>OZ025282.1:1654459-2116930 GCA_964019165.1 Mastigias papua | reverse complement strand
AGCGTCCCAACGACTTTTGGCTTCATGCCCTCAGGTCTGTTGTATTCTGTTTGGATGTTTTGGGAGATCAGGCCAGGTGTTGCCTTCATCACGTCAGCGAAATCTTGAATACGCAGACCTGCAGTATTTTGAGCGCCTCTCATATCTATCCTATCTGGGGCGATGTGGACTACTTCAGCGTCATCAATCACAACACATGTTGATTGCGATAGTGATTGCTGTAGTGATGAGGAAGACAACGGTAATTGTGGTGCAAGCGATGACGATGATGATAGTGGTGAAAGCAAAGGTGATTCAAATGAGAATGATGATGTCGACAACGAAGGCGATGATGGTGGTGAGCATGATGATGATGATGTTGTTGTTGGTGTTATTGATGATGGTGGTGATGATGAGGGCGGTGATGATGGTGGTGGTAATTTCACTGGCGTTTGTGATGGTGATAAGTCATGAGACATATTCGAATCAATCAGCAATCTGTACGCAAATATTCTGAATCATACGATCAGGAATACCCATATCCTTTACCAATCAATAGCAATCAGTCAAGATTCAAGGCAATCATCACCAATGATTTATCACTACTGCTCCCAATCGACTTATTGATTAATCAATTCATCAATCAATACCAATCAATTCATTTACCAATCAATAGCAATCAGTCAAGATTCAAAGCAATCATCACCAATGATTTATCACTACTGCTCCCAATCGACTTATTGATTAATCAATTCATCAATCAATCATTCAATCAGCCAATCATTCATGCAATCAGTCTGTCACTCCATCATTCAGCCAATCAATCAATTGCACCAATCTTTCAAGCAGCCAATCATTCAAGCAGTCAGTATATCATTCCATTATTCATAGACTAAATCAATTAATCAATCAATCAATGTCAACCATTGAAGGATATTCTCATTTAAAATCTTGAGCTGTCATGGTGGTACAAACGATCACTGTAAGCACCAACCACTTGGAAATGTTTCCATCTCACTTCAGTCCAAGTTAATGAAACCTAAAACTGAGACAAAATTTGGATAGAAAATTTTATATAATTTACTACATTGAAGGGAATATGGCACGGTAAGCTTCTAAGTCCTAAATCCGTTCCAGCACATAGGTAAAATTGCGTCATAGGTAAAGTGACCGACTTTTACGAGTTTATATACTGATTTTTCTACGCTCAGTCCTCATAAGTATAAAGTTAATCTCATTAGTGTCCTTATTTTTCGTGCTTTTAATAATATCTGCTCATCTTACACCAATTTTCATAATGAACTTCTTAAAATTAAGCCTATTCTTGCTAAAAATTGCTATCCTTCTGCTCTAGTTGACAACGTGATAAGGAAATTTCTTAATGAACGTTTCTCTCCTTCTAAGAAACCCCCTGTTCCTGAACATAATAAACAACTTATTGTTTTTTTGCATTCCTTTTCTAGGCCATCTTAGCTTTAAGCTACGCAACAATATCACTAAGCTTATCAAAGCTCACCATCCTAATGTTAAATTACAATTTGTATACAAATCTCCTAAGCGGCTATCTTCAACCTTTAAATTTAAGGACCTCCTCCCACCCCTAGTGTGCTCTAACGTCATTTATAAGTACTCGTGTAGTGGCTGCAGTGCCACTTATTACGGTAAGACATCCAGAAATCTTAAGATTCTCTGTTATGAGCACCTGGGGACTAACAAAAGTTGAGGTAAACGTTCCTGCCCAAGTTCTTCATCGGTTGGGATCATGATGACAATGATGATAATAATCATGACAATGATGATGATGATTTACTGTCTACGCTTTTGGAACAGGAGCTGCAAGACTAGAATGGCAGAGCAAGTACTTACAACGTGAAGACTCTCTACTTTATCAAGAAGATCCTGTAGTCGATCTCGTGCTATATCGTTCACAGGAGTTGTTTCGATCAACTGGCCTAGGATTCTGGCATAAAGCGGTAACTGAAACGAAAGGAAAAGTATGGCTGTAGTCGAAACGAAAGAAAAAGCTTGACTATGCTATCCAAACAGTTCAAAAAAGCTTCATCAAAAAACGATGGAAATGAAGCTTCAAATAAATATTTCCCAGGGAATTAAAATGTGTAGAACTGGTCGCTGGTATTCCGTTAAGAATGAGAAATGAAGAGACAGGAGCCAAAAAAATTAATTTTCTAGACACCTCTACATCCTATTGTCATAATAATAAAAATATTTCAGTCTCGGCTATGAGAACAGGTAATGCAGTGCTGCAAACATATCGAGAATCTTTTCTGTTCACATTACACTGATAGGTGTAAGCAAATGAGTACTTTGGTACGTACAAGTCCAACAGGATAATAAAGGAACTGTTCAATCGTCTGCCCATTGCATTCGGGTTTGCTCTCGTACCAGTTCAATAGTTTCATAAACTCAGGTCTTTGTTTGCATCTTGCAAGCACCTATATTATCAAATAAAAAAAGTCAACACAAAAGATCCCCAACAAAAACCAAAAGTTTACTAAATGTGGGGAGTTATTAGTCTAAGATATGAAAGGAGAGTCGTTTGGTCAATAACAGTGTATCATGAACTACAAGATTTAAAATAAAAGCAACAGGTAGAGAAAAATTGAAAGAGTGATGACGCCCTAAATAATATGAAAGACCAAGGAAATGAAGCGTAAGAAAAAGGAGATGAAAATGGGGATCGAAACTGTGGTCTCATAAAGAGATGACTAAAAAGGCATAGATAAAGAAATGGAAGAGAACGAAAGGATAGAAAAATATGGCTGTGAATATTGAACAACAAAGTAGAAATGATAGGAATAAAAGAAAAAGCAAAGGAAGAAGCGGAAAAATATATGAAAAAGTTCAAAGGAGACCCTATAACTGTATGGTAAGAAAATCTATCGATATAAAACCACACAAAATTGACTCATAGTAAAACTACACAAAAGGGCTGATTGAAAACAATGAGATCTTTTCTCGTATCTAAAGGAAAATAAAACTTTGGATGGAATAATGATTATGAGATTGGATACTATCCATCGTGATATGATGCATATTGCCATAGATCCAGAGAATTGGGAGCGATACACAATTTTTAACAATGGAGTGTTATAAAAACTCAAATATCCATGCTGAGAAAGTCTTGAGGAAGTGGCAGTACTGGAATCATGAACAAATTAAGAAAGTTTCAGCTATGAGCAAAAAAACTTCCTTCTAAACACCGTGTATGCTGGAATGCCTTTCTGACAATGTTCACAAAGATTCTTTTAAAATTCAGCTACGTCATCACTTACCCTTAATGCACTGCTATGATTCCTGATGTACTCGTGATACACGGGTAACAGGGAAACAAGAGATGACAAGTAATCATCTGAAATTCAGAAAAGGGTTACGTCATCGTAGCAAAGTAACGGGAAAACATAATGTATAGCATAGCAATATCATATAAATATCAAAAATCATATTGGTATAGACGAATCAGATAAAACTAATTCCGCATTGTGACGATATCTTCTTGGTTAGTTGGTAATTTGGAGATACTGGCCTATGCTCTCATTGGCACAACACGCAACATGGAACTGATTGGCTCAAGTGTCAAATAGTCGCAAGACAAAGAAGAAATGTCACGTGCTGCCTAGTACTCGACATCTTAGCGCACTTTGTGGGCAAAATGATCACATGAAACATCTAATCCGATGAATACAATTCGTCTCAGGACACAACTAATCACATGTATACAGCTCGTCCGAGGTGTAAAACCTATTTTTCGGGATAACTGGATGTGTTTTGGGCCAGACGTGCAGGAATTAAAGGATTATTGCGCTATTTTATCTGGTGTATCTGTACAGTGTTATATTGCAAAAGATCTATGCAAAGAAAATGTCAAATGATACACACGAATTGAAGGTAAAAAGATCTATTTTTATCTCTCAAAAATACAAAAATTTTATGTGTCTTACCGCATTTATACCATTACTGATAATTTCTACAGTGCTACAGAGGTCAAGAACTTTAATTATTAAGGAATGCTTGTGATGAACAATGAGTGTATGGTTATGACAATATAAGCATTGCGACGGAAACGTAACCACCTGTAAGACTCCAAAGCAGAGGCCTAAGTGGACAACGTCCGTTAATTTTTCAGATTTTTGATACTTAAAGTTTCAAAATGGCCTCCAACTACGATAAAAATTTCGAGGAAAGAACGAGCGTGGGTAACTTTGTCAACTGTATAATCAAGTAAATTACTCAAAACAAAGGAAATAGAAATGATCAGAGTTGAAAATATGTGGGAGACAAATGACGGTAAAAAGCAGAAATATTTAGCAAATATCTAACAAACGTAAAATTCTACTAATAAAAATATCATCATTTGGAGGCAGTAGTATTGACCACCAACAGTGGTCTTTAAAATTCAAAATTTGTGTGTGTCGTAAAAATTAGACGGCAATGTAACTGTAGATTTTCCTTGGAAAGAGCCCAAAAGGATGTTTCTGGAGAACTTGTTGAGCCACCACTGAATAAGTGGCCATGATCAGTATTGCACTTCAATCATCACATGAAAACATTCTAGTTAGGTTTAAAATAATCTTTCAAAAAGGTGCTCGGTTTTAGTCTGCATTCGGTCTTCCAGTCCTCGGTCGGTTTTCTGACGCCGTTAAATGTAATCAAACGATTGGAGAATTTGCAGGACCGAAATCACAATGAATCAATAAGAAATCGATCTGCATCACTTCCATACCCATAATCCTAGTTTTTAAGTCATAATAGAACTGGTTAATATGATTCCAAATGATGGCTCATATGCCATGTGAAAGTACCTGCAAATTGAGTGTCATTTGATAACGATTTGGTATTCACATAACACGAAGATTAATACGAACTTTGAGCTCAAAAATAATATCTTACAAAGACGCCAAAGTGACCTCAGTTTGTCCCCTTGACGATCTAATGTTTACGTCTCACTAGAAGCCCAACCTGATAATATCAACTTTGTTTCGAAACTGGCTCCACCTTGCAGAATCCCTGCTCATTTTCCAAAAAGCTACCCATTTGCTTAGCAAGTAACTGTCAACACCTTGAAAGAGTTATATCCTATATTTGTGTGTGTGTTTGCATCGACAGAAACACACAAACACTCTTGATTGTTAATTTTTACCTTCTTCTCTTTTCCTTATTATTTCTGTATTCATATATTGTTATCAAATGTAGCACATTATATTTTAGTCTTACAACTATGCAAAGATTTCATCACGTCCCACTGAAAAATAATCTACTCAAATTGACTGGGCTATAGTGAACAAAGAATGCAAAATGAAATTTAAAGTTAAATAGATAGAAATAATAGTACACTTGTAGCAAAATTCATAGAATTTCTCTATTCTGTTGCTGGTATTATGGTTGCTGCAGGGATTTTCGTTTAATCCCCTTCTGCGGATTTCTCTTTTTAACCTTGAGCGTGGCTCAACGAATACGTTCTGATTCCCCGTTGTTGAACTTATCATTCTGTGGAGACGCAAAGCGAAAAGGGATAACTCTCCATCCGTTTTTGTTTAACTCGGGATTAGTGGAAGTGCAGCCTTAGACAAACGCTATATCTTTTGATTTTTCATAAGAAACTGCAACGCTTTGATATCAAATATCTAAACACATTTTATCGCAATCAGTCTCACTGCAACCAAAGCAACGATGAACCAAGTAATAACACCACTGACGGCGAGACCAGTTAAACAAAACAGACGGATGCGTAAAAGATGCTATGTAGGATTAAAAATGCATTTGGCAAGGACTTATATAAATAACAAAAGAAGCCTTACCAAGCCGCAAATTCGGCCAATATTTTAATCGATGCTTGATGCCTTCCAGGAACATTTTGTGGAGCATCAAAATTACGTCGCTGAAATGAATAAATGCAATTTATTCTTGGCGAAACGAACTATACATGTTTCAACATGCATTGTAAAGTTTTATAAATCGTGTACATCAATGTGCTGCTGACAATCAATAGGCTCTCTGTACCTCCAATGAAATGCTGAACTCGTTAAAGAGAGGCACCTCTTACGTATTGAGCCGCGACAAAGGCAAGAATAAAGTGAAAGAAAGCCTACACCACGTTGTATTTAATTATGTGTGTGCACTACGTACTATACTTATATGACTTTATACCTAGTCATATTGTACTGTTATCTCGTAAGCTTTTATACGGAATCTTTGTGGCTATCGTTGTTAAGACAAATTCGAAATAGGCAACATCGAAAACGACAAAACAATAAAGAAATGAAAATTATTTTCCGTTTGTTGACTTGTTCAACTCCTAAAAAGTGAAATTTTCTCCGGTTAAACTACGTGATCACTCCATTTCCATTTAAACTCATTAAAAATAACAAGGTACAGGCTTCAGTTAAAATGTCAGAGCTGATGTCTTTGCTTTCTTTGCCTTCTAATATCTATATTTATATTTATATATTAATATATAAATAACCATATAAATATATATAAAAAATAAATATATATGCTGCACTATAGCATGAAAAACCGGGACCATTCTTTATGGTCAGAATATGAAACGTATGAAACGAGAGTCGGATGAAAAAAGCTTTCAGTATGCTTAAAGAATTTTCCCGCTTTTTCGTGTTACAGTGAAGTTCTGTAGTACCAACAGACTTTTCAAATACATACCTATATATATATATATATAATTGACATATATTGAATTGAATATTGAATTACACAATAACAGATCTTTAAACGTAATAAATACCAGTTCGAAAAGAGAATTCTCGCTTCTTCGATGCTGCATGCAGGATAGTTTGCATCTGCAGCCATCGTAAGTGGCTGGCGAAAAACAACTACGAGCGTCGTAAGTTGTTGAATGTAGTCCTCCTCGGAAATAACGAATTGCCAAACAAACTGTTAAACAAAAGGCGAGAGTTATGTATGTGCTCTTTAAAAACATTAAGGCAATCATATCTAGCTTGCAGCTCAACGGTGAAATATACTCAACAACTAAGCAGGCCTAACATGTCCAGTGGCGTGCCCAATGGCTCTTGAGTGGGGGGTGGTGTACCGAAAGAAATTTACCGACAGGCTTGACAAGGTACTCTAAGTACCGGCAAGGAGTCTTACCAACAAGCCACGATTGCTATAGGACGAGCCAAAGGACTAGCGATGGTTCTGTGAAGAATGGGTGAGGGTGTGACATCCCTACACGCGCTACCTCGGCACACCCCTAAGCATTTTATGTCGTTCTGTACATCACATAATCCAACAAGGCCACTGACAAAACACAAATGCTGGATATAATTTAGTATGAAATTAATCCAATCTCCTCATCGTTATTGAAAAACTTCGGGCTGCCGACTCAAGATATCTGTAGAGGCAAATCCTTTGAGAAAAAATGAAAACCACTTTGAGGTTTCAAAGTACCGAAGGTAAAAGGTCTACAATAGACTTACCCTGTTTCGCTTCATATATTTTTCGCCATCCGGCGACAAGATGTACATGTCTAACAAGCGTATGAATCTCTTACGCGCCAACCATCCACGGATACAAACTTGCAGCTAAAAAATCAAACAAAAATTCAGCTCAAGGCTAATTCTTCCAAGAGACAACAAAAGCATGGAAAAAACTATTGACAAAGGTGTATAATACAGTGAAGATCCTTTCATTAGCTCAGTTTATTGAAGTGCACAGCTATGCTTAATTAGTAGAATATATTAGACCAGAGAAACCAATACTGGTGCAGGCAGGAGTACAATTCTAGTCAATCAACCTTTACTATTTTCTTTCTATCTTCAGCTGAGTACTGCCCAAAAGTCTCATCATCGATAATCGTTGCGCCGGTTCCAGGAGTTCCCAAGCTGCTACCTGTGCTGTCCCTCGAACTGTCTGATGAATTCCGGCAACTGTTTCTCCCATATACCAACTTCTGGTCTCGAAGTGTGTTTACCTAGATGGGCAAAGTAAGTCACGTGATTCTGTCTAACAACAATACAGCATGGAAGAAAAATAAATTCGAAGCCTCAAGAAACCTAAATCGCTTCAGAGCAGAAATTACTAACTATTACAATATTCAAAACTACATGTCTTGTATCAAAGTATCAGATACACTGCCCCTATATTCCTATTTTAGGTAAGTAAGCTAACCTGCCTTCCAGCAAATCTATGCATTAATGAAGCTCCTTACCGTTTAACTGTGGGGCACCACAGGGATCAAGAGCCGAATCTCTGTTATTCACACTGTGGCACAATATTTATAACGAGGAGAAAAGTACACAAAAAGCTGTTTACCAGTAAATATAAGTAACGCCACGCGAGTGAACAAAACAAAAATAACATTTCAGAGGTATCATTAGCATTACATCACAAAACCGTCTGGCTTCGAGCAGTCCAACACACTAATATCCTCGCATCGATAGAAAAGGCATCATTTCCTATTGTACTTGCTGGCTTCAGCTTCAACTCAAGCTGCCTATCCTGGTCCTCTATTTTTCTACGACAAATGGCAACTGTCACTAAGAAAAACAATGTGTCTACTTTTTCACGTAACTTTGACACTTACTACTATGAGCAAAATTCCGAGAAGTACAAATACTGCGCCCCCTCCCCTTTGGAAGCATCAGTTTGAATAAGTCTCCTTCACAATGAAGCGAGTGGAACGCCTCATCATGTTTGTGCACGAGAAAAGACGCGGCAAGAGCAAAGCAAATGCTACAAGAATCAAACTGATGTCCAGAATTAAGGTTGTAATTCCTTTGGCATTTACAAGCATCAAAATAGCTGTTTTCATTGTCTTTCCTACAATTCTATAAGCTGCACTTTCCTCTTCAATATTCTTGTTCTAAGAGATCTGTTTACAGAAGTCTCAGCTTTCTACCAGAGGTATGACGATGATCAACAGTGTGGAAAAGTCATAAACTGATCGGGTTTCTAAACGTTCTACATTAACAGTTAGAGTCAGCATTAATAGTCTGGAAAAATGCGTCCACATGTGCGTGGTCTTGAAAAAGAGCGGCAACTTGGAAGAACTACGCACTTCTTGGAGGCTACATAGTCTGGCTTTTTGGTACCTCCAAACAAAATGAGTTCATAGCAAATTACTGCTAGAAATGAATGCCCGACGGCTTCCTTTCAAATGTAAAAGACTTGGCCGCAGTGGCAGAGAGATAAAACTTCTACAAGGAGGGAATCTTCCTCTTGCGAACGACGTGGGCAAAACGAATGAGACCATTCATAGTTTTCGTAAGCACTCAAAAAGCACCATTCTTCTAGTGCAAATTGGCGGACCGATGATTTATGTTAGTAAGAATAGCCAGAACTGTTATGCACGTTTTTTATAAGAAACTCACTTCTGAAACTTTCTTAACGTTTTTATGATTTCAGTTCAGACGCTTTCTTAATTAAGGCCTTCGTAGCGAGAACATTCAAGTTTGTGCAAATTAAAGAATAAGAGATGACGGTTTAGTTTGAAAATGTCAAATTCCAAATATGAATCAACTTATCTTATTCATAACTCTTAATTCTTAACTTTTCTGAGCAGCCGAGTACTGCTTTCTTATAAAAAACGTACAGTCTGATTCTCTTTGCACCCAATTCTATTTCTCTAATTCATACAATAAACATTATTCAGAAAAAGAGAAGGGGCTCAGCTCCTTCTCGAAAAGTAGAAGGGTGCTCAGTCCCTCCCTCAGGGGCCTCCTCTTCTAGAGCCCTGCTAGAATGGGCAACTTTTTGAAATCAGTTACGTATTGTCAGAAACTTTCTAAGGATTCAAATGGGACCAGTTCTGTATAGTACAAGTGTCTACTTCCAGGAACTCAGTACTTTTCCATTGGTTCTCTTTCACAAATGCAGGTCTGGTCGAAACTCTGACTTCAAGCCTTTGATGAATAATAGCGAAAAGGCGTTACGACTGAAAATAACCCCGAAATAAAGATACCAGACCATAAAGACACCCGTTATTAATTTACTTTTCGTAGACTGTAAAAAGCAAATTGCAAAAGTAAAGCTAATTTAGGCCTGCTGTACAGAACTTACAATTGCCTAGCATAAATATATTAAATAATATACCTAATATACATAAAAATATAGTATATATTTATGTATTGTTTAATAAAAATGCATTTAAAACGCATAAGTTTATATTGCCAAATTACTTTAATGTGATTAACTACCAGGGGCAGCCATAACCATTGATATAAAGAACACTGACTGATATTATTTCATACCTCCGCTTTCAGTCTAGATACTTGAGACCATTGATCAGCACATTCCCTCTGCAATCTTTCTTTAGCCTCTTTTTCTTTCAACACTTGCCTTTCAAGGTTCACTATCACCCCCTTTAAATGATCGTTTCTCAATTTGAGTCCATCGCCACTAAAAATGATAGAAAAGATATTTGAAAAATATTTGATGTACCTATTTCTAATGTGTTGAAAGAGTATGGCACTTCTAGAGTCACATATAAATCATGCATTAAAAATTGTTTCGGAATCCTTTAAATTCATACTTCAAAATATTGACGTCAAATACTGTGCTTCCTCGAAAAAAGCCAAGACTTATTTTTTCTTGCGTGAATCTTTTTGGTCTATTTTTCAATTGGCATGTTTCTGAATCAGCCTATACTTAAGGTCCATTGTGAAAAGAGATATTAAAAAATACAACAAGAATTTTCTGCAGTTTTCCAGTCTTCACGACAAAGTTTTCCAAATTTTCGTAAACTGTACTTAAACACGAATCAAGTTTGTAACAAATTGCCGGTGCCTTCTTCAAAAATGCCCAAAAAGTAGTTGATGAAAATTGGATCGCATATGTTCGAGATCGGCCTATTCTTGTGATGTCGACAAATTTAACTTACCCTACTTTCGAAACGGGGTATTTTCGAAGGTCGGCCCATTTTCGAAGGTCGGCCTGTTTTCGAAGGTCGGCCTGTTTTCGAAGGTCGGCCTGTTTTCGAAGGTCGGCCTATTTCTGAGGAGATACCGTACAGTATTTTGTAACTGATATAAGTCGTATTTTGATCCACCCAGTACAGCTAACCCAATAATTGACACTCAGTTGATAAGTGTATAGAGGATACCTGATACTTCAAAATAATAAAATTAAGTGACAAAAGTCACATTCTCATAATGACTATATAAATTATAACTGCGTGTAATATGCGACAAAATAGAGTGAACTATGAGATCAGGATCTGACTATCATGAACTGGGGGCTAATCCATACTATAGTACAAACTTCCAGAGAAACGAATTCTCTCTGAAACCAGAGAGTTTGGCAAAATTCCGGGCGACCATGGTGTTGTTTCACACTTAAAAGGCAACAATTTCGACTCAATTCATTTCTCACAATATTGCAGGACTTAAAGAACAGTGGTCTTCAATATTGAAATAGTGATTTTGAAAATGAAAATCAGTGGCAGAAAGCTTAGTCGATACTGCAGGTATGAGATTTTGTTGCAAATAGAACAAGAGCATGAAAGTATGTGGAATACGTTCGGACGTGCTTCCTGTAGGACATTGGGTATGATCCGGGAAAATCTTCAATCGGTTCCACGTTTAAAACTTGAATGCTTGCTAAATACCGGTCTTGTATACCTCTTGTTATATTCTAGACTCTGTAGTAACGACTTCACCCATAACAAGACACCTTCTATGAACACACGCGGTCTATCTGCTTACATGCAATCACAAACAATCTACCCCCCCCCTCATCGATTTGAGGGGTGCAAGAGCAGGAGAGGACAACAATAACAGTTCATCGACAGAGGTGCCAGGGAAGCTTCTTATATTACAAAAAATAATCACGCAAAGAAAGTCTAGATCTCCTTTTGCTGAAGAAACCTACGAAAATGTCCGCTGTGTAAAAACTTCCTTTTTCCAAAACACACAATAACAGTAGAAGTCAGGTGACCAGGCGGTGTTTCGGAGCCTTAAATATATTGATGTCTCTTATACACACCTAATTTACCGTGCTAAACGGGTCAGCAGTTAGTTAAATAATCGACATGCTTAACTAATATCATTTTTGCTCTTTTCGCCAGTGCTACACCCTACGTGAAGCGTCAAAGTCAAAGACTTGAAACCAGAACTCTGTGACAGCTTATATTCATGTTTAAGAACCTCTAAAGGGACACTATAGTAGACTCGTTTTAAGCAGCTAGACCAAAGTAAATGTAAGACACCGCCACGGAATGGAAAGAAGCGAGACATACTTAAAGGAACTATGAGGTGAAGTAAGGTATGATGGCCTAATGTAAACAAAGAATAAATATTCCATTGTGGGTCGAAAGAGGAATCACTTTGGAACAATGCAATTAGTATAATTGAGTTATTAATAAGCTGCAAAGAAAATAAACGATGGAATTAGTAGTCATAGCCTTATTCTAAATCTTCGTGTATGGGCAGGTGGAGCCAGGGGGCTTGGTGGAAGCTGTAGCCCTTTCACTTTTTCTAGTAAATGTACTGCAGTATAGCTGTTAAAAATCCAAAAATGAAATCCTATGCTTGTGACATCAACTATGCAAAAACTTTTTACCTTGTATGAGTTTAACACACTAACTTTGGTGCCAGTCATCAATGTTGGATAAGGCATTCTTTCCAATGACCCACCAATTAAAACTGATGCCTATTCTTCATAGTAAAGCACAAATGGGGGCTTTAAGTATGCTCTCTATCCCCATTCATAGCTCGCTATACCTCTACATTTTCTGTCTTTCCAATAGAGCTTCCCCTACCAAAAATATTGCTCCACCACAACTGCCCCTGTGGTGTTACTCATTATTTCAGGGAAAAGCACGAGTTGCATTAGAAACATTCTCAAATAACAGACATAATGAAGCTTCAAATAATGAATTGGGTGCAAGATAAACTTCAATTTCAAAAGCCTGTCAGCACTCAAGCAAATATGGAAAATTATTCCTGAAATACACACATACATGTACACAAGTGCACTTATATATATCAAATAACTATTATTTATTTGATATGAGTAAATGTATATTTAATATATCTAACCAAAAGTATTTATAAAAAATGCATATGCAAATGAATGATAAAAATCTAATGAAATTGTGAATACCTCCATTTATGGATAGATTCTATCCAACCCTCTCTCTCCTCCTCAGAACTTGCTACAAAGAAATACTGTCTTTGGTCACCAAAGTCACTATCAACAATGAACGCAAACTGAAAGAAAGATGATGAAAAAATAATCAATAAGTTTAACAATTTAATGGTAGACATCTCAAGAAAAGGTCAGTCAGGGCCATCCCATGAGAAGTTATGAGATTATGATATGGCTGATTTGGCCTTTATGAATGGAGTCAGAATCACAAATACACATGTAAGCCATGAAAAGATTATGCAACCTGACATAATGTTTTGTATTCATTAGATGACTGAGCTTGTTTTAACAAAGGGGTTTACACCCCAAACACCGACAATGTGTGGATGGCCCTGGTGTTCAATATGATCATTCTAACAATTACTAATGAAAACCTGTGTCAAAACCTTTAAAAAGTGTAATTTTATGTTCTGAGTTCTATCTATTCTTTAAAATGACTTGGTTTATTCTAGCTTTTTGCTGTTATATATATAATCTGTTCAAATAGAATAAAGAAGATCAGATATCATGCATACCACTTTATTGTCAGGGAATTTGCTGCATGTGCATCCTTCAATGATGATAACACCAAGTGGCTTTGGCGAAGACTGGCTCTCGTAATAAAATAGCAGGTTGTAATAGAGAACATACCACCTCTTTTGAAGTCGGACAGTCTGTGCTTCAGTGGCTTGCTTTTTCCCACTTTTCTTGTATAAATACCCACATTTTGTAGCTTGATCCCTGGCCTTTGTGGCAAGGTAACTAAACTGGTCTTCATTCACCCGCATTGCAATGCAACACAAGTTTTTCGTTAGTGAACTCCTTGAACATCAAGAGGCACTTCCGATCCCCAAACCTGAAAAACAAGGCATATTCATCTTTAAATAGACTCAATTGATGCCTCCAGTGATTCTATACTGATAGACCAGAAAATTGATAAACTGCAATGCATAAACATCAGTGCAAAGAAAATTGCATGTCCAAGTATCAAGTGACAGAGAAATCATAATCTGATCTTCACTTTGGCAGATTGGCTGGAGGAATAATTTCCCAAACAGCATCTATCCCAGAACTAAACTTTCTATGATTCTGGGCCAACTCTTTCTGGTATACAGGTCTGGCCCATACCCAAGGACCCCTGCAGAATGGAGGCAGTGGGGGTGATTGCCCCTTGCCCATAGCCCATGGGTGCAAAGGGGGCAAGATGTGCCCATTTGAGTGATGCTTGCAAAACTTCACAAACTTATTCAACATAGTAGTTGAGTGATGATTCTTCATACAATTACATGCTCTTATGTACAAAATCTAGCAGAAAAATCATATCGTGTATGAAATGGCACCAAAAAGTCAAACTGAAAATGAACATTTTATCTGACATGGGAAGTGCATGCAGTTTATAAAAATATTCCTACATTGATACATTTATAAAGCCATGATATAATAAGTGAAATAATTTCTAGTTTGAGTAAGTTTTCCTTGGCAGCTTCTGTTTATAGGAAACAGTGATACATTTGGTAATGGACCACTAGCAACATATTACCATTATCATTAGCAGCATCAATATTTACTGATTACAGTGTACTTACAGCATTTGTTATTGTCTGCACACAAACAGTTAGTACTAACGTGTAAGATGAATCAGTGCGATAATAAACTAGCGATATGAATGATCTCCAGTCCAAAGACAGTTGCTTTTTACATCATGAACAATAACTATGAAGCAAAAGCTTAAAAATGCACAGAGCAGAGAAACTAGGCCATGCCACATAAACGGACGAATTTCCTACATCTTACGAAGCAATACAAAGTACATAAAAATAGTCGAAAGCTTTGCTTTACTGCATTCCATCATGTTCAAAAACAGACCCATACAACTATCAGCGAGTTTTAAGGTATGTTTAGGACATAATAGGTAATGATCCCATTACCTTGGCTACCGGCCCCCGGTTGCGACATTTGAGAGAATAATTGGTAACATTGTTCAGAAAACAGCTCGAAACAAGGGGACAGAAGCCTTATAACAAAGGAAACGAACGCTATCTGCAGTAGGCACTTTTTCTGCCTTCTTTGAATAGAAGGGAAAACTGGAAAACACTTCATAGCAGAAAGAACTACCTAGCATGTTTTCCTATCAGTATGCCTGTTCAACCGCTACAAAAGCAGACTTGAATGTTACAAATGATACGGTGCTTTATAACAACTCAGTGAAAGAATCCCCCCATTTGCCAAAAATAGGTGCTGTTCATGTCGATTTGCAAAATATTCTTTTGCTCGCTAGGCCATCAAGTTGATTAGTAATGAACATCAATCTAAGTAATAAAAACACTATCCAGCGATGAACCAGTGCACCATTTTGCTCGACTCGACAATTGATAACAAAATGTTATGGTTAAAGGTCTAGTCCATTCTAGGGCCTATGGGTGTTCTTGTAAAGAGAAACCAAATTGCAAGCAGACTAGTCTTAGTCTGAATTTCCCCATTTTTTACATTCCGATACATTCAAGGGTATCGATGATTAGCGGTTAGCCGTAATTTATTCTTACATGTGGCGATCAAAGATGTTAGCTGGTACCTCAAGGTAATAGCAAAGTTATTAATGAAAATTCCTCAAACCTACAAAACAAATCGTTAACCAAAAACGTTTGTTGTCAGTTGCTACAAAAAGGCATGCTAAACGGGATCGTCGCCATTTCCTTGTTTGCCAAGTTAAGTCTGCATAAAAAGGGTCAGCTTTAATAAATGTTGCCTCTTGATCAGGTTTGTCGATCAGTCTGTGCCGCTCACTATCTGCAACAATTTCCAGCAATCAGAGCAATTTATCTAACCGCTCGTAGCCAATTTGTCTTGCCAGATGCAACCATTCAAGCCATGTAAAAGCTTGCAGTAATGTGCATTTAATGTAGCTATTATTTCCCTCAAACCGGTGCAATATTCTCGCGATGGTTCTCGATCATCTGTCTTTCCTCACACGTCAAAACTATAATATAACAAAGATTTCCTATCCCAGCTTCCTGCCATAAACTCGATCAGTCTATACGCAAAATCCGGACCGTGGAATCGACATGATAGTACCACTCCAGTAATCAATATGTTTATAAAATCTGTATGCTTCTTTCACAGTGAATGGCGTTAACCTGTGACAATGTCATACCATGGTTCAAAATAACTATCATATTTTTTCCATTAGTCCCTTAGTTCATACTTAGATTTCTCCACTCATAGCACTTATAATCTCTTGTCTAACGAAAGTCGAATATGCTTCCAATCTTATAGATCTCTAGCAATATTGATTTTTAATGAATGGCTCCAATTCATTTGTCTCAGAAGCATCGCATAACCCCATACCAGTTGTATCTTTGCCTCTACACTGACCTGAATAAAAATTGGAAAAGCCTGATGATCAGACATAATCGGTTCCATGAAATACACCACCTATAGTCAGAGCAATCACGTTTTTTATTTGCAGTAAAATGACCTACTTATTCGCAAAGTCAATCAGAAAAAATACTTTTAACAATAAAGCTAATTAAAGGAGTGAATTGAACGTTAATCGCATAATAAAAGGAGCCACTATTGTTATACATCCTTACCTAACGTTTCCTAAAACTACATTGACATGACGGAGCAGAAAAGTGGCTCTTGAAGAGGGCTATAAAACGTCTAGAAAACTCGTTGAAGAATCTTGTGCTGATTTCACAAGCTTACTTAGTTATAATGTATCTTACCTGCTCGACAATTAAAAATGAAATATGCCATCAACATAGTATAAAAATGCAAGAACAATGTAGACGAAAAAATTTAAGATGTTCCTGTCAGAAAAACATTGGAAATGTCAAAGTTCTCAATAAACTCATTCTATCTACGAATTCTTCTCTCTATACCTGTCTCCAACTTCTACCGACCATCATTTATTTATTCATACCGTCCTTTTTTCTTTCCTAGCACAGAAGCAAATTGGAACGGCTTTATTTCTGAATCATTCTAAAACTCTTTGGCTAGGAATGATTCTTAGATTTCTGTTTTGTTGGCCAACTAGGTTATATGTCACTGCTGAGTCCAAAGAATGACACAGCACCATAAACGTTCAAGAGCCAAGCAATTGTTAGGTAACTGTCCAGAGCTACTATGAAAAGTTAAACAAAGCAAATAAATTTAAAAAAGCAAAAGTCAAACGCATTCGATTTTCGAAGAAGTTAGTTCATAGACGCCAAACATTTAAGAAACTTTAGGGCTATATCGCTCCTACTCGTTAAGGAGGCAGTATACCATTCACTTAGTGGAAAAAAACTTGTTGTGGAAATTGTTTATCTTCTGAAATCAAAGATTGATATCTTTAGCAAGAATTAACTAATAACTTTGCTGCAGTAGTCGCGTTAAAGTACATAAAAGAAAGTTAATTAACTACTGCTGTGCTATAGAACCCTTAGCAACCATATGATAAAGTCTATTGGTCGTCGCTAGGGACATTTATCGTCTGTGTCCCCCGATACTTTAAACTTTACTCAAATTTCCCGCTCATTCCAATCTCGTTTTCGTCTTTTAGAGCTCTTCCGCCATTCTTAAGAAGCGCCTCATTTGCTACTACTGGACATTTAAAGCTTAAGAATAAAACGGCGTTTGTAACCGACAGTTTCATCTCTTAAATTCAAAACTGCTGCATACAGTACAAATATCTTTAAATCTTGGATGAAGAGACTGATAAGAAGACTTTAGACTTAGAATTTTCAGAAAGGTAAGAAAATTGTTGCTCTGCCTTTCCCAGTGTTTCTTATAAAAAAGTAAGAGTAGTTCCATCTTTAATCAAATTTCACACTAGCTGTGAATTAGAAAACTGGTTTTTCCTGATATTATCAAATGCCATCTTGGATATTTCAACCTTGCCTGGAATTTGGGGCACTTAAGCAAGCATACATTTTCCTGTATTAGAGACTGTCCCAAAAAACAAGGGGCCCTTGTGGGTAATTGGAGTCAAGAGTTTGGAGCACGTAAAGCAATTCCCTATCACTTCTCTAAAACACCGCTGCTCTAAAACTAATGCTGATCTCCGGTTAGTTAGGATCATCGCTAAAAATGACAAACCTTAAAATGTAGCTTAAATGAAGACTGGCGAGTTTGAACACAGGCTGTAACGCAGAGTGGAATTGGGTTGACAGTGTACATATCTTTTGAAATTCGCCAGAAGGTATTAATGATTGATGCATAGATTGTGTCCTAATGAAGACAAAACAACATCGTTGTTACTGAAATTCATGCTACATTACATATTAAGTTTGATATTTAATTGTGCACAATTTCTACGAAAACTTCATGCCAACGACGGACACTTGGAGGGCAAGGGGGATGGTCATCCCCACTTATTTTCAAGAAAGGTCCCAATTTTAGGGTGAGGAGGCTCTCTACAAAGCTTACGTGGTCTGGCCACCCACTCCCCTTACAAAAAGCCAGGTGTCTGCAACATCTTCAAGCTGACATTGAACTTGTGAGGAAACTGACACTCGCTATCAACTGTGTTACTCTCCTCTCAATTGTCAGGCTGGAGAATCGAGGTGTATTATTTATCCCGAGAATATGATACCCAGATAAAATTTATCATTAGTACGGATCTTTTTAAGGTAAGACCATATATGATTTAACATCAAGCAAAAGTTGCTCTTTAATAAGCAGTGGTACATTAATATCAGGCCTTGCAAATTAAACACCAGTAAAGATAGGTTTATGACTAATGATGAAAAACATAAGAAATTTCATTATAGCTAAAGCTGTCTTAAAAGAAAACAAACAAAGAAGGAAGGACAACCTAGCCGAACAAAAACAAAAATTTACAGGAAAAACAAATAAAAGAATAGGGCCGACGACATATAGCCCTCTCAACCCTAAATATTCAACAAACAGATACTATTAAGTATTGAAGTATAGAAAAAGAAAATATTTTGCATGTCTTCAGATGTTGCACGGTCAATAATTCAGAAGGTTGCGCATATTCACCACTCTAAACCGAGCGAAGCTCCTTACTCCCAACAAAGGTACGCGAGACTATTTTTCAATACAAGCGACACACTCGAGACAGAAATGCTGACAGACAATGAAATGAGTTTCCATCAGGTTGCATTTAAATTGGCAAACAGCTCATTAAAAAAATTGGTACTACCTTGCGACAGATGACGTATAAATTGCTTCATGTGATTATGGAAATAAGATTGCTCTACAAAAAGGTACTTATCTATGGTGATAAAAACTATAATAAATTAAACATGTTATAAAGAATTTCCAATTTAATTACAAAGGTCCGCTAGTTGATATAACTTTATATCTATATATAACTATGAATCGCATATCAGAAGAACAAATATGTAAAAATATTTAGCGTACTTTGTACGTAAAATTGAATGTACAGTTTTAAGGCAATGTAATCTAAGAAATGTGAAGAATTCTTTGCAAACCCAAAGAAATCCAGGTCTAATTGCAATCAGGCCCGGCGACAGCGTTTGTGACCCTTCTCAGGTTCGGGACTCGGGGAAATGTCCCCCCTCTCGGAAGGCTTGATTGCAATTTCAAAAAAGAAAGATCTCCAAAAAGAAAAAGCTGACGAGAATGATATTTGCTGTGAGTTGCTTCATGTGGACTAACCACTTATATGGCCAAGTAAATATTTGATCTTGACCTGTTGACCTTCAGGATAATGACAAATCGACTATGTGGACATGGTGTGATGCTGGGGCACTACCGTCCATCACAAGTGCTGGCTGGCTCAAGAGCATGCTGGGAAGGAAAATATGCAACAGTTGCTGGGGAACAAATGTGGAGAGTAACAATACCCAACTAATCACTGTTTCTATATGCACCTGAGGGTTTCGAGAGCGCTCAACTTCATCAATTCCGAGGTGTCCGTAAGGGGAGTCTATGCAATTGTGTAATGGATGAAGATTGGGTATGGAAATAATGCAACTCACAAACAAAACCCTGTCTTGATACGCTACAAAGAAAGTTCATCTTTCAAAGAAAGAACATCCACTAAAGTTTTTGTGGGGTGGGGGGCGTGGGGGGTAGGAATTGTTTCACGTATAATCTTCCATCTGTCTGTTTTTCTGTGAGATGGCTATTATAGTAATGGCTGAAAAGGATTTATGGTAACCTACCGAATCAAGCTCTTCAGTGGTTTGTTATCATAGCGCTTACAGAGATTTCGATGATTATTATAATCATCATAACTACAATACTTTTCATAGTAGGGATAGCTCTATTAACTGCAATGATTTACAAAGTATTCAGACAAGAACAAAAACTTCCTTACTGAGACAATTAAAGAGCCTTATTTTAGCGGAAAGCAAATGAACCTTACTCGTGGTCATTTCCAGAGGAATATCAAGGAACAACTGGTGTTCATAGCCATTTTTAGAGCCGTTAGGCGTCAGAATTATTGTGAAGAGCCATAACGGAAATACAAGACTGGTCAGCAGAATTCGCACGTGTTTCTACAGGCAGAGGTAAACAAGAACATAAAATACCATCGAAGGCGAAATGAGAATGAAAGGCGAAAACAGGAAGTTAACGGCCAATAAAAGATATATTCATCGTAATGTGAGGAAATATTGTCACAAATGACAGTGCATAGATAGAAGCCACCTTTGATAGAGGATCTGATGCAAGAGAACTTTGCGTGGGAAAGTGTCCGCAGTAAACGCAACCACGTTCAAACAAGCGAACTAGGCTGATACTGCCATTTTACAGAGAAAAAAAGACTCCTAGTTCCATGCGCTCCTTACAGAAAGTGAAAAAGAAACGCGAATATGAAGCCACAGGGAAGAACGTTATTGGCTGTGATGGAGAAATACTACAAACGATATCTCTGACTAATTTGGCTTGTCTTTGGTACGAATGGCACGGTCAACGCAGGTAGCAACACATTTCACCAAACCAAACCAAACCACGACTAACGCTGTTTCATCTGGATCTTTCCTCAAGCAAATAAAACGCGGTAATTGCTTGTCCTGTACGGTTCAAAAGGCAAGAACGGTAAACTACCTCTTGGGCTTTTCATCTAAAGATTTTTTCTCTGATGGACTATTCTCTATAACGAGCAATCTTGTCTTCAAGGCACGGAGAATCGCAGATCGGGCTATACGGTTAGTTGGCGGGTTTCTATCTGCTACTCTTTCATTTTTCCATTTCATTTTGTTAACAGTTCCACTTTCCATCTTCGCCCCGGTAATTTTTCCTTCTACCACACTCTCCGGTGCTAGATAAAAAAGAGATAATGAATATCATTTATTTTGAGACAGTAGAAATGAAGTCTGAAAACAAAGCACGATACAGAACCCAACAAATCTATTTGAAAATAACAAACTAATTCTAGCAAGGTACGCAACCACCTCTAGATAAATAGATGATGGGAAGTGCAGCTTCTGAATGAATTTCAAAGTAAGTACGACAACAAAAAGAGACACCATTAGTTCTATTTCGACAATTCCATATTATTCACAATTCCATATTATTTGACTATTCCATATTGCAGGACAATTCCATATTAGTTGACAATCCTAGTTGACACATATACGAAAAGTTTTAACCCAATCTTGGGCCATCATCAGTCAAAATAAAAGGTCCGAAATGGGGTCACCTTACCCCTATATATTATGGTTTTCTGACCTTTTAATTTGACTGATGATGGCCCAAGATTGAGTTGAAACTTTTCGTATGTGTCAACTAGGACTGTCAACTAATATGGAACTGTCCTGCAATATGGAATGGTCAAATAATATGGAATTGTGAATAATATGGAATTGTCGAAATAGAATTAATGGTGTATCTGTTTGTCGTCGTACTTATTTTCAAATTCTAGATAAATATACGACGCCATTTTGATAACGGCCTATTGTAGAATAACACTGACCATTGATACAGTAAAGACCTACACTTAAAAACCTAAGAATTTGAAATGAGCTTGTTTATGTTCGTATGCCAACAGTTAATTCCAGCAACTAGGGTGCAGGTTCTTAACACAGGCGCACAACTACGGGATGCGTCCTAGTGGTCTAGACCCCTATCCCTATCCATTTCCTAACGGCTCCAAGTAGACTTTTTGCTGAATAAACTAATGGCCTCAAAAGTCTCCTAGTTGTGCGCCTGCAACACTCTTCGTATCCTTGCAGATCTGCAGTGTATCGGTCTGTCAAGGCAAGACCATCCAACAAATATAAAGTGATGAAAAAAGCAATGAACTAAAAACAGAATGGGAAGGCATCACTTATAGGGATCAGGTATCAAATAAACGGTTATGTCATCTACGAAAAGCTCATTTTGAATCCAAATATTGAGTTAGCTCGGAAGTGGATTTTGACCATCAGGTGAAATATTCTAGAAAGTAAGTGTTTTGAAAGTGCCATTCGCTAAGCATAGGTGATGATACACCATACAACACACCCAAATTGCCAGAATTCTTAAAACTGAAATGCGATGCCCGTCCATTCGCTATCAGAGGATTCAGGATTTAAACCAGTCTATCTAATATTAAATACTCACTCATTGAAGGGTTTGACATGAAAAGTGATGCAAAAGTCATTCAATTACCTACGTTTATGCCCTTGAATAATCAGTTTAACTTTTTCATCATCATTTGGCTTTTCACTTCTATCCATTCCTCCAGTGCTATCAAGGCTATTGGTGACTTCATCTGTAGGAATTTCAAGCAATGTTTTAGGTTAGATGGAAACTGAGTAATACATGCAAGAATGAATGAAAGTCTACAAACAATAAATAACTCTCTTTGAGGACCCCCATTAAAAGTTCCAACTTAAGTTCCCTCAGGGCATCGATTCATTTAAGAGGTAGAAGGCAATTGGTTAAGAAGTAGATTACCAGAAAGGCCACACACACTTTCTCATAAAGAGAATATAGTCTATAGGACTATTAAGGCTCACAATCGCTGAAATTTAAGAATGATTCGATAATAATGTAGTCGTACCACTACCAAGTGGGTCCTGGGGGTCTAGACCACCGTCCTTTTTCTCAGAAAGGTAAAAGTTTCCTTTTTCTTGCAGAAGTTTGAAGCTGTTTACTGCACTTTGGTTAAGTAGATCTGCTTATAATCTTTGCAACACATCAAAGCAGGAAAATCCTTAAACTCCCCGTACGAATTTCTTTCTTTCTAACTCTGAAAATATGATTTCAAGATACAGTCTCTTTAGAAAATGTTTAGTGTGCCCTTTTGTTCTTGATTAGACCCATGCCCTCAAAAATTGCTGTCTGCACGCTTAACAATGCAAGGTTCAAACTTCATGAAGACTTATCAATAAAGTTTAAGATTAATAGGGCTCAGCAAAGCATTCATAACTGGTAAAGATTACTATCCCCCGGCCCCTTGGCAATGTAACGGGAATGTCGTAGTATTAATATCTTAATACAATGGTATTCGCAGTCCAGTGACCTCTCTTTGAAAAAAACAAATATTGTGCAAATGTAACGCAGATCTGTCGCTAAATTTCTATTATAGAGTGGTTTATAACTCCATAGGGATTTTTAAACATCAACAGTAACACTGGGGATCTTTTACCATACAAGCCAGTTGGGAAATTCCCCATCAGGTCCCATTAGTTGGCCCATGATTCCCCACTAACAAGCGCCCATCTGGTTAAAATTGTTCTAAAAGCTAACTTCGACTTGTCTCCGTTCACTATTCATGTCTTAAATTATCTTTATGTCCTTTGTCAATCAATGTCTGTTCGATTTTCTTGTACTACACCAAAGCGAGGTAGGTAAATCTGTGGGAAAGTTCTACGACAAAATTCCCCACATCTCCCAGCTGCGACACCCCTGGGTGTAAATTCCACATAAGCTAAATTTCTCTTAAAGATCCCCTTTAACAAGGTGTGGGAGTAAATGCTCAGTAAAGAAAAAGAGCGGATAAATAGTAAATAACAAACTATCTCATTATTGGTTTCTGGTCGTGCAACTGAACTTAGCGCATATCTCTGTGCCTAAGCATAATATGAATCAGTTATTAATCTCCTACGCAGTGCCAAACTATGCATCGCAATAAAGTTGCTAAAAACAACAAGATCTAGACATACATTCAATAGAGACAACTGTCCGTCCAAAATTAGGCTAATGAAAAGAACTTTTATTTGAAAATTAGATTCAATGTTAAGAAGTGGTAATCCGAAATCAGGATTAGTAAGAGATGGACAAAAATAAAAAGGAATATAGATAAAATCGCATCCGATTTCAAAAATTGAAGTAAAGAAGAAAATACCAGAGTCCGTCTCTGCATCACCGTCCCCTGATCCATTCTCAAGATCCATTTCCAAAGGTTCATACACCCAACTTGACGCTTTGGGTAATAAGGCAAACTTTCCTTCAAAAGTACTGTTTGCAGGTATCGAATGATCAACGGTTTCAACTGAAAAATCAAAATTATACAAATGCAATGTGGTAAAGTGACAGATAAAAATAGATAAATATGTGTACTATAGCTCTGGTTCAGTGTTGAGCACTGCTGTTTCTGTCAGCATAGGCAACGTATACTCTCTAGCGCGCGCCCACACACACACACACACACACACACAGAAATATATATATATATATATATATATATATATATATATATATATATATATATATATATATATATATATATATATATATATATATATATATATATATATATATATATATAGACTTTCATAATAAAAACAACTGTTTAACGTTTCGCGTATAGCTTCATCAGAAAATTGAAAAACTTCGAGTGGAAAGACTATTGAATTATATACTTATATACATATATATACATATATATACATATATATATATATATATATATATATATATATATATATATATATATATATATATATATATATATATATATATATATATATATATATATATATATATATATATATATATATATATATATATATATATATATATATATATGAAAACATATATAAATATATATATATATATACACACACGAGGCTAAATCAAAATTAAGCCTTTCTTTAAGTGCTCGTCTAGGAGTGACAGTTCTGTGCAAAGAGATGATAAACAATATAAATAAAAGTGTAAAAACACTATTCCTTCTCATCATGAGATCCAAATTCTATTTCAAAACAGCCACCCCATTTACAACTTAATTTCAACGGCCTTAAATAAAACAAATCAATTCTTTCATTTGATTAACCTTAACTATGAGCAACACTAACATGCAGTTTTTAGCTGTTAAATGTACATGATAGGGCTATTAGATGGCACAACAAAATAAAACAAAGACCGAATTAACTACATTCTATTAGCTCGGCATCTTCAGAAACTTTCCAGCTATAATTTACTATCATAACGTTCTAGCTATAATTTATCTTCAGAAGAGTTCGAGGTATTAAAGTCATGATTCCTGTCTAGAACAGTGAGGTAACTTCCCCCTCGACGAAGAGATGGGCGAGCATCTTTTGAAAAAATACACTCACTTGGACAGAAGCTTTGATATCACGAAAGGCTCGGGTACCAATCCATATCATCCATGTACAATTCAACGAAAACACTTACCACTATTTATCCGTGTTTCACACGCTGGGCCATTGAATTCTGGTAAACACTGGCATTCGTACTTCGCCACACAATAGCCAGCATCCCTTCTACATGATGGTAGACACATAGTACCTTTAAAAGCAATTTCAGATATCAATGACTACAAAGGGTTTAGATTTGCATATCATAGAACTTCCTAAAAACATCTATCAAAGCTAGTGTGGCATGGAAACTTTTATAGAACAAATCGAAATATGTATATGCCTTCATCTAGCATACGAAATGAATTTATGAATATGGAAATTAGATGGTAGCTCAGGTTTATGGATATGGCAATTTGCCTCTCTATGTTAGCTCCGATCTGACTCTGGTTGAGAAATGGATAATTATAGAATCAAAAATCGATTATATTAAAAAAAACAAACAGTTAAATTTGATTTCTAGCTGTTAGCATGCTGCAGATGGAAGGATTTCATTTTCCATTCGCTTGGGGGGCCGTTCAATAGCCATAAACTAAGGCAATTTCAAGGAATGAGATCACCACCCTAGCAGCTCTTTTGGTATTTCCACACCTTTCGTCATCATTTTACTTTAAAACCTCGATTTGATAACGCAAAAAATAAAAATTGAATACTTATCCCTTTCAAGAAGTTGTGTGGAACTACCAACTCCACCTCTATCTGTTTTTTTCTTAACTGTTTTTTGTTTTTCTTTTCTCTATCCTTTTTATTTTTTGTTGTTAATAAGTTTTTGGAAATTGTCTTTGGTGGAGACCAGATGACCTTGTGTTTTTCTACGCCAGGGGCAGCACAGTATATAATAATGAAAAGCTGTATTCATTTTTAATGAAAATAAAAAAAACTATGGATGCATCAAAGAAGAATTCATCAAATTTTTAGAAAAAAATATCTAGTATTTAGATTAATCACATACAGTATCTCACAATTTCCATGAGTTATCGCCTGAAAAATTTTCAAAATGCTCATTTTTGTTCAGGCATGCATTTGCGTCTTCCTTACTTAAAAACAAAGTACGTTGCATTCTGCAATGAAATGGCGGGCCGCTGCGCTGGATATAACCAAGAGTAGTTCCAAGCTGTCTGAGGGCAACGTCATTGTGCAGCACACAAGCAAAGAACACTAGATAACGGTGATGAAGATTATGGTGATAGTAATGATGGTGATGATGTCGAGGATGGTGATTATGACCGTAGTGTTGATGAAGATGATGATTATGATACTGTTGATAGTGATAAGGATGATTGCCATAGTGATTGAGATGATGAAAGGGAGGATGAAGTAGAGAGTAGGGATGATGATGATTCAAAAGTCTTCACTAACCTTGAGCTAAATACAACTTCTGGGTTACGACTTTCCTCCCGAACAGATTTGAAGCCACACATGAATAGACTCCTTCATTCTCATAACGCATGCTGAGAATAACCAGAGACCCATCGAATGTCATGAAGACATTTTCATCCATCTGAACTTTAGCGTCATTTTTCACCCAAAAGATTGTCGGTTTTGGATGACCTTCCGCCTTACAAGGTAAAACGACACTCTGCATAGGAATATCTACCACGATCTCTTCCTTTGGATAAGTGACAATTTCTGGAGCAGCTTAAATAGATGTGTAATTCGAAATTAAACAGTAACACAGACATATCATAGTTTTATAAGGATGAACCTATGGGTTTATGACTCGATTTTCTGATACAGTAATTTCAAGTGCAATATTTCACACTTATTTCAATCTACTAGGTATTAAAATTAAAATGTTTTATGAATTATACATCCATCAATAGGGCATATTTCAAAGCAGCAAAAAGATAAAAAGACAAATTAATAGAAAGACAAAAAACTCAACATGGGCCTAGAACTACAAGTTTGACTTTGGTCGCAATTACAACACAAAAAGACCTACTTTGTAAGCAGTTATTATGATATCACTTCACTGTACAAGCAACAGATTGCAGGAGGTGGGAGAGAGTGAATAAAGGTCAGAGAGGGGGGTAGAGAGGGAGGAAGGAAGGGAGAAAGAAGAGAAAAAGAGAGAGGAAGGGAGAATCCTATGTTATAATGTTACAGGTTCTGTATGCAGAATCGTGGCCTATGTATCAGCTAACACTAAAAGCAAATCGCTCCAAGAAGTCAGTAGTGAGATGATGACAACAACTGGCAACCAAGTATCAACAAGAAAACCTTTGCAAACGTATCTTCAAATCGTGCTTTACAAACTCGAACCAACAAAACGACAACCGAGAAAAGCTGATCACACACACAGTTCTGCTGCGACACTCTTTTTCCTGCTGCTCTGTCATCATGCTGATATTTTCAATTCCACATCAACTTCATGAGGGTCTCATTTTTCATGTTCCATTCAAAAGGATTCTCGAGGCATCTACTTGATGCTCTGTGACCCGATGTTCAATCGAACTCCAGTTACCCAAATGCATAATCATCTATTCATTCATTCAAGCCATTTCGATTCTTATATGTCATGTCAGACAAGAATTTCGAGAATGCAACTAATACCAGATGCCGATAACAACAACAAGTATGCATTGCTAGCAATTTCTCCATATAAGCAAAGACCGTATGCGGATAATATGAAACATGTAGCAGGCAAAATATGAATTCTGACATACGAAGCGTCTAAAGGCCAATGACCACAAGGTGAAAACGGAGGTCTGTAACAATGGTATTATTGGCCTGTAATCTCGTAATTGGATGTGAGGCTGTTGCAGCTAAATCTGTGATCCTCTGATGAGGCCATGCTTGACATTCAAGTATTCCCTGACAACACAATGATAGTCAGAGACCTGGTCTGACGAAATATGCTCAAAGTATACCACAATTCCAGGTACTCTTGAGTACCGAATAAACGGGGGGGGAGGTAGGAAAAAGCTCTGAAAAATAATAATTGAGGGTTGGAAGAAATGGGGGGTTGGAAAATAGACCACATGGGTATTGCGAAGAACAACTTAGAAAGACTGACTAATCATGAATTGTCAATAAAAAGCAAGGTAAAGGAAACTATAGTTGTAGTGTAAGCGTTTATTAAATAAATTTCTGGTTGGCCTATAAGCAAATGAAAATAGTCCCTGGGAAAAATCACAATTTCACTGACAAATTAAAAATTGGGGGGTTGAAATAAGTGTGTGGAGTTGGAAAAACTTCCAAAATTAACAATCGGGAGGGGGGACGAATATTAGTCAAACCTGCTGAATCTAAAACAGCTCGCTTCATCAGTGTCCCACCTTTTCGAAAAGTTGAGCAAAGATTTGTGGTTTGCAAGGATAGACTTTTGGAGAGGGATATGGGTCAAATATATAAAAGGCCTTGTGGGTGTCTTAAGTTTTCCTTTCCAACTTCAAGTTCAGGCAAGCGATGGTTTGCGTCACTCTAAAACTGGGGGTCAGCGGCAACCTGCGGCTTCCTTATTCTGCGGCTCCACCAAACTTTGATACATGAATTAAAAGTATCTAGTTGAACTGTATTTTATTTCAGCAAGTTTTATTTTTATTATAGTTGTTGGTGAGTCATGTGATATTCTTTTAAAAGAGGGATACTTGACAAGAATAATGACTAATGAATAATGGTTCTCAATTCTAGATGTTGAAAAGTATACGTCCAAAATCTGCATAATCAAAAACACATAGGAAAACGGCCTTTTCCGTGGCATCTTACCACGTGCTAATAATATGTGGAAATATTATCGTTGGTTATCATGGTACTTCGTCCTTGAATTTTGCTGCTCTGTGATTGTTTGTGATCAATATGTGATTTGTGATCAATATGTGATTGTTTGTGATCAATATGTGATTGTTTGTGATCAATATGTGATTGTTTGTGATCAATATGTGATTGTTTGTGATCAATATGTGATTGTTTGTGATCAATATGTGAACCCTGGCTTCCTGGCTACTCTCGATTGCAGTACTTGTGGGGGCAAAATGAAGCCAAAAAGTCGGCACAAAAGAAATCAAGTGAATCACAGTAGACGAAACATATAACCAGGCAGAAGAAAACTCCATGCAAAGACTGTATGGGCCTCGAACGGCGGACAACACCAAAAATGCCATTGCGTAACGGTTTAAGATACTAAATGCTTATTTCTAGCACAGCTCGCTATGTCATAGTGGATTGCATTCGTGCACCTAAAATATTTTTAATGATAAAAACCAAATAAAATAAATTGCATATGTCCAAAACTTTATTCTAAAGGAGTTTAGCAAGAGAGTTCAAAGGAGTTCCAAATGAACATTGAAAATTGAAATAAGGACTTACACCCAATAGAAAGTGTTGCTGATGCTGCTGATACACCCGCCTTGTTTTCAGCCAAACAAACATAGGTTCCAGCGTCTTCGTTCTGTACATCATGAATCACCAACAAGCCATTCTGTTGGACTGTGTATTTCCCTTTGGAATCTTGCAAATTTAGCTTCCTCCCATTATGAACCCAAGTGTATACTGCTCCGGGCAAAACACTGCATTTAAACGAAGTGCCGCCTCCTTGCAGCACTAGTGAACTGTTTGGCATGACCTGTACTTGAAATGGGTCTAAAAAGAAATGGAACATTGGAAACATTAGAACATGTCTAGTCAGTGCTCGGCAATATAATGTGCAATGCACTACGAGCCTCGATGCGCAGAGTAGAGGCGGTGAGGATGAAGATAAAGTTCGTGATAATGGTATGCCATTACTCACAATCCTTTACATCTGCTTATGCAAATACTTTTAAGGTTGCTGTGTATATAGGCTATAGGCATACCGCAGAATCCAGTCAAAGACACAGCCTAATATTTGAGGCCATCTATACTACAAGTTTTTTTTATATTAAATACACGAAACTCAAATCAAGCAAGAATAAAGAAACATTTATGAAACACAAGCAGGCTGAGTTTCAAAACTAAACTTGACAAATCTGTTTTTGCTGAAAAACGTGAAAATTCTGCATCAATCTGGAAAAACACAAACAACATAAGTTCCTTAACTGTTTCTAAGTAAAAATTCTTTCTCATCTCACAGTTGCCTAATTGTTGAACGAAATTTCAATAAATTTAAGAAACACTTAAGAAACATTTAAGGCTGGATTTGACAAAATATTAAGAAACATCCAGGCTGGAGGGAGAAAGTTTGTTCATTATAAAAAACGTGTTTTATCTTAGCATTGTCATGGGAGGCAAAGTTCAGTTCTATACAAGGTGATGTCACTTACGCGAATCCCCGTATGTATGATCTTAAGATAAAGCAACAAAGGGGGCAAATTTTAGAACTGAGCATATGAGGGCAAAATCCAACGACTGTGTCTAAAAACATTGACACATATACTTCATAAGGTACATACCACACGGGAAATCTGCTTTTCCTATTTGCAATAGCTTCTTCCCCTTCAACTCTTCAGGAGATGCACATGCAACCTTTGGTGAATTCAGGGATGTTTGGTTTTTAATCCAGAATTGCAGCCACAAAGCATTACAATCGCAATGCAAAATATTGCTCTGAATCGTCTGCAGTTTCGGGTGAAAACGAATCAAATTTGTCGGAGGGTTCCACGATCTGAAATACAAATGCTCTTTCCATTCAGATGACTACTTCCACGGGAGAATATGTTCGCAGTGAAATGCTCATTCTCTAACAGCATACTGCCAATACATATATACATATATACATATAAATATATATACACACACACACATAAATATATATATATATATATATATATATATATATATATATATATATATATATATATATATATATATATATATATATATATATATATATATATATATATATATATATATATAGTTAAGAAATAGAATATGTGTGCATACACAAGGCCTTTGAAAATAACTTGAAACATACTCACAAAAGATTTAGACTCTTCAAAGGATTAAATGCGCCTTCAGCAACAAATCTTATCTGGTTGAAATACAACGTCCTGAAAGATCAACAATAAAAATGTGAATTTAACTAGAAAGAACAAATGCAAATACCTAAGTAGCGGTCTTTATCCTAAATAAATTATCTCTTTCCGCAAGCTTTCATGACATAGTCCCAAAGACCTGATGCACAAATCGTGCAATTGGATAGATTTCTGAGTCTAAGTCCACTTCCTGTAGTAAGAACTGCTCGGGCTACCCCCAACACCTGCAAATTTGAACCTATGCTAAGAGAAGCATTCTCTCGGTCACTTCCACATTTTAGTCCTATTTTTCAATATACATTTATATTAATACACTTAAATATGTCAGCACATATATATATTACAACAATATATCGCAACAATTAAAAATAAAGTTTGAATATCAAAAAAACGAGAAAATGTAAAAAAGAACAGTTTATCTGCAATGCGTATTTAACTATTTACTGTAATAGGTAATCAAAGGAAACTCTGCAAAATAATCAAAGGAAACTCTGCAAAATAATCAAAGGAAACTCTGCAAAATAATCAAAGGAAACTCTGCAAAAAGACATTTCTTCGTGCTCAGCAAGAATTCTACAAGAGAAACAAAAAGGCCGGGGTTCCTCATCCCAAGAAGTTGTAAACACAGGGTTTTACCGACCAACCAAGTAAACAGAGTGGAAAAGAATATAAGCAGTTTGGCAACTTACAGCTTTTGTAACGATATTAGACCTTTGAATGCATGAGCTGGTAGTAATGTGAGCCGATTTGAGTTGAGTGATCTAAGAAAGTAATAAAGGTTTCTAAATGCTGAAAAAAATCAATAGAGCAAGACAATGATAACAAAGTCGCGTGTCAACAAAATTAAAATTTACGATATCTTCTTTCTTGGAAGTAGAGCAAAGACTCAAATTGGTGACATATTAGAAAGTAGATTCGAACCCTGATTCTTCCAGATGCACAGTCAGTGAATTTAATACAAACCAAAAGCTGCCTTTTTTCTTTCTATTACAACTTTTCGTCAAAAGCATGCGGTATATTATAGCCTCATCGCATTGGAAGAGAAAGATCTTTTTTATCAGTAACACACCATTAAGAATATAGGTATCCAACTTGCATCACATCAACAACAAACACAGGTGAGGAAAGTGATGAGATATAATATTACTCACAAACTAAGTAGATTTGGAAGTCCAAAGAAGGCCTCATTTTCAATTGAAGCGATGCTGTTGACACCGAGGTTTCTAAAATAATCACAAGCAGTTAATATAAGTTATGGAGTTTGGTATCAGTGGCCAAGGTAATATAATTGAACGAGAAGTTGACACAAAAGTAGTTCTGCCTAATTTTTACTAGATTATGGATATATTGACTCTCACCCTTCCAGTTAAATAATTTTCTTACGCTTCTATTCAAATTTTATTTTTTTTATTGATTTGAAAAGAGAAAAACACAACTACAACTAACATACAGATACATTTATCTGTGCCTCTCACAGCAGGAAAAGACTCGAAGTCATCGTATCCCTGCTATGAGAGACACTTACAATAATATAGCATTTTCAATGAAAAATAACTGTACATAAAAAACGTTCAGTAAAGCCTTGGACAATCCAACCAAGCACCCTACCCTTCGTGGGCGATTTCAAAAATTCACTAGGGATGTTTTCAAAAATTCACTAAATTTTATTTCATTCCATACCCATTTCTTATTCTAACCCACAATTACCATCTAACAGAAGTATATTTAACAACTACGCCAGCTCGGCGACAAATAACTTTGTCTAACAAGACTAACTATACAGTGGGTAAATTTATAAAGTGTGAATGCTGTGTGTAGGTAAATGGAGAATAAAAACGTAGACTGTCGGGGAAATTTAAAGTAAGATCCGATCCTGGACGGTCTCTTAACGACCAACGAAGGGGATGAAAAATGAAACATTTAAAGTTGAGAAAACGTGGTGAACTGTCTGTGCAGGAAGATAAAAATAAGACAAGCAACAATATAAACGGAACTTTAAACATCGATAGCACGGCTTTCTACCTTTCGACAACACGTAAAATTTTGATAAAGAAAAAACTTCCTTACAATTCCATCAACGCTGTAAGTCCAATGAATGCATGGGATGGGATATTAGACAATCGATTTCTGTAGAGATACCTAAATGGAAGAAAATACTATAGCATAAAATTCCAAGCTGAGGATGGGAAGCAATTAAAACTTAGACAAATTTGATGCTACCAGAATAGTAAGAAGTGAGAGATACAGAAAGTCATTAAGTTTGGTTGAGTTTGTTAAGGGGGGGGGTGCAGTCCCCAAGAATGGGCAGTCTCTTTCACTGCTCGAAATCTAGCTGCCTTCATGCAGTTGCCACAAACCAGAAACAATTTGAATACGAAAGAATTGAAGCAATGAATATATTTGTCGGAAGCTCTGATGTCTACTATAAAAGTCTCTTGTCATATAGTACATCTGTGGTCGATCATGGATGAGACTGTCCTTAACTCGTATTGCTAAACAACGCTAAGTACAACATTTAAAACTATATTCATTTGCCTACAAATATTAAGTGGTCATAGTAATCAACAAAATTCGCTTCCATTTATCACAGAAAGAATACTTAAATACCAACTGTGAGAAACGTGAACACGCAAATAGGCGATCGCATCCTGGGCCAGAGATACGCAGCTGGTACTAAGTTACGTAACTTTTCTTATCTCTGAAGTAAACTGCGTGAAACATAAGAAAACTGTGAGCGCTATCTACATAATAAGATATCGGCAATGAACCAGCTGAAATATGGGCAAGAAAGAGGTGACAATCTACAGGCTATTAAGTGTACATACAATGTGATGACTTTGCCAAGACCATGAAATGCGTCTCTATGTATTTTTGCAATAGCATTCTCCTGCAATGTCCTGTAGAAAATTATTAATATTTTGAAAATTTTCCGCACATTCTCCATGACATCAAGAAATAATATCGAATAAAAGAAGTATTATATCTGATAAATATGCAATAATAGTAAGAATTATACACAGGTTAGGTCGTGTCGTGTACGATATGGCCTAAAGATTTCGTACACTCTTCTGCATAGCTGTAAGAGCACCCTCAGTCAGAAGACTCAGACAATGAGAAATACCATTACAGCACAGATGTGAGCATGCAAAACTGCAACAAACATCGATTATACCATGGTTAACTACACCTAACTATGATTAACTACTACTTACTTTGATTAACTATGATATACTACCATTAACTATGACCAACAAAATATGCTCCTCTGATAGGACATAGTATTTTTCTATGTTATTCTCTCATTTGGACCACTTTTCCTTTCAACCAACAGGGCATTGTGTAAAGAGCTCCAAATACTGCGTAGAGGTCATTCATAAAGTATGTAACGGAAAAAATGGTCACTGTGCCCCCCACCCCCCTATGCAACAGCTTGTCACATTCGAGTTGACACCACCCTCTTTGTTACGTAACATTCTGGCTAAGAATTGTCGCAATTTAAGAATGATTAGGGGTAATACAAGAATCAAGTTGTATAAGATCTTAAACTCTTTTCTACTAGAGTATTCTAGAAAGTGCTCATCAAAAAGTGAAAAAGTAGAAATATTGCAGCAAATTTTTGGTGCTACGTAACAGAAGTAATTTGATACCCCACCCCTCTATATTTTTCATAACAGTTTGTCACAGAAATGGCACAATCCCACCCACCCCCTACCGCTACGTACTCTTTGAATGACCCTGTATATCAAATTGATGGGTGCTGTTCATTTTACTCAAAACTATTGGAGTAGATGAAATTTCGATAGACAACTATTGATATTTATATCTGCAAATCAAAAGAGCTGTGAAACTCTATCACACTGAATGTCTATGTTCTTCACAACACATCACGCAGGATTGATAAAATGCAAAGGAGGCTGAGGGCGGGTGCTTGAGGGTTTGCATCCAGGTGCTGCTGTTTCCCTGACAACAGATTCCGAGCCAGTAGGCCTATTTCAACCATAACCAAAAAACAAACAAGACAATTCTAGCATGCCAAGATTGGGGAATCTAAAGGGATCATACAGCAATAGAGTGTACTGGAAGCACAGTATACACCAGTGTGAGAGAGGAATGATATAAATAAAAAAGGGGAATATTTACAAGATGCCTAGATTTTCCAAACCAAGAAATCCCCTGGGCTGTAACTCCGACAATGCATTTCCCGACAATGACCTAACAAGAGAACGTTAGAGCTGTCAAGCAAATTAATTGGATTTCCTTTAAAATCAGACAAAAAATCATGTACAACTCATGTTCTACTTTATACGATAGTCACTACCGAGAAATACCCGCAAAAGGGTATTAGTTAAAGACACCTAAACTGCATGTGCTTGTAACTAATAGTGCCAGTAGGTTTTGCAGTATTGCCGGTCATTTCATTTGAGAATCCAGTAGAAGTGTAATCTATCCTTAGCTCCTGGTGAAGCTCCATGCGTTTCATAAAAATGCACCATGTCGTATGGGTTTCTACAGATGTTTGATATCTTAACGCATGAGCAATGACTTGAAAATCTAGGGCACTCTAACTCAAGAGGTTACAGTGCCACAGGAAAATAAACACGTTGGTACAGACAGTCATGATTTTGACAAATCTTCTATTCACCCTCAATATGCTGACTCCCACGGTCGTCTAAATTAGCAGTACCTTTTGACTATCTGCTATCAAACATATACAATGTTTAATACACAGCACTCACAATTCAATAACACTCCTTAGGCCAGTAAATGCGCCTTTCTTGATTTGTTTAATTTTGTTGCTTGCTAGGGAACTACGAGAGAAACGTTCACAATGAAATGTACTACGAAGAAAACACGAGAAAACATGCAGTGCAACATTGCAAAAGAACTGACCTGCTGGAAAATCTCGTTATCAAGTTAGTCTCGCTTTGATCAAGGAAAATAATAATGCATTCAACAAATACTTGCAACTACTGTCTTCAAAACAAAATTTTGAAAGGATTTTACACTTAAACCGAAAATGAAATAAGTTTACTACTGTAGTGGCGATTATAACAACGAAAAATGCAATAAAAACAAGTGATTGTAGTTGTATCCTCCTATTGCCTAACTGAAATAATTTAACTGAAAGTAGCCAATAATATTCCATAACAACCTAACGAGCTTAATTGACTTCAATCATCCTTAATTTTCAAAATCTTCGTTGCGACAGTAATGAAATTTAAGTAATCTCACTTGAAACTAGATTGGTGTTGATAGAAATCCTAAAAATTTAGAACAATAAATTCCTCATGCTAAATGTTAGCCTTTGTTTAATTAAGAATTTCTGACGAATTTGGAAAAGAAAGCCAGCAGTTACTCCCATGACATCCGATGACAAATGACAATAAATTTCCGAATGGAGAAGTAACCTTGTCCCAGCTCCGTTCGCGTACCATAAAATCTTCCCAGAAACTTACCCCTTTTCTACTTCAAGCACCAAAAATAGCACATACGTAATATGATAAATCTTAGAAAAAATTCTAGATACGAAACTTAACTAGGTTAGCTATCTAGGAGATGACAAAACACTTTTCTATATCCGCTGGTACCAGTACCGTATCTTTCTCTGCAGCCTCAGAATTACCAGGTCAATAAATTTACTTATAAACAATCGTAACTAGCCAGCCTCGACCAGACAATTCTTTAAGCTTTGACTAATGCAATTCTATATATCCCCTCCAAGCCAGTCGGTCAGACGATATTAAGGAGATTGAATTTCACGAAGAGGAAAGTTTATAAGAAAAAAACTTACAGCTTTTTAAGTCTTTGAAGATTGAAAAAGGCGTCGCCGGGGAAAGATGCGATATCATTGTTGTTCAAGAACCTATGACAAATGATGAAAAACATAACATAATAGTAAGGTAAAGAGAACAAAACGGTCTCCTTGTAATCAGGCTTAATTTGTGGACAATCTCTATAATAGTTTCAGATAGAAAGAAAATCTAACAGATATGAATGAGAAGTGGGGTCAGTTGGTTGCGACGTAAAACCAACTGTTGCATAATTTTGCTTGAAACAAGATCAAAATAGACCCTAAATGTCATAGGCGCGAGGAATAAGCTTCTAGGTTATAATTTAGGAATAAGCTTCTAGCTTCTCATTCTTTAAATGAATTCTACGGTCATCTTTATGAAATAGAAGAAAGCTTGTGATCTAATAACGAGAGCCAATTAAATGGGTATATACAGGCCTAATGCTAAAATGTCTAAACTCCAACCAACATATTAGGAATTGCTTGGAAAGTTTTATCTTCCCATATAATTAGTATATATTTGATGCAAGAAAATTGCACCTTCCAGCCAACAGACCAAGAAGTGCAGAAGGAAGCAATGTAAGTGATACCTAAGAATTTGGTGATAAAACAACGGCTACATGATGTTGTTCAAACCGCGTTACACAAGGTCTTGGCTCAACCATAATATACAAAAATTATAACACAAACTTACAGCTCTTCCAAGCTCAGTAGCCCATTGAAAGTCAGACTTGACACGTTCGTCAGCCGATTATAGCCTAGAGTGCTGGGAAAAGTCGATCGCTACATTGCAATGTAAACAGAGAAAGTGCAATAGTCAAATGAAGAACTTAAACAATCGCAATAAATGTGAATTTGATTAGTTCAAAATCCACTTACAGTTTCAGTGTACTTCTACAGTTCTTGAAACTGTTCTCTTCGATCCTACTAATTCTGTTTTGAGCCAGGTACCTATAAAATTAAACTGGTCTGGCTGTAACTTCCAAATTTGTCAGCTAGAAACAGGTGGAGTAAAAATCGCATGGCTATCAACACACTACACTAGTAAGATAAGCTGAGAAGCAATGAACTAATTTTGAGATAAACACAAGGCCACTTCTATGCTACAGCAAAATCCGATGGCAAATAGGTTATGCTGCAAGGAAAACTATCTAGATTCACTTCTAATTTATCCCATGACAGTCATAAACTACCAACGGCATCTCTATGTAACAAGACGAAATGTGAATATGACAAAGATGGAACATTGACAATTATCCTACCAACTGATACCTTGGAGGGGGGCTCTCAGGTGCTCAGGTCTCCTTCCTAGAATTTTCCAAACTTTGCGGGGAAAGTTCCCCACCACTGTAAAAATCTAAGATTTTTATTTTGTCAATAAACAATCATTACCTATATGCCTATGTATAAATTCTTCGTTTCAAGGACATAAAATAACTTTGCGTTTTGATATAGACAAATGAAGCACTGGCTACTCACAATAAATAGATTCCGGCACGGAATGCATTTTCGATGGAAAGATATACTGAAAAAGCCTTAGCTAAACTATTTTAATTCATAATATCAAAACCAATATCATGTCAGGGTATATATAAATCCAATTGCAATGTCTTTATAATCAACCATCATATGTATCTCATGAATGTCCTTCTAATGACATGAGGATCTGATAGGTCTACCTCAAGTAGGTACGGGCTCTACCTGCCATAATTAAGGGTATTGCCAAGCTTGCAAGAAACAGAGCCCCCCGCCCACCCACCCACATACTTTGTTAGGCGGGCACCATTGGTTCAATCTAATTCTGAGGTGGTTTCCGGGGAAAAGGCCGCAAACTATGACAGCAAACATTTCCATAATAATTCATATCAGTGAAGAATGGTAAGCATTCCTATTGTCAAGTAAATAACTGATAATGAAGTACAGGGAGCACATTCGCACAAGAGACAACATAAGCTCTTTTGAAACTTACAACTGTAATATACGGTTCTTTTGACAGTATACGCCAGCAGTCACTTCTGTCAGGTGGTTTCGATAAAGAGATCTACAGTAAAACACAATTAAAAATAATCAAGAACATCTGCGTGTCCAAAACAACTGGTGGACATTGAATTTTTATCATAGCGAAACATTACGAAGAGAGTCAATGAAGTAGTTCCCATAGCAGAACGCATGGTTGCTTTACAAAATTATGCGAACGATCAAGATACTCTTAAATGTGCCACTCGATAATCCCATTGTATAACGAGCTAGCCAATGTGGAAATACTGAAGTGACCACATATTGGTCAAACAGTTGTTCTATCCATCATCTTATCATATGCGGGATCTTTACATATATCTAGTACTTTATGCTGGCCAAATGAATGAATGGTCTAACGTATCAAGACCTGCTCACGTGCTCTGATATGTGTATTTTGAGTGAATAATGCAAATATTCTGCAATTTAGGCCTCATAGAAACTAGTGACCTATCAGGTTTATATCGCATCGAGTGCTAAGGTGACAACTTCCAAATGTGACAATAATTTAGCACCAAAACTGGACAAAATATTCTGTCCAAATTTTAACGTGACTGAGCACTTGACAATTTTCTCCCAGGTCTGATGTCTCTGCAGTGGAAGAAACTGATGAACTGTATGAAAGCATTTTCGAACGGATAACACAAATGATGCTGAAACAAAAACTAATAATTTTCTCTGAAGCAAAAGAATCGTTTCTTAGAAGTTAACTTAGTAGACTTCCTATAGAAGTCAAAGATCGGACCTAACATAGTTGCAGTGAGGGTGTGTATTTAGCGTCCATCCAGCAAAAAAAGGGTACAAGAACCAACTTACAAAAATCTCAGCTGTCTCAGGGAATCAAACGATTTTTTTGGGATATGTCGTAGATGATTTTCATGCAATGACCTGTGGAGAAATCACATGTAATCGAATATCAAAAACATCAAAGTGACTTTCAGCTGCTGTAAGTGCTAAGAGTCTCTTACGAGCTCATTGAAAAATGTGGGAAAAAGATTCAAAAGCCAATTCTGTATACCAATCCAATCCTAAGACCAGTAGAGAGACTCAATGATCAAACTAGGATTCGAAATACCAAATTCTACAATGTGCATTTAGGCACATTCTCACTACATATCATTTATGAAATTATGCCTCATTACAAACATTAAAAATATTACAAACATAACAAAGATTGGAAAAACAATTAGCCCAGAACAAACTACAACATCAAGAAACAGCAACCAGTAATGAACACGATAACCAGTGACGTAACAACCTAGGTGTATTTTGGTGTAACTTTGATGAGTATCGAGAGATTCAGGTAAAATTTGGTCATCCTTAAAATCAGGCACTATTCGAAGAAATAAAGTGTACACCCCCTAACCAAAGGGTTCTCGCGATGTCCCTGATGATAACATGCTACATAATAGCTTGTAAAACGTACTCATAAGAAACTATACAAGACTTACAATGTTACTAATCGTCGAAGTCCTGTAAATGTTGATGTACTGATTTCCTCAAGAAAATTTGCATATAGATGCCTTGAAAAATACAATGAAACATTCAAGAATTTTTCCAATATGAAACAGACGGAGGGCTAAAGAAGTATGCATAAAGTACTAATCAGATTTATTTCGATACTATGGAGAAAGACTGTTTACTCTGAGGAACTGCACGTACCCTCCAAAATAGGAACATGGCCTATAGACAAAGGAATCATGATTGATATTTTGCGAAAAGGGGGCCCCTGAGAGACATCCCCAGGTTCTTTTTGAGAGCTAATCTTCGTCTGACTATTCATATAGTGAAACATTAGAACAGGATTGTAAGAAGGAGATATAAGCATACGCGCAAATGTTAGTAATTGCTTCAAAATTTGGAAAGTTTATGCTCTTTCATAGGCTAGTGTGAGACGTAGTTCGTCAAAAACCGGAATTCAAGAAAGCTTAGGGATATCTACTTAAATGCGATGGCTTCATAATCAGCCCATAAATATCCGTATATATCCCTCTTTCTCTACTTCTCGTAATGTTGCGGTGAAAATAGCCGCACGAATTTGCCAACTCAGAGAGGATTTAGACTACGAGAGGAACGGAAGTGAAGATACTGACGTAACATGACCAAGATGGATGGAGACCTGATCCTTGAGGGACAACAAATGCGAATGGGTTTGATCAACAGGCAGAAGCTAGATAAAGAAGCTAGAAGTGAAACTAAGAATCGAAATCCTACAGTTAGGTAAAAAGATATTAAACTTTTAAGCATATCGCTAGCATTCGATATTGAATAAGCATATCGCTATTTGAAACAATTGGCGGGTTGGGGTGCCTGTTGAGGCATATCAGAGGGGTTTAAGTCGTATCAACCTACCAAATGCGATAAACACACGGAAACGTCTTCCGCAACAGAACTGATGGTTTTTTTCACAAAACTGTTTTTCAGACACTGTACATAGGCCATTACTATATAAATCTTTGTGACCTAGACAAAAGCCACCAACAAACGTTCTGTCTGCTCTACTGTAGTCCCCTTACAGAGATATTAGCTACAAAATCCCCGGGGTTTTCGTGTGTAAGGAGACCCAACCCACGTCTGATCCCCTTCCAATAGGCCTAAGTAAAGCATAAAAAATCTGGTATAGCATTTGTTTTCTTTGTAAACTATAGATTGACTCTGTAAATCAACTTCTCAGCATTGCAAAGACTCGCAGATATTTTCAAACCTCGGTTCGCTGGCGAATAACTAAGTGAGGAAGTGCAGGCTTCAGTGAAAATAACAATTCAATATAATCAGCCCTGTGGGGCAGACACTCTGCGGGGCAGCCACTCTGCGGGGCAGCTACTCTGCGGGGCAGCCACTCTGTGGGGCAGCCACTCAAGGTAAAATCAAGTGTCATGGAGTTATACCAAGTGTATAGACTCAACGCACATTCACACATGCAGCGAAACATCCAAAGTCGCTCATTTCCAACGGGAGGGAACTCGCATTTAATGTAGGTGTAAGTTAACGCAAAAATGGGACAGATGATTAATCTGGTCAAAGATGTAAATAGGAAAACCTATAGAAATGAGCAAGAAACGTCGATTTTCCCACAAAAATATAAGTAGTATATTCGCTTTACTTGATCGACTTAACACTTAGATAAAGGAGAAAAACGACTGAGTCATTTTTCCGACAAGATAAGAAGCTTTCCGACAAAATCAGGCGCACTGCTAGGAATATCTGAGGGCAGGGATCTAATCCACGAAAAACAGTCAAAATAAGCACTTTCTAATGAGAATGGGTCTTGAAATCACATTTTTCAGGTTTAGGAACAAACGAAATTGCACGGGAATTTTCAAGATTTTGTTACCTTCATTTCAAATAAAGATTATAAGCAGGTCTACTGAGCAAAAATACAATAAACAGTTTTAGCATCTTCTAAGGAAAAGGCACTTTTACTTTTTGGGGTAAAGAGGAGGGGTCTAGATTCTCAGGACATTCTCCGTAGCTGCACGCATGAAAATGACAATCTAGCTCTCCCCTTCTGTCTACCTCATTGAATCTATGGTCTGAACCAGCACTCCTGGCAACACAGCACCCGTCAAAATACTCGTACCATCGATATGGAACTCTCCCTCTTTCTCTCTCTGCCAAATAAGGCTAGACAGTATTGTTAACACTTGTACTTACAGATTTTGTAAGCTGAACAAATCCTTGAAGGTTCCATTTCCGATCGAAGTTAGCCGATTATGATGAAGTGACCTGAGATAAAAGGAAGACAACTCGATATTTACAATAACAAGCCAAAGAACCGGGAAAACAGCCCCTCACCGCCAACCAGTCTAACCTTAACGGATTATACAGTCCATACAAGTCTTTCTATACATTGGGGAGGTACTGCTAAAGGGGAAAAAGAGAATGACTAATTTTACAAGAAAAAGGGAGAAGGAAGAAACTATCAAATTTCACAAAGAGAGTTTGGGAAAAAACTAAAGTGTGTTATGGGAGATGGGGAAAAATCACTAAATTAAGCTACTAAGCTAATTCAGGCCAACATTTTAAAAAGTGTTCTAATGCAGTAGAGAATGTCTTCGCGCAGTACAGAATGTTTTAGCGCAATACAGAATGTTTTAACGCAATACAGAATGTTTTAACGCAATACAGAATGTTTTAACGCAATACAGAGTGTTTTAAAGCAATACAGAATGTTTTAACGCAATACAGAATGTTTTAGCGCAATACAGAATGTTTTAGCGCAACAGAGAATGGTCTAATGCAATCCAGAATGCTTTCAAAATTACTATAGTTCCTGATGGTCTATTTCATTTTTCAATATAATTGAATGTTATCACTAGGTCACCAAATGATTGAGAAACAATTTTTAAACTAATGCCTTAGATACCAAAAGGAAAGGTCCTTCACATATGTCAGGTTGGCACCACATTCATTTGACGCAAATCGGCCACAAATATAAAGAGCATCTGAAAAATTCTCGCAAGCCGATTGCGACATCACTTTTGAATGACACACAAACGAACTATCGTCAATATCAAACAATATTATCCGTACTTAACAACTGAGCATATCAAGAGCTAAAGATCACTTACAAAGTTCTCAGCCTGCGGAGTCCTTTGAACGCGTCTTTGTCAATATTTGTAATAAAATTCTCATAAAGGAAGCTAAAATAGAAAAATTTCAAGACCAGAAATCAACAAAACATGAAAGCTTCAATTAAGGTATAGGTAAACATGGGGTAGTGCCTTAGGGGATAATAAAAGTTTTCTTACAGATTTCTTATCTGGTTTTTGGCGTTGTGAAAGGATTCAGAGATTAGTTACGGAAGGAAATGCAAAAGGAAAGGATTGGTAAATAGCGTTTTTGATTGTGGGTTGGGGTGCAATGCAATACATCTATCAGAGCTGATAATAAATAAACTTAATTAATTACCTAATGGCACCATGAACTGGGTACCATGAAAAACGGTGTCATGAAAATGGGTGCTATGAAAACATGAAAAGGGGTGTCATAATAGAAATATGGCAAATATGGGTAGCTGTATAGTGCATAAATTATAATGTGAAATAAATGATAAAAACATAAACTTCCTTTCAACTATCTGCTGTCTACAAAACAATCAAACATATCTGCTACAAATATATACATCTTTATATAACACTGTAGATTGTGCTTCCAATACTTGCAAAGGCAGAGTAAGAGGGAGGAGAGACAGGTGCTTTTATGAGCCAGTTCTAGAGACCACAAACACAAGAAGCTGGATCTGAAAGTTGTTTCCAACTCAGTTCCAGAGAATGGAGCAAATCAAAAAGCAACATACATTTCTTTCAGATATCTGAATCCTCTAAATGCATTCTTTGGAATTTCTTGAATATAATTCTTGAATAAGACTCTGCAACAAATATTGAACAGTCAAGAAACAAAAGAAGCACACTTAAAATGCATTAGTCAGCATCAGATAAAGTTAGAAATTGGAAAGTTTCTCATCCTATAAACAATGTACAAGAATAGCTAGCCAAGGTGGCTGTTTAAGACTTTGAATAAATTTTCTCAATTTTACATTCTACCCATCATACTAGAGAAATAAATATTTGATTGGAATGATGACAGAAAACTATTAATGAAAAACTCTCTCAGGATACTCATAAAGGTAGAAGTTACAAGAAAATATGGAGAAAAAGGGAGGCCTTAGCAATAATTTCCTATAACTTCAATTGTTGATGAATGGCTACACCTATAACTATAGTTAAGTGGGTCATTCAAGAGAACAGGATCTCAAGCTACCATATCACATTGATATTTTATCTATCGCAAAATGCCAGGAATAATGCCATGAAATTCACATGTCAAAGGACTACTTGAGGGAGTAATAAACAGAGTAAGTGTATAGCAGCTGAAAGCTTACAATTTTGTAACATCCCGTGGCATTCCATCTCGTATAGTTGGGATCCTGAGTAAGTTCCTCTCAGAGCAGTCAACTTCGACTGTTGTGATGCCCCTTATCCATGACGAATGACACTTGCATTTCCTTGGGCAGCGTGACCATAGGCCCTCGGCCATAAATTGAAACGATGACCATACACAGATCAAAATCAAACAGCTTAAAGTTATTTTTGTTGTTCCACCAAGCATCATGCATCAGGTATATTCAATTATATCTCATACTTCTCACAGGCAATCTGCAGTACTTCTGATGTCCACGTCTCTAGAGGAACTTCGATAAAAGATTAAATAATCCAATGGAACATGAAGTAATTAGTATATTCTGTGGTTACAACAAAGCATGCCCTACACCTAGAGAGATTTGATTTCTCTGTATCGTTCAAACCGAAGGCATTCAGCAAATATGTTAGAAATTTAGCAATTCAATAATTTAATGTCAGCAACAAAAGGCGCTAGAATACACAAGTAAATGTTATCATAATTAGTCATCATCGTAAAATGCTCTATATGTATGGGCAATATTTTAAGATAAATTCAAGCACTGTTATTAACACCAATATCATATTACGTGCATATGTTTTCAGGCTGTTGTAAAACAATACAGTCTTGTGGCAATTAGATAGACAGTCTTTTTAATATGGTATAAAATGACTCATTCATCTGAACGTCTCTCTGTATCCGTTCTTCCTTGGTTGAGGTGAAATAGAACCTCCTCCTGTCCAAGGGGTAAATTGACTGGAGCGCGTGGAATGGGCTACTTCTCCATAAATGATGTTACCCAGTCATATTTTCGTGATCGATATCAATAAGAAAGCTCAGTATTATTCATCTCACATGCGATACGTAATTAGATTTAATCTCTTTAATTTGGCACACTCGCTAGTAAGAGCGGAGAATAAAAACAAATATGCTCAGAAAAAACAATCGCTGTGGAAAACTTAATTCAATTTGATGAGAACTTAGGTCACTTCAGACATTCAACGGTACCGCAGTCTACAAAGTGCACGGTCGACAAGAAATCTCACATCGAGAGAAATGACATCCTACTGAAAAGTCAACGAAAACAAACACTTAGCTGTGATAAAAAAATCGATAGACCTAGACGGTTTTCTACGAACAACCAGATCTATGTGCCATTAACACTGCATCAAGTGAGTATAGTAGACGTGTACAGGTAGTACTTTCTGTCCTCTGTGAATATACAAACCATCGAGCAATTACGCGGTTTATCGTTATCAACTCACCCTCCCCTATCAACCGGTTTAGGCCGCTATAAGTCCCATATCTCCAACCAGTATTTCCAAAACACTGGTTATCTAGCTAAAAGTGCATAAGGAGTTATTGAATGACTTGTGGTAAGTAAAAGATTTACCTTTCTTCCAAGGTATCGTATCTTGATCTGTACACGAGAAGTCCAGGTAGGCAAGATGAACGATCGAGAGAACTGGAACCGCAAACATCACCTAGGGATATGTTGATGGGAGGGAAGGAAGCGGTTTTTAGCACACCCTCAGTCTAATGAGACAAACCCATATCCTGTTGTTGAAGACTATAAGGATCAACGACTGCGATTACAAAACAATATCGGAAGGATTTTAACCGATAAGCTATATTTGTGAAGCTTTTGTATGATTCACACAGTGACCCTTTCACGCGCCAGACCGTTCTGATCCTGACCATTAATAGCACTGCAACCATATTCAAATGTGGCCATTACTTACCAACAAGCCTGTACAGTTACACTTTCTAGTTAGAATAGTCCTATCGAGTCAGGTTTACACGTCCTTGAATTAAAACAGTGAGAGACTATCTGTTTGGACTGTAACTTAGGACAAAAAATCCGCGTAGGCGATTCCAGTTGAACAAGATGAAAGTAAGCATGGTGCCGTTCTATGTTTAAAGCCTGAAATAAACAATCTGTGTCCATCAGTATTGCGCATTTTCACACAAACTGACAAAATGATAACTGAATGCTGTGATTGACGGAGTTTAACGTTAAGGACTGGAAGTTTGTGAGTAAACACATCCAGTGCAGGTGTGATTCAATGTCATCGTCAGTTTCTGGCTGATGAGATTTTTCATTTGTGTATACACTTTTGTTCTGACTGGCTGGAGCCAATATAATCTTGCAAGAAGGTAAGCCAAAGGTATTCGACACAATGTGTCACATATAGAAAGTGTCACACCTGTAATCTCCTCCTGCTCGAGTATGACTTTTACTCAACTTATCTGGTTTGACCTTTGGCATCTTATAATTTTCTTGAGCACCAAAGCCAGTCCGTGCGAGAGCTGTTGCGGGACCCGGGGTGAACATGCCCCTTAAGGTGTCATTATGAAATCTGAAAGCTATAGCAATCACCAGAGAAAATGTCATAACCTTTGGGGCCCCTCTCAGGTGCTGGGCACGAATTACCCTTTACCCCCAGGTTTTCCCTGACAATACCTGCAGGTACCTTTACATAACTTGCCTAATTTTGGAACTCTCTTCCTCCCGAATAGATTTATGTATAACTTTAGAGACAATAAAACTTACGAAGATGTTCATATGTAGAATGCAAATAGTAGGAAAGCAATTTCCAATCTAGGAGGGGGTGACTGTGTCTAAGTGTCCCCAAGTAATTTTCGGGATCCGCAGCTCTATTAGACAAAAGAACCTGAAAAGAACCTTGAAGCCTTAGTTGAAAACAATGTATGCAATGAACACTGTAGCACAGGTAAATTTTCTTGAAACCAGACTTAATACTTTTATATGTTACTTTATGGAATAGGTTAAGTAAAAATATTTAATAAAGTTTTAAAGATTGAATGCAAATAGTATCCCGAACTAGCAGAAATGCTAGATATATTTAGACAGTGTAATAAAGTTACTATCGTTATAATTATTAGTAATATTATTAGTAAAAACATATTCTCCATGTGCAGCAAACCCTGGGCTAACCCGGACCTTCTTCTTAGTAACAGCTTTCTTTCCTCCGTTAGCTCATTCATATATATATTGTTGAAAGAGATTTGTATTTGTATGTTTAGTTTATATATGACAGGGTTAAAAAATTACTGTTCATATTTGTCTCACACTAAAAGTTTTTTTTATAAGAAACCTTGCTCAAGACCTGATGCTAAAAGTTTCTTAATTTTTGGCCACACTTTGGTTCTAAAAGTTTCTTTAAAGTTTCTTAAATTAACGAAGAAAGATTGCATTGAAAACGATATAAAACACGTGGATATACCAAACTATTAGCATGATAGCAAGCAAAAGAAGTTAGTGCAGTTCTAAAGCTAAATCAACCTCATGTCCACATCTTTAATTTCCGTAAACTTTATATAATCTTCACTTTGGTCCTCGAAAAGGATACGGTATTGGTTCAGTTTTTCGTTGAGCAAGGTAATGGTTCCAATGTACCATTTGTCATAAAATGCGCATATCTTTCTTTCAAGCAAAGATCTTTCTCGTATCTTCCTCAGGCAATTTACTTTAGTTGACACTTGTTAAATCCGTGGAGGAAACATGTTTCCCAAACCCCAAACTTTGAAATAGCACAGAAATTTCTAAAGTTTCTTAACTCTTTCGTTGTAGTTCTAAAAGTTTCATAAATTTTAGCGTGTCTAGTACTAGGTTGCTTATAAACTGGTTTCAGTGGTAATATGTTCTCGGGGTTCAGCATGAACAAGATTTCTCAACTCTTGAGAACCTTTCTCAGGATCCTGGCAGAATGTAAGATGACAGTTCAGTCGGATGCAGATCACAAGACCATCAAATTAGTTTATTGGTGCATCCCTTTCTCATCTTTCTGAAATGCTCTCTTTCTCTATCAATTCGTTCTTTACTCCTGACTTTGTATTTTAGAAAAGTCTGTGGCTTGATACAGTATTTTTGAGTAATTAACTGGTAAGTGTACACGCCTTTTTATAAGTAAGTGACTGATAAGAAAGCAGTACTCGGCTGCTCGAAAAGTTCATTACCTCATTTATGAGACCTAGTAAAGTTGATAGGTTGATACACATTTGAAATTCCAATTTTCACGCAGCCCATCATTTCTTTTTTGCTTGATTTGCGCAAATTTCGCATGAATATCTATGTACTTCAGAAAGTTTCAGTACTGAAGTCACGAGGAATTCAAGACAGCTTCAGTGCTGAGCCAAAAAAAAACTGTCTTAGAAAGAAGAACGTGTATTACGTCTGAATAACCTGAAGATAAGGGCGTACAGCTGGGCATTTGCCTTGTGCAGCCAACCAGACAGTTTACCCCTGTTCCAAGCAATGGTTATTACGCGATATATGTTCATAATATTATATTTCCCGATGAAATCAATTTAGATCGATGGAAAGCCCCGTGCGACCCCGACATAAAACCTGTTGCAATTCTTTTCAGTCCTCTAAACGAACTGATTCTTATTGTCTTAAAAGTTAAATAAACCAATGTCAAAAAGTTTATTTTGATTACGGTCTACTTAAAAGGCATTACTCCTTGGCTGATTACAGTATTATAAGAATTACTAAAGATTATTCTGCTTTAAGTGGATTTTGATTGTTTTTAGGGTAGCTTCGCAAGTATTACACGACTCTCGTGATGCAACGGTGTAACCTCGTTGTTTGTTCTAGATCTTTGCAAAGCCGGAATGATCCCAAGCTCTCGATGAAAAGGCTAGAGTTACAAATGCCATCCTCGAGTAGCAGTACTACTCTATGTTATGTATCGCCTTCCTTCAGCACATCTAAGTATCAAAAGGGCTTTTATCACTGTTAAAAAAGAGTATTAAAGCCACAAAATGTATTATATTCTGTTTTCCCATCCAAAGCATGAAAGGAAACTGGGTCATCTGGTCCCCGACTAGGATGAGACTTAGAAATCAAACAGACAGAATCTAAGGTAGGTCATGAGGGTAATGAAAAAAGATAGAAATGTAATATTGGGATGAAATAATTTGTTTCTCTCTCTTTTGATCTTCCATGTTAATTTTGCACAGTAGTGCTAGCTCGAGGACAAACGAGGCAGTCTTTCTGGCAGAGAAACGTGAGAGAGGCATCATGATACGAACTTCTTCAGGACTGCTCAGATGCAACGAGAAAGCAATGTTCATTTAGAAGAGGAATGGAGGGGGAAGTAAAATACATTTTGCACGTGTACAAGTTTGATAAAGTGCTGGACCTAATTTCACATACTTAATTAGAGTTGTTATGACTGTGGAAAGCAATATCAATGATGAGTGGGATCTTCCAGGCTTGCGTGTAGAGCAGAACTTAAAATAAGAAATGGTTACGTGTCCGCATTTTCATCAACAATTTCGTTTTGCAATTCCTTGGGAATTACCCAAAGGGCGTGGCAGAAGCTAAAAGCTAGCACTCTGTCTATGAATAAATGAATGAATCTTTATGTTACGTAACAATTACAGTATTCCAGCATGTCTATCTTACGCTGAGAAAATAAAATTCACACATAGCACGAGGGATAATAACACGACTCTACGCTTATCATTGCTAAGAACTGAAACAACAAAACAATCATTTTTCTTTCAAGGCCGTCGATGCTTTAACGAGCCATTGGAAGTCCGATCCTTGACCTCTGTTGTGCTTTTCAAAGTAGAACCAAAGAAGTTTTGTAGTTAAAGGGACTGCATGTAACTTATTGTCTTTTGTTTTTATTGGACGATGTATTAGAGAATATTTTTCTAACTTTCAGTTGAGTTCTTCATAGCATATGTTATGTCTAATTTTGATATTAATTTAATTTTGACGGGACCCTTGTTGACAATAGTACTTTTGTACTGATAAGGTACTTACCCTGTATAAACATGCATTATTATTATTGTTATTTGTTGTTTTTGTTGTTGTTGCTTTTGTTTTTGTTGCTGTTTTCTGTAAACGACACAGACATTGGCCAGGCTCGGGCTGCATGAATTTTAGCTGCTATAATTCTGGGTTTTATGCTTCTATTTTCATTGATATTATTTCTTTTATTCTCCATTTATTGCAACATATGAGCAAATAAGATTATTAAATATGACAGTATTACCTTTGTATAAGCATACAAGCCAGTTATACACTACCTTACAATAGATAGATAGATAGATTATAGATACATATGTGCAGTGTTTTTGTTGTCATGATATTATGAAATTTCAAAAAAAAAGTAATACATCTTTAAAAATCTTTAGCGCACATATTAACTTGCGATGGTTTTGAGTATCTATTTTCATAATATGTATACTTTCATACTTTCATCTAAATATGCCAAATTTAGTCATCTACAACCCACCACCTGACTACAGATACACAATCTCGATTTAAAACTGCAATGTGAGTCAGACCCATACTTTAGGCCATATTTTAGGCCCCGGTGTAGAGTAAAGAACCTAGTGCTTGTTTAACAAGAATGCGTTAGTTTTCACGTTTGATGTCAGACCAAATTAACGAAGTACTCATTATTCTGGTTTCAAGTTTTAAATGAGATGTTAAATTGAAATCGATAAGATGCATTGTGGCACTTTATATGTGCCTTAGTTTTTGCTGACGCAGATTGCAAATCTTACCATTATTGTTGTCATAAGGAAACCCATCTTACTATTATGACTTTTTTGGTTTAATTCACTTCGTTCCCGACGATTCATCTTCTACAAGAAAGCACATATTAGAAAATATTATGTTTACATTTCATTGTGAGAGGCATCGTTGTCATGACGACAGAAGTGCTTGCAAAAGAAGCCTACAATTGTCCTATTCATGTTACTCCACGGTGAGGAATTTTTGACACCGGGGGATGTGTCCCCTCTACTGAGCAATGTTTGGCTATGGCTATTAATCATATTCTCAATTCAAAATGTCCAACCATCCCAAGATTTCCAACAAACGGGAAGGTGTCTTTCCACATTGATGCACTTAAAGAGGTTGTTCATTGAAAGATCACCGCAAACAAGGCTGTTTCCTATAATTGAGGTAGGATATCTAACAAATGGATGATCCTTGAACATATAATGCAAAGCATGTATTTGTTCAAGTTCGAAGCTTTTCTAGCTTGAAATAGCAAATGAAAATGTCAAGGCCTTACATTACGAAATGAAGAAGCGAGTTTTCCAAAAAAGCTTACTAAAATAATGCTAAATACGAAAAACCTTTTGGACCATTTGAAAAGTCCCCTTTGGATCGCTTTATAGGAGTCTAGAATGTTGGCAAGGGAAAATATAAACATGAAAGAAGTTAAAATTCGTCATACCAGCTCGACCTCCTTTGATAAATCTCCTAGCAACATTTGGTATCGTTGAATATTCCTACAAATCTTCGTTTTGCATGCAACAGCAGCTACTAGTCAAGATAGCATCGTTGGTTGAGACGAAGAATGAAGCAAGATCTGCCATCATGAAAGACAACTTATTGATAATATTTATCAGTTTAAATGCTGCTACTGCTTGGACACTGAAGTGTACCTCAGACAGAAAGGAGCTAGATGCAGCTATAATCAGTGCATCACCTGGAGACACTGTATGCATTGCAAATGGAGTCTACGATGACTGGCTAATAGATTTGAAGAGAGATGCTCTGACACTGGTTGGAGAAACTGGGGGTCTAGTACTTCTAAAAGGACGTTCCCAAGTAAGGATTTCAGGGAAGGGAATAAATATCAAGAATCTAGTGTTCACGGCACCATTAACAGAGGGCAACAGCAGAGATTTTCCGTCACCTATAGAATTTGGTTACAACGCTGAATTCAGCTCAGTCTCAGATTGCATGATATTGAACCATGGAGCAAATATCTGGGTAAAAGTTAGAGGCAACAATAACGAAGTCTCTTATTGCACTTTCAAAGATAAGCCAGCACCATTATTGACAGACACAGGCAAGGAACTGGCATTATCCAATATAGTTAGTGTCAGTGACAGCAAGATGCACAGGAACAAGATACATCACAACAAATTCATTAGGTATGATCCAGGTGCAAAGATTGCAAAGCATAAGCACGGCTCCGCAGAGGCGGTGTACGTAAAGATAGCACGGAGTAGCGGGCGAGATGTGAAAAATCTTGGCTGCTCTGTATATGGAAATTACTTCTACAAGATCGACAGTGAAGAAGAGACCATTGGTATCAAATCATCTGGAAATGAAATCTATGACAATGCACTTGAATTCTGCTATGGAGGTATGAAATCCAGCTAAACTTTGCGATTTTCTCTGCTAAAAAACAGGGGTCAATTTATTTACATTCTAATCTTAAGCAGCTTTAACTGGTTTATAAATAATGGTTATAGCATATCTTATTACCTTCTATCTGAAAGTGCTTGCAAGATATGCAAATAAGTATGAATGTCTATTCCTTTTTTTGGCTAAACCAGGGAAACTTGTTAATATGTTGCAATATCGACATATATAACATTGTTAACTTGTTAACCATCAACTCAATTGCAATATCGACATTGTGGGTCAATTCCATTTTTGACAAGTTTACGTTGATGAAGCCTCGTTCCCATTCAGCTATTTGTATGCTTTCGGTCTCTATTACTGCTTTAATAAGCGCTACCTTCTTCATGTTTCTGCTTTTATTCTTTTTTAATTACTTTTGCTCCTAGTTTAATTGTCATTGCTTTTTAAATCATTCACGCCAAGTTTTATTGTTATTTATATTTCTATTGTTATAACTACTATTCAATGTTTGGATATGTGTCAGGAAAGCCAATTATTACTAACCTGTTAAAATAGGTTGCTACTGCGTGTTGTGGAATTCCAAACCAGTAAAAGTGTGACTGAAAAGCCTCGACGACAAAAAAATGGCACAGAATATCTCTTGCAAATGCAGCATAACATTTACATCTTTCTTCATCTTTATCAGGGTTTTCTGCCGTGCAGTTCTACACAAAATGTGCAGTTCTGAAAACTTCTTGTATAGTTCTTGAAATCAATCAGTGCAGATTACTATATACATACATTCAGAAAGACCCCCTTTAAAATATAATGTAATATTTGTGTATTTCATTGCACGTAGCATAAAGACAAACATGCACAGCTTCGTGCCTATCTGCAGCTGCTTATCAGGTTCAGTGCTTTTTACCCATGAGAATCAAGAAATGGCCCCCAGTATATTACTTGTGAAGATATAAATTTTCATTAAAAAAACCCTGATTATTGTAGAGCATTCGGATGTATTAGAAACTTTCGTAGTTAAATTCCAAGAGGTGTAGGCCAATGATCGTAAAGAAGAAACATGGCTAATCCATGAAATTTGCTTTTCTGAATATTTTTATGTGGAAATCAATAATGCAAAGGGCTGCGCAATGCAGGTGAAATTTTATTTTCGATTTTGGCAAAAAAACAGAGCTTTTATCATCTGTATGATATGTGATGATAAGGGAACTTAGCAATGAGAGTAAGGTGATGTTGAAATGAAGTTGAATATGTCTCTCTTTGTGAATCACCTTCGCCGTCAAATGCACCATATCGATTGAAAATACCCGATTAGGCTTGACGAAAACCTTTGCTGATTAAAGAGCAAATGAACGAATCATTTCAGCTTCAATTGCAGAGACCATCATATAATCTAACAATCACTCTGCGACTCCCGCCTGTCCCCAGTCAAGGTTTTTTCGCTTCTAACGCTAAGTGACGAAATAAAGAGGGAATTGTCAGGTCCTATGAAATGTTGAGCATTACTAAATGTGGGGAAAGGGAGCATTATTAATCGTGATGAAAAACACTCCGATTTCACCAGTGCTTGCATCTCTTGTAGGCATTTCCTTACGTCACGGTAAGAACAATATTGTGCGACATAACTTTATCAAAGGAAGACCAGACGACAACAAACTCGATTATGGAATCAACGTGCATGATGAGAATCATCTAGTCGAGAAAAACTGGGTGATGGACATAGGACAGTATCACGGGATTAGAGTAGTAGGAGGCAATGGGCCTACTGATTGCGATTCATGTCATGTAAGGGCGAAAAACGTTCGAATAGTTGATAATAAATTAATAAATTCAGCGTTGCATCTTGGAAAGAGATACCACAATGGGAGGTACATGTCCCCAGAGGACATAGAAATTAGGAATATCAGTGTCACTTGTAATGAGAAGTACGCAATGATAACAGGTTACGGACTGAAAGAGCTTGGTGCCTTGCAAGGAAAACCATACACATTTCATGGCGTTAACAAATTCAGTGGTAAAAAGCTTGCATACGGTGCCGTGTTGAAGAAACTGAAACCATATCTATATCAAAAAATAATTGTATGGTCGAAGTCACCGAAAAATCTGGGAAATTACGGAGAGGTGATGATCAGAAGAATTGAATGCGAGGCTGGCCCATCATGGGAAATGAAGAAAGAAAGCTGTTTGGGGAAATAACGTCATGAAATACAATGTGCACACATTTTTCGACAAGAAAAGCTGTGGAACAATACAGTAGCAAAGTTTTTAGTTTCCCATTTTTTAAAAACATAAACAGTATCTTGTAGAAACTGAATGTAGTCGAAAACATAAAACTAGCCAGCATATATTAGCCATGAGAAATTGTGCATACCTATTGTGCATTTTAGATCGTTAATCAAACATATAGTGTCTTCATCGACAAACAACAATATATATTCGAACAAGCCTGAACTCTACCAAGAGGAATGTTTTGCAAACGCTGCAGACGAATAAGGAACCACAGCTTGACATACTTTTACATGATTCTGCCCAGAATTGCTATGGTTTAGCCTAATATTTTTCAATTTAATTGTTCTGTTTCTGTGCTGCTGCCTGAAGGCTACAAATAAGATCACATGACTACATGGGACTTTGTCATTCGCGTAGAAATTTCTTATTGATTATTTCAAAGAGTTAGGGCAAATTGAACACGTGAATAGCAATCCCTGAATTAAGAAGACATGAGTTGCTTTGGTGCGACGGGGCTTTGTCATAACGAGGCTGTCACCCCTTTCATCAAGAGACTGGAAGTATAGGCGAGTGCCATGTAATGAGAGCCTAAACTAAGTGTGGTCTGACTCACTTTATGCAGTTCCCAGTCAAAATTGTGGATCTATAAATGGGAGAAATGTGGATAAATAAATAGGGCTCTATTTCTGTAGTAAGTCATTAAAAGTCTGTTAGTACTACAGAACTGCACTACAGCACGAAAAAGCGGTACCATGTTTTAGACATACTGAAAAGCGGTACCATGTTCGGAAGAAAATAAGCTTTTCAGTTTATCTAAAACATGGTACCGCTTTTTCGTGCTGTAGTAAGTCATTAAAACCAACACAAAATAATACGTATACTAGCCATGTAAATAAAAACGTATTAACTTTTAGAAAAAATTAAGACTTATTATTTTGCCATTAATGTACCTTTCTAGTTCTTAATTTGACCACGCCAATAGTAGAATTCCAAAAGAAGACTAAACCCATTTAACAAATGAACTTATGGATTTGCAAAAATCTCTTATTTTAGCCCTTGGTTGCATTAATCTTGTCAAGGTAATGCCGAGACATGTTTCTATCAAATTGTTATCAATCAAGTTGCCACCGTTTTTATTGCTAAAGGTTCTATTCTTATCTCAAATTGTACAGACTGTCAGACCATGATTGTGATGTGTCTCAAAACTAAGATAACGAGACTAAAGACATGCCATTTTTTTGACTGAAAGGCTGCGAAATAAAGTTGAATTACTAAAATAGATCGAAGGTCGGCGAAATAAAGTTGTATTACTACAACAGATAGAACGTGAATCATTACCTCCATTAAGAAGTGGGAAAACATGACGATTATGCTGAGGCAGAAATGATGTATAGGCCAAAGCATTTCTTGCGACACAAGCTTCATCACTTGGTTCCGAAATCCTTGAACAATTTGATCTTGATATCCTGATGTTGCTATCTATGAGCAATAGTCTTGCCTAAATGGCCTAAATTCACCATACAGTATTAAATCATAATATTGCTCACTGAACAAAAACACAAGATATCATTTGCTTTCAATCGCATGATCGTCATGGGAATAACTTAAGCTTTAGAAAATAACTGTAGTTAAAAGGCACTAAAATTCTTACGCTGATTGACATTAAAACACAATACAGCAAGTATCCCAAGAGGCATTATGTCTGAAGTTATGCTGCGTATCAGCAACTATGTGCTAAATAACTAGGTATCGATGCATTTGGCTCAATTTGGCGGACCATGGAAAATTTATCGAATTTTCCAAACTACCTACAAATCCTAACATAAATAGGCCCCGTTCACACTGTCCCGTATTCATATAGAACGGATAAAAAAGTATCCGTTTTCGCCATGCGTTCACACTGCTCCGCTTTGAAAGCGGAGGCTTTTGAAAACGCAGTTTGAAACGCAAAAATGCAGTGTGAATACCGAAAACGCAAAAAGGGATACTTTTGGAAACGCCAGCAAAGTCTCATTTTCATGATGCTTTCCGTTTTATCCGGGGCGGAGGAATGGGAACACTTCATCGTTTTCAGACCGTTTTCAAACTCACCCAGAGAATTGTGAACAGGTAAAATGGATCCAAATGAAAACGGATAAGAGCGAATAGGGAGCAGTGTGACGCAAAGTTGCTGGACTAAATGTGGTAACAAAGATCAGTTGTCTGAATTTGGCAAATAGCAGCATTTTTACAAGAGAACTCCACACAGAGAGTTCTGTCAAGAAACCTGATGGAAGTCAACCGGATAGGGCGCAAATATCCAAATTGCAGCCCCTTTCAACATGCTTGAGGGTGACTAGGTCTTTTAGGGGGGGAGGTGGCATAAATCGAACAAGAATCCAGTAACTTATCATCCAATAATAACTGACTGCCATGAATTAGAACGTTGCTGGGCAGCTACTTTTAGGATATATAGAAATCTTTGTACAACGTACAAAAACACCAAACTTAATAGTGAATAATGCCGGTTAATACACTAATTTTTAAACCACGATGTATAAGCTTCGTATTTAAATGAAAACACATTGCAGTCAGATCAACCAACACAGATTTATGGTGCCACTTGAACATTTTGAAACATGACCATTACATCGAGCAGAGGCAACAATCACTTTCTCAAACGACCATTACGCTCGCGAAGGTTTTGTGCCCCGATTGTATGATTTTGATTGACTCAGTCTGTATCATTTTCCGTTTGTCAAGATCGTTAAAAATTAATCTGATATTGGTCTTATTAGAACAATAAACTGGAGGAGCCTTGTACTTACTTTGTCTGAATGACAATTAAATAGGATGCTATGTATAATATGTAGAACTGATATTGTATAGAATTACCTATCAGAAATAACGACTGATCTAGGCCTACAAAGCAGAAAGCTGTAAAAGGGTTTGTCGTCGGGGAAATCATTTCTTCAGAATGAATAGCATTTATGTCTGACAAAATAAATTAGGCTCAGGTTTCTGAAGAATTTCTATCTAGCCCTAAAGTAATGCAATGCTCATTACAGAGATGATTTTAATGAAGCAATCATCAATGTCTGAAATTCTGGTTCTCTTTGTTTTCCATCCAAAAATTCCCACGAGATAACGCCCAAAGAACTATTCGGAAAAGATTTATGAAAATACGATGACAAAAAGACTTGATTGTTGTTTAAAACAAACTTTGCCCACAAAACAGAGAAAGGATTACTTACACAAGGGAAAGTTTGACTTTGATATACGTCCTTGTTTCAATGGATTGGGAATTGTAACGCAAACAATTAGTGGATAAAATGTTTGGTTCGATACGACTGATTGAATGATCCAACTGCTGAAATGATAAGTGCTAACATTGCTAAAATGAAGATGAAAGAGTGTAGAAAGTAGGTTTTCCTTGTAGTTCAAAGGACAATTTATTCGATAGCCTGTTGGTACTGAAGAATTTCGCTATTGCACTATAACTTGAAAAAGCGGTAAATGGACTTACAGCGGTGTTTCCCAAACTTTTCACATTATTTAGTACGGCGGTGCCCTACAGCATACTTTCTGGAATCAGGGTGTACCAACAGATTGTTCACCTAAGTTCTCAATATTTTAAAGTATGCTAAAGAATGTCCCCGCCTTTTCGAGCAAGTGGCGAAATTCATTCAAATTTAACAAAGTTGTCATCTCTATTTTTCAAAATTGATTGTGAGTATTCATAATAGATTCGTAATTTTAAAAGGGCTTCTGAATTAAATGAAAAACAAAGGATTGCAAATCATTAATTAGCTTCATCCTAATGGAAAGTTTCAATATATATACAACAGGGGCGGATACAGCAATTTTCCTGACTGGGTTATAATAATGAAATGATTCCAATAAGCCCCCACCTTCAAGAAGATTTCTAACAAGTAAACCTCCACCCTGGAACAAGCCCCTATAGGGGTTATCTGGGCTCAGTATAATACAGGGTAAATGCAATGAAAATAAAAAATTCAGCTATTGGTTTGCTCATATGTGCCAATATTTGACGACGGCAACTGTACACCTTTCTCCTCCTTGATCCCATCTCAATGTACATTTAAATCAAAGTATTTCAAATAGCGCAGCGTCAACAATTTAATTCAAGTCAGCTGTAAGCTCGTAAAAGCCAGTTCTCCGTATTTGAGTGCTTTGTGCAACCCTCTCAGCCCCCCAGGAATCCGCTCATGTACAACTAAAAAAGCCCAACAGACTGCCTATCGCCTCATCAAACTTCAATTCATTTGATCAAATCCAGCTTCAGCTGGAGATATATCTATCCTTGTGTGCGAATTTTTCATGGTACACCGATAGGCTATTTGGCGGAACTATTTAGTCCTGTACAGAACTAAAAAATATCAGCACTGTCTCATAAATAAATTATTATTAAAGACATGGATCCTCATTCATAACTGCATATTTTTATAGACAGATCGTAAGTTTCGGTCCGAGAAAGAAACGATTCAGCTTGGAGTTCTCTATTTACTTCTCACATTTACAGAACTACGAGATAAGAGGTTCTATTATTTTCTGAAATAATATACATCATAGCAACATGAGGATGATACTTGAATGAATTCGAGCTTACGTGCCAGGGCTTGTATGAAATCAGAAAAAGGGGCAGAAACTATGGCTGATAGATACTGAGAAAACAGAACTTCAGTTGGGCTATCGGTCGATGAGAAAATCAAACAGACAAAATGCTTGTAGGATTCTGAAATCAGAGATATAAGTTCTGGGACCAGCTGAGATTTCTTGATGACGATGTAAAGGAAAACGGCTCCAAATTTTTTCAAATGCTCCAAAGATCCCCGAGATTCGCCCCCTACAATAGTCACCAAAGTCGAGGGACACATTGCACATTTTATATTCAGCACATAATCGTCAACCCCCAAAACAATGTTGTTTTTGGGAGAGATACATATGATAATGGAAAAATTTCAAAAGCACAACAATCTCAAGTGCCTCATACACGGCATAGCACTGTTCTACTAATCGTGGGGGTGGGTGGGGGTGGGGTGGGGTGTGTGCAAGTCGAAAGGGTAGAAATTGAGAGGAATATGCTCTTCCATTAATTTTTCTAAATGCCCAAAGGGCTTTTGGCAGGTATTGTGGTCACTATGTTTCTAAAAGAATTCTTCGTTGTGCGTAGGTTATTTATTTACTATGGGCCTAAGTTACCTACGAAAATTCTACTACGAGTATTTTTATTTATAATTATTTTAATTTACATATTACTCTGATGGTTTCTCTTAGTTACCAGTATCTTAAATGGTTTAGGAGCAAGGAACAGTCCATATATACCTTCGATATCGGGCAACGGCTCGTCTGGATCAGGCAGAAATTTGTATTGGTGCAGCATCCTGGAGATGAGCAAGAATAACTCCACTTTAGCAAGTAGTTCTGCAAGACAGACGCGCCTACCGGCTGAAAATGGTAGGTAACTTCGCTGTGCACCGGGGATTATGTTTCCATTTATATCCATGAACCGCTCCGGTTTGAATGCAAATGGATCCTTCCATTCTCTGGAATCAAAATGCATTGCCCAGATGTTGAAGAAAATCTACAAAGAGAACACAATACGGCGTTAAAACATCTGTTACTTGGAAGTGATATCAAAGCTGCAATCGAAAATACTCCAACAGTTTCCAGCTTCAATTCAAATACTCGAAGTTTCTCTGACTCTGATATGTTAAAAGAGACACAAGGAGTGATAGGATAGGACTAGATTCAGGACAGGTATGCAGATATTATCGCATTGGGGTAGAACTTCAATCACCATCAGTTCAAACAAGTTCATCTAGCACAATTCGCATATATGTAAATCAGCATGAGTGTAAGAACCTGGGAGCTGACGTGAACGGCTGTCTAGTGGGGGGGGGAGGGGTAAGTAGGGGAGGGCAGAAAAATTATGTACTATTCTTCCTCATTTGACCAAATGCTCTAACTGGAAAGCATGATATTGGGTATTGGAAGTATGACATCTGAGGCTGAGGCACAAGGATCAAGACTCAATGTGTGAAGTATAAGATTTTACGCATACAAAATTATCAATACTCTACGACCTTGAAGATACCCCCCCCCCACCCCACCCCACAATCAACTTTCAGATATCAAATGTACAGATATCAAATGTTCAGATGTACGGTTATAAATATTTGGAAGCTTTTTTGTAAAAAAGAATATACCTTACAATCTCCGGACAACAGAGCTATGCAAGCTCCTATCAGCTTAGTCATATCGGTACGAAATAAATTCTCTCGCGTTTAAAAGAGCAGTCTCTTATGGAACACCCTAGATAATGAACTAAAAGCAGCTGATACGCTGGCAAATTTTAAAACAGGAGCCGCAAAATGGGATGGCAATGGGTGAAATTGCGCAATTTCTACATGACTATGTTACGTTCTATTTTTAAATAGCTGGTTTTAATTAGTTTCTACTAACTACGTACATATATATTTATATATATATATCATACCACCTTTATATTATATTATGATGATGAACTGAGATCAGAGTACTCTCTGGATCCTCCAACTCCTTTCCATTACTAAACGGCTCCTATTTCTTTTAGAAAAGTCCAAAGCACTACTTTGGAAAAACTTTACTTCATCTCGTCATTATGAAAAATCAAAAATGATTCGTTTACCTGCGTGCCTTTTTCAATGTTGTAGCCACCAAGAGTTGTGTCACACGTTGTCTTGTGAGGCACTGCGAATGGAGCTATACAAGCCATTCGTAGTACTTCATGTACAATCGCATCAACATATGGGAGATTTTGCCTATCTGCTATTACAGGCAATCTCTCAGTTCCAATTTGATCCACCATTGATTGGTAGGCTTTATCTTGGACAGACGGCCAATGAGCAAAGAAGAGGAAAGCCCATCTCATCGTTGTGGTTGTTGTCTCTGAGCCAGCTCCGAACATATCATCCATTATTTTGTATAAATGATCGTCAGTCAAATACTCCTTGGCCTAAGAGAAAATAATACATTTTAAATAATATTTAAATAATATTATAATAATATTATAATAATTTTTAAATAATATTATAATAATATTTAATATATTGGCATTTTAATTAAATTCCATAGTAATGATATATTCATTAGAATCCCTTGGTACCCTGTGCGTTATTGGCAATAACTTATAACAAAGGACGTGTTACTTTCTTTGTTTACTAAATGTCCAGGGAAATACTCTTCAATGGAACTTATTGATACGTAAAGATAGTTTGAGGGGACAGTTTTTTTAGAGTTCGGGTTGGAAATTAGGAAACGGGACAAAAAAGCAAGATGATCCTACCCCTCATAAATAATTGATTTACGTGGAGTTTGCATTTTTCAGGGTATATTCTAACTATGACTGGTAAAAGAATATAAAAAACAATTGCGGTGACAAAATCACAAATTCTAATATAATGATTATGAAAATCGTTTATGTCATGATAGTTTATCATTTCAAATGGTTAAAAGAATTCCAAGGTTTTTCAGGTGTTTCTAAGGTTGATCAGATATTTCCAAGGCCTGTCAGATGTTTCCAAGTGAATAAAAAGCAGACCTAGAAAGGCAATCTATAGCAATCTGAAGCTGACCTCCACCAAATCCTCAGCATCCTTCCGAAAGATGATGCGGAGAAATACTATACATGATGCAGTAGAGTGCCTATAATAAATTAATGACTTCAAGGCATTACCTCTTTATCGTTTTCAATTGCGTCCTGCGCTGCTTTAATGAGGGCATCAGTCAAATCATTTACACTTTCCCCATCAAACCTTGCTCTGTGTTCCTTCAACTGTCGGGTCAACACTGGCTCTCGAATAGCCAATGCTTTCCTAATCATCTTGATCTTCTTATTGGGTAACAGTCTTAATATCGGAAATATGTCGACGAGGTTGTCATACTCGAATGCACGCACAAACGTCACATTCGAATGAACTATGCTGAGAAACTCCTCATCGTCGAGGTCATAACGAGAACCAAATATCATAGCACATATCACGTTCATAATCGCCAATGCTGAAAGAATAAAGGCCTTTAATTAAAATCAGGATTAACTTAAAAGCAATTTTACAATAGACAAAACATCGTCCAAATAAATATATTAACTATTCTATTACTGAATTTAATATTCTCATTTATTATGTAAAGATGATTTAGTCGACAAGAGATTTAATGGCAGACGCAGACTAACAGAAAAGTGTCCTGTCTAACTGAGCCTGGCATTACTAACTTTGGAAAACTTACAAAGAGCCAACAAAGTGGCATTTCATTATCTGTCCGTAGCTTAGCTTTGCAGAGGCTTGTCTCAATATTGCAGTCATAAAGGTCATTTTTTGCTTGTCTATTTAGTCATTCAATCAATGATATATTCGTTTCTATTGTACCTTTTTATTCTTTTATTTATTCATTCATTCATTCATTCATTCATTCATTCATTCATGCATTCAGTCTGTCATTGATTCATTTACCATTCATCTTTCATTGCTTCTCAGCATTAAGATTCATTTGCAAGCAACTCCCGTTAAAAGACTGAAAAGTAAAACGACAAAAATACTGATTAATTATGCGTGAAAATAGAAAATAAAAAACAACTTTTGAAAAGCCATTCAATAAATAATCTGTGTATTCGTCGAACTCAAAACACTGAAAAGTTAACAGTTGATGCGAGCTCACCATCATAAACAACTGATTTAAAAAACAGAGAAAAATACGAGCAGGTGCAACTTTAACTATTCTTAAATTGAAAAACAAGTAGCAGATGCACGAGGAAGCAACATGGTGTATTGACAACATCACATTTGGATTCCAATGAAATTCTATTTTCAATTTTCAAGCGTTGCAAAAATCAACACAATTTTTAGCTAAATTTATCTTCCAGCTGTTGTCAACTTCTTGCAAAAACTATTTTCATAAAGATAGAAAAACAATTAGAATGGGCAGCGATTACAGCAGCTCAGTTCCACGTGTTTGTTTTCTACTAAAAATGCCTAATGCTATCAAGTAATTTCGATGATGTGATGATCTGATCAGATGAATACCAGCCGAATACATTGATAGAAACTGATTGGGAGTTGTCACTCCCAAACAAACAATCAACGATCGTGTGAGAGATATCTCATCTACTACTAATATGTACTACACAATGCAAGAGCGAACTCCGCCTCAAACTCAACCGCACACTCCTTGGGATAAACAGTGATGGATCTATCTATTTCGAATGTACCAAAGTTTGCAAGTAATCGATTTCATCTTAAACATGCATTCGTTAGAGAGTGCAAAAACGATGGGAAACTTTTAAAGTGCAATAAAAAGTACATTTGCTTCCTGAGAATGTAAGAAAAGTCAAGAATTGCTAGAGGCAAAAAGTCAGTCTTTTCTTCTGTTATACCACCATGTAAAAGTTTTCCAGCTAATGTAATTCCACAAACCAATTCAGATGCACTTTTTGGGTTATGCAGAATCCTGTTGTTAAATGAACATTTGGCAATGGTGATAACGACGACGACGATGATGATGGTGATGATGATGATGATGGTGGTGATGATGTTGATGTTGATGATGATGATGAAATGATGAGGATGATGATGATGATGATGATGATGATGATGATGATGATGATGATGATGATGATGATGATGATGATGATGATGATGATGATGGTAATGATGATGATGATGGTAATGATGATGATGATGGTAATGATGATGATGATGAAATGATGAGGATGAGGATGAGGATGAGGATGATGATGATGATGATGATGATGATGATGATGATGATGATGATGATGATGATGATGATGATGATGATGATGATGGTAATGATGATGATGATGAAATGATGATGAGGATGAGGATGAGGATGATGATGATGATGATGATGATGATGATGATGATGATGATGATGATGATGATGATGATGATGATGGTAATGATGATGATGATGAAATGATGATGAGGATGAGGATGAGGATGAGGATGAGGATGAGGATGAGGATGATGATGATGATGATGATGATGATGATGATGATGATGATGATGATGATGATGATGATGATGATGATGATGATGATGGTAATGATGATGAAATGATGATGAGGATGATGATGAGGATGATGATGAGGATGATGATGATGATGAGGATGATATGAAAAGGCAGGCAATAAACCTGGGGTGTGACTAAGCAAAATTACTAAGGATAGCAAAGAATGATATAGACGATCCCCATAAAACAATGAACTAAGATATAGAGGACAAAAGAAATATAGATGGATGAGAGCAAAGACGAAAGAAATAGATAGATAAAAAAGATAGTTATAGGAAGTTATAGAAAGATGTATACAGCTTCTGATAGGTGATGTCTGGCTCGGAAAAGAAAACGACAATTCACGTCAATATGTCATTTTTGCTTATGAATTACAAACTAATAGTGGCTCTTCGATTTAATAAAATGGTCAACGGGAATTTGGGGGTAGCTTAAACCTGTTTGTTAAGGACCAGATGGTAAACCTGTTTGTTCAGGACCAGATACTAGAAGTACAGATAATGAAATCCGGATAAATGAGGTACAAATCATTGAGGGACAACTGCAAAAGTTTTGGTTACATCCCGTATTATCAAAGAAGGTAGCGGTAAAAACAATTATCTATCAAAATCAAAAGGTTAATTATATAAATGAATGTTACAGCGTTCAACATCTAAAACTATCTTGGTCATGTTGGCACCTACTCCGTGTAACCAGCCATTGTCATATTTCTACATCCACGCCCATTCTCCTATTGCCTGCATTATTAACAGATCATTGCGATATCGAGACGCCTGTTGATAATGGAGCAAAGTTCAAGACAGAGCTTGTCGCTCCCTGCAAAATAACACAAGTAGATGGCGACAATAACATTTTCAGAGGTCTTTATGTACTTTGCTAAGCTCTACAAGCTGGCTTGTGTGATTACATGTCTGAGCTTCACAACCTTATAATTTGCATAATTATATTTCGATTGATTTGAGTGGTTGATCTTGATTTCACTGCACTTCTCTTAAAATGGTTTCTAATGTACCAACAATACATTGGTCGAATTCACCCAGTGAGCAATGCTATGAACCCCCGGCCATTAGGGGTAAAAGGAAAAGATCACAGTGAATGGGAGGCAAGGAAGATAAATCTTCTTTAAAGTGTACACTGAAGCACTGTCTGATCAGCTGTTGGCTCTGGAATGCTCTACTACTGCAAGAGCATGAGAGATGAAGAAGAACTATCGGAAATCTACCCACACGAGGAACGCTGCACTACTTCAAGAGCAAGAGAGATGAAGAAGAACTATCGGAAATCTACCCACACGAGGAACGCTGCACTACTTCAAGAGCATGAGAGATGAAGAAGAACTATCGGAAATCTACCTGCACAAGGAATTCTGCACTACTGAAAGAGCATGAAAGATGAAGAAGAACTATCGGAAATCTACCCACACGAGGAGTGCTGCACTACTGAAAGAGCATGAGAGATGAAGGAATGCTGTACTACTGCAAGAGCATGAGAGATGAAGAAGAACTATCGGAAATCTACCCACACAAGGAATGCTGTACTACTGCAAGAGCATGAGAGATGAAGAAGAACTATTGGAAATCTACCCACACAAGGAATGCTGTACTACTGCAAGAGCATGAGAGATGAAGAAGAACTATCGGAAATCTACCCATACAAGGAATGCTGTACTACTGCAAGAGCATGAGAAATGAAGAAGAACTATCGGAAATCTACCCACACAAAGAGTTGGAACATTCAAATTACGTACTATGCAACGAATTCAATACCAATGGAACGTATTCAGGTTAATTATAAAGTAGTTCGTCGCATCTTTATGCTCCTTATGGGTGAATTCATAACACGAGTGTTCATTCACTATTCTACAAGTCGTGACTCCTGATCTGGAAATAACTCTGCGCAGCTGATCAGTACATAAACAATGCAATTACAACCTGATACTAAGTTGATTCATAAGGACAAATGACAGGCAATCATAGAATCTTGTAAAACTGGACTGAGGTATCATTTGAATAAGTCCATTGTTGAACTAGAACGGAATTTAACACATATCTCGCATACAATTTCTTTTGAATGCTGGAAAGATAGTTGATTCATGTTGCAAGTAGTTGAAGGAACAATATATAAACTGGAATCATCGGCAGCTGGTATTTCTCAATGCATGCATAACCTAAGCGACAAGCGCAAAGCATTAGCAATACTGCTGGTGGATTTCACGTTGGGTTTTCCAGCGATTACTATAATCTCGTGCTAAATTAATATATACTGACAATAGGAGCATTTCATTCATTTTTGCACGAAGTATTATTTTTCAATTATCCACTAACGAGCATTGATTTTAGCATTTCAAACCGACATGTATCATACACAGAGCGTTGACATCTTGCATATCTAGCTGATATGGGTCGCTAGTACGCAGTGTTGCTTCAAAGCTTCTGATAAAATATATTGATGCCGAAGCAGAACAGGTTTCAGTGTGTTTCACGGGCATAGTAATAATCTTTTGCCAATGCAAGAAATTCTTCTCTGCTTTATTTTCCATACAGTTAATAAATTACTATGCATTTATGTTCGTATATATCCATTTTACAATAATAATATAGTTTAAATTTTTTAAGGATAATATGCAAATTAATAAAAATCTAGAATAAAATACAAGGCTACAATTTATCTCTAAAGTTAAATTAGTTAACTATTTTATTCCTAGCTATCAGGGTCTGAACCATTTCACCTCCAACTATCTGACCTTCAACCACCTGGCCTTTAGTCCTCTGACTTTTGATCATTCTGCTATCAACTTTAAACTTTTTGATCTTTAACTACCGGAAATTCACCCACCCTACTTTAAACCAGCTGTTTAGGTAACAATCTTAAACTTTTTGATTTTTGACTGCCAGATTCTAAACCATCTGACCAAAAACTAATTGACTTCAAACTAAATGCTAACCATTTGACTTTCAACCACCTGACCTTTACCTATTTGACCGTTACCTATTTGACCTTTACCTGTCCAACTTCTAACCACCTAATCAACAGAAGCTCTGTACAGTGGTGTGCCGAAGGGCTTCTAAGAAGGGGGAGGGTTCTAGGAAAAGAAATTCACCTATAGGAATAATTGAAGAAGGCACCATACTCAACAACAACAAGCTCTGACGATATACTAATTTTTACTGATGACTATTACTTGGAAAGTGGGGGTGCGACACCCCTATACCCCTATTTCGTCATGCCGCTGGGTCAATGCTTCTAAATCTTCACACAGTCTTCATAAACCCCTTTTCAAAAGAAGTTGTATCCAACAGAAAAACCATAAAAAGAAAAACACAGTGGTCTTTCAACGAATAAACGATTATCTTTAGTCATAAAAAAGTATTAAAATTAGGCTTTAGGTAACTTTCTTTTTTTAAAAAATTATCTTAAAAAGTTACGTTTCCGGGTTCGTTATCATTCAGTTTCCTACAAGCAAAAATACGTCAAAACATAAGGTGGGGATGAAACCAATGACACTTATTTAGATACCATATCAACTCATTATATTACTCTTGTTGGTGCAGACAAAAACCAACTGCATGAATTCAAATTTCGCTTCAGTTTCAAACAGTTTGTGCACATGTGTTTTCTAGACAGTTGAAGCTTCTGTCTAAATACAAGATCAAATTGCAAATAAAACATCTTCAATTAGACAGTAATGTTTAAAGTATGCCTCGACAACATTTGGGTTCTGTTAAAGCAATGACAATCAACATCTTACATAATTACTGCCAACACACTAATTAACAAAGAAAAATAGGTAAAATGAGGTATTACCTATTTAAAGAAGCCAGGTGCAAATTAAATCAAGCTGACGTTTGCAGCTGCATATAAAAGAACATTCATGGAAACATACACAAACTAAATCAATAATACTATCCCAGGGGGATAAAAGTAAGTAGTACCCCTCCTGGGAATACTATCAACCAACGGAAATGTTCCATTTTCATTACAAAATCAGACCGAAAATTACTGTGGATATGCCTGAGCTGTGGCTAACTTATTCCATTCGTAACAATATCAAAACCCATTTAGAACATGATTCTTGTTCTAAGGGGTGGGATGGGGGTTGAATCCTAAACTGTGTTATGGTTAGCAAGAAACTGAAGTGAAAAGACGATGGGTTGCGAAAGGTTATCATCAATGTCCCAAATACACACGATTAAAGCACCAGTCATGACAGAGAAGGTTAAATCTATCTAGCCCAATCACTAAAGCTCAGATCCTGACTGCCATGATGAAATGCAATATGAATGAGGAAATGTCACAGGTACATAGCAATTGAGATAAAAAGGACATCAAGTGGATAGAATTGAGTCCTCGCTCATCCAACCAGACTATGAAAACGCAAAACACCTTCTCGATTACAACGTCTGAAAAATGGAATCCCAATCATGTATTCAGTTTCACCAGCTATACCAACGTTTCCACAGCGTAATGCTGTGGCACAATTTACGCAGAAACGAGGCATTCTTTTAATTTGGTAGCCTGGCTTTTAATACGAAAATGCCAAGTGGAATGGAGAAGGTTTTTGAGTCAGTGTTTACCTTAACAGCTTTGAGAACCGAGACCACTGGCGGGCACACTACAGGAAGGCAAATCCATGGGCTGAAAAATACATATACAACAGAGCCAGCAAGACAAACTAAGATATCAAATCTGTGATTCACCGAGAGTTTGATTACTCTTTCAAGTCAAGTCTTTTCAGTCGCTGGTCTAATACTAAGAACAAATGATTTGCCACCGTAAATTACCCTTAAGATAAAGAAACCAATTCAAGGTACTGACATATTTCGGGAAAATATTAATACTTTTGCCTATCAACCGGTCAGCACGGGTGTATATGGCAGAAAGTAAACTTCGGTTTACAGTCGGCGGTTAAAGAATAGCCAGCCATTAAGATGATATGCCCAAGGACATCAAACTGCCATTACTTACCTACTTAGGATTTGAAGAGAAAGAAGCTTTGAGGCACGTGAACAAAATGCAAGCAATTGTATCTAGTGGAAGAGTTAAAATCTGTAAAACATTCTTAAACCTTTAAACTATCCGAACTCCATCGATAAAAAGTAGCTTTGATTTGAGTAAAATGTGCTGTTTTTGGGTTTATTGTGAAATCAGTTTTGACATCTAATAATCAATCTTGTCTCGAAGTCTGAGAGCGGTTGCTCTATTTTATTGTATAGAAATGCTAATTGTAAATTAATTATATATATAAAGCTTACTTATTTACCATAAACGCAATATATATTTTCCATCATTATAAGCATGTGTAGATGGTCAGAAGATAGGAAACCACAGGGTGGCACAAACAATGCAGACACCCGCGTAAGGAAAATTTCCAAGACCACAATGTGGTAGAACTTTGGCCACACCTTGCACGTATTTTTTTGGCAACCAATACCTGTGACTATCAAAAATTGCAGGTAGTACCTTCTGCTGTTTGGACGTTACAATTAATGATGTGTTCTTTCTGACAAACCATGCCATGAAGTGTTGCAGAAGGCTATCGTAACGAGCAAATGTCAAATAAGACAAAGGAAACTTCAAATTTCAACATTGTCAAAAGTTACCCACACACTTAAATTTCCTAGATCAAACTCGTTGATCGCATCAAATTTCCAAGATCGCAAAAGCGTGGTGAAGACAACATTCAAATAGGTTCTGGTAAGTACAGCACGCAAAAGGTTGCATATCTGCACAACAGAGGCCTGATAGCGGAAGAAAAGGGAGAATTTCGCTTGTGTTGCGGTATACTATTGCTAGGAGCAGCCTCGATTTAAAGGCAATCTCGTTTGAAGTAAAGATCACAAAAGAAACCAGGCAGAATGAGAAAATCCAAAGAGCGACGTAAGACGCACAGTGGCTGGGGTTTTAAAGCAATAAGGAAACGTAATGGCTTTCCCAGTGCTATTACATCGATAAAACTACGATGTTGTTCCGAATTTTAGCGAAAAATCAGCGAATTCTGTACGGATTTGGGTGGAAAATACTTCCATGTTTATTTGGTCGTCCAACAAACAACCAACTATCATAAAAAATAAGCTCAAAACTGCATGAACAATTCAATTAACCTCATTCAAATATTGCAAAATATCTAAATCAAGAGGAAAAAAGTAGTGCTTACCAATATTATGATGTGGATTCAATGAACGGCCAACATTTTCATCTAGCCGTTTATGCAGTTCTTCACTCTCTTTGATGATAAGCGATTCCAAATTCTTCAAGCCGTCTCCATACATTCGCAACGATGAGTGTCCGATCTTTCGGACAAGTCGCCACATAGGACCATAATCAGCAAATGCGATACCTTTACCGCTGCCGCTCGCAAGATCAAGTGTGTATGTTTTCGGCCGTCCGGCAAACTCCGCTCCCTTTTGAATCAGTCCTTCCAACGCCAAATCGATGTGGGTTACAACTATGGCGAGCTCGGAGCCGAAATAGATTCGATATATGTCTCCATACTTTCGTGAAATTTCCTTCATTGATACGTGGGGACTTTTCCCTAATAAATGCAGATTACCAATTATAGGTATAGGAATCGGTCCCGGAGGCATGTTCTTGTAGAACTGTTGAAAATAGTGGTACAGTACATGCATGGTAAGGCAAACGGCTGCCAGCGACAACGCTAACAGCAGCCACATGATGGCGAAATTCCAAGTCTACCTGAAATAAGATTAAAGACATAAATGAGACTGAGTAAGTGAAGAAGAAGACGTTGAATATGATAAGAAGACACATAAATATACAGAAGGAACATACATAATTAATAATTAAACCATTAAAGGAGGTCCTTGTATACTAATATTCTTCAATATTGACCTGTCGGTTTAGAATGTTTCAGTCAAAAACCAAAGCTAAGTAGAAACAAACCTTCTGTTTCCTGAAAAATACGAGTCTACAAAATGATCATGGCTAGGCATAAATCTGACTTTTCTAACTCATTACGTAATCGGCTATTACAATAAAAAAGCGCTTAAACAACATGCGTTTTCTTATTCTCTTTCAGCACTCTATAGTCTCCAACACGGCACCAGACCTAATTAGTTTCTGCAAAGCTATCCACCTAACACTATCCAATAACCATATTACCACTACTTACGAACGCTCGCTCCTTTAACGGAATTTAAATGTAGACAAAACTTGGAATAAAATGTTCATTAGCGATTGAGCCTAAAATTGTAGTTTCACTGAACACCAATATTCTGGTTATGTAAGGTTTAATGCAGGCACCACCTTAACTTGTTTTTTCCAGCGCTAGATGCAACAAAAACTCTCGATAGATTTTCCAGAATGTTGTCTCTCACTCCAACGCACAACTAATTCTTGAGCGTTATTGCAGTCCGCATCCCTATGACTAAACACCCAAGGAGGTAATAATATATCGCAGTACGAAACATTGCAGAGGCTTAGAATTAAAACACACAGTACTAAAACAGTATTGCAAAGTAACATTGGAAATATATGACATCAAGTGGTAATTTTCTAAGAGGAAAATTCTGTAACAACCCAGTTAGAGAAGCAAATTTAACAATAACTTTAATGACGAAACTGAAAATATAAGAACTGAAATGAAATAACACCAAGCGAATTTAAACCAGTCAAAGCATGTAATTTCCTGTAAGTAAGCAGAACAACCACCAGATCCTATAATTTATGTTGAGTAAAATCTAGAAATTGACAGATAGGATTGCTAGCAGATGGGAATTATCGAAATGCTCTTTAAACTTCGTGACTGATGTCATATTCCCATCAAATCGAGCTGTTTTAATAGTTCTAAAGAGCAAGAAGGCACCTTATCGAACGGCAAATGTGGCTACTTCTACTGGCCAGCTCAACTTTACAAGAGCGATATATTTGCCAGGAGTTCAGAAGGTCAAAAAGTTTATGGATTAATATGATTACTGAAGTACAGACTTCTTGAAACTTCAGTTGTAGAGAGGCGTCCAAGTAGCTTTCTTCTGGCATTGAGATCTAACAAATGATATTAAAAGGCTATGAATACCACTATTCCAATGGCTTTCCTTCGTTAGCAGGACATCTAGATCGAAGCCAAATATGGCAAATAGGCGCCGCCCTCAACTAGACGCCTTTCTCAAATAGAAGCCTCCCTCAAACAGACGTTGCACTTTTAGAAGCGGAAAAGATATTTGAACCTATCTTAACATCTTGCAATAGTGAGGCCATTCTTGCAATGGTGAGGTCGTATGCTTTGCAATGGCGAGGCAATTCTGGTATCAGGTTCTGCGGCGGCGCAGGCCATCACAGATTAGGAGGGGGGACTTTGATAGGCGACAGCTTTTATACCTTCGTATAGCGTACAATGGAATATGCAACGCTGACAGAAAGCTTTGTAAACATCAATCATATAGCATAGCAATGAACTACATCTTTCTAGAAACCTCCCACCTCCTCAAGCACTTTCTACACGAATTTGGATGAATTAAAAAATTGGTCCTGGAGAAAACTGGAGGGACATGTCCCCACCAGTCCCCCCGTGGGGTAGCCTCTGATCAGGTATGTCTATCTAATTAGATAAATAATACTAAGCAAAAAATGTATAACGAGGTACAAAAAACTGCGACATAAAACGATACAGAATAAAGAAAAGACAAAACAGAACAAAAAAAGATCACACAGGAATTCAATTTAGTAAGTTTGCTAAGTAAATCGACTGTAATACTGCATAAATGCAAAACTTGTGTGGCATACTGAGTGGGGTGCAAAGGTCTCAAACAGTTCAAAGAATAAGGGTTGGTGCAAAATTATAAGTTATCTGGGAATCTAACTTATCTGTTTTTGATCTGGGAATAAGCACTGTTAAGATATTGTAAATAATTGGATAGTTCACGAAGTTTGAGATTTACAGTTCGTTTAAGAGTTTAAGTTATTGCATTGTCTGGGTTGAAATACAAAGCAAACTTATGTCGAAACAAATCGGATCGCGTTCAACACAGGCCCATCGAAATTATTAAAGTGAAGTACTTTCTACAACAAATCCTTTTTGCTTCAGTAAGTAATCTTGAATGTCGATAAAAGTAAACCTCTTCCAGACTTATTTTGGTGTCGCATCAACGAACTAAAATCATATCAAGTGGACGACACAAATATGAAGCCAATAATTATATCGCAGCAGAGCACAATAAAACAATACGCAAAAAATACAAGACAAGACAATACAATGGAAAATGATACAATAAAACATAATATAATCGGAAAATATGAAACAATACAAGGGCACAATATAGAGTGGAAAAAATACCAGACAATACAATGGAAAATGATACAATAAAACATAATATAATCGGAAAATATGAAACAATACAAGGGCACAATATAGAGTGGAAAAAATACAAGACAATACAATGGAAAATGATAAAATAAAACATAATATAATCGGAAAATATGAAACAATACAAGGGCACAATATAGAGTGGAAAAAATACCAGACAATACAATGGAAAATGATAAAATAAAACATAATATAATCGGAAAATATGAAACAATACAAGGGCACAATATAGAGTGGAAAAAATACAAGACAATACAATGGAAAATGATAAAATAAAACATAATATAATCGGAAAATATGAAACAATACAAGGGCACAATATAGAGTGGAAAAAATACCAGACAATACATGGCAATCAAATACAACGGAAAACAATACAATGGAAACATCACATTGAGAACAATACCATGGAACACAATGTAATCGAAAAAATACGAAACAATACAAGACCACACACTACAGTGGAGCACAATAAAATGGGAAAATACAAGACAATACATGGAAACCAAATACAATTGAAAGCAATACAATGGAGACATCAAAATGAGAAACAGTACAATGGAGAACAATGTAATCGAAAAATACAAAAGCAATAGAAGGCAACACAATACAGTGCAATACAATATAAGTGGATAAAATGCAATAAAATGCGCAACAGTGCAATACAGTGCAATGGAAGACAATAGATACAACACCATACAATAAAATACGGTGCAACATATTGAATCGTAAAGAAATGCAAAATTAGAAAGAAAATAAATAGATAAATAAGAATATAGCATACTGTCCCTGGGTTGGTTATGACTCAAAACGTAGTTCTTATGACGTAGTCATCGATTGAAACATTCCAAATCTTACAAAAATCAAATCTGTCAGCAGTTTGAAAAAAAGCTGATTTCATACTAAGCGCATAAATGAACCCTGATTGTGGTGCAAAAGGAACAGTTGTGGAACCAAAGTTATGCACTAAAGTGGGGTAACTGCGGTAGCGAAAACGAAAAGAGATGTGAAAAATAATTATAAATTGTGCAAAAGCGTGAAATGGTGGCGAATAACGCAAACCAATACGATAATTTCAAGCAGTCATTCTACTGACAAGATTCAAATTCAAAACTGGCGTAAAAACACAACCTGCAGCCATGTCATGACCGGAGATTTTTATTAGTTCCATACTCCCACCCTGGGCTCTTTCAATTTTTTGTTGAATACAAGCAATCGCTACAACGAATTCAAAAGTATCTAACTACGCGATGAAAATGAGAAACATGAAACATAATCTATTTATGTCGCTGTAACCGAAAAATTCCAGTGTCCTCAAATACAAACTATTGAGTACCCACCTAAAAATTTACAAACAAAAGTCTTTATTCATCTTTATGAACAAGCATGTGGTCTTTTTCTTTCTTCTCTCTACAGAAAGACCTGCATGGGTCTTTAAGGATCTAAGCAGCATCTGATCATATCAAAGTGCGTAATTTTGTGATGGTCGGTACTACTTTACTGAAAATTCAAATTAAGAGGACACGGAAGAACTTATCCACTAGCACCTGCTCTGCCCAGCACGAAAATGGTCTACATGCATACATTACAGCTTTGAAAATGACCGTAAACTTCGAGAACCACACACAAACATACAAGAATCACGCTGAATAAGTTTCACTAGCAGGAAAACTTGCAGGGGTGGGAATTTGCAGAACAGGACTGGACAAGCTATAAGAAGGGTGGGCCAGACCCGTCAAATAATTCCATCAAGGGGATCGAATGTGTAAACAAAGCGACGCTTGCCTCAGGCAGAACCTAATAAAACTAAAAAAACTCCATACTACAAAGGAATTAACAAAGAATAGGGCTATCTTCTCAAGGGCCATAAAAATTCCTTTTTCAGGCTGGTTTGTGGTAAGTGTAGAGTCACCTCGTAATGCCAGCCGCTAAGAAATTATCAAAGGATATATGCAATGCACCTAGGTCTACTCTTGAGTGGGAGAAACGGGTATGTTTTGAATCGACGAATGACATATCATAGCTTCCATATTCTGGGGGTAGTACTGTAAAGGGGAGAATGATTACAATTATACAAACGAGGGAGGAAAGACAGAAGGGAAAAATCCCCAAATGGGGAATACAGCCAAAGTTGAAAGAAGACGGGGCCAATAGCTAAAGTTTAAAGGGAACTGCTGTTTCACCACCTGCACGTTACACTTTGTTACATTTAATGTTATGAGGGAAAACTACTAATGAGGAAACAGGCCCGTAGCCAAGGGGGGCCTGGGGGGCAAGGCCCTCCTGGACTTTTGATATTTGGCTCAGTGCCTCTCCTACAGAAGTGAACTATATATATATATATATTTATATAGGTTGTGGATGCGGCTTAGGATCAGTTTGTTTACACACACACACACACACACACACACACACACACACACACACACACACACACACACACACACACACACACACACACACACACACACACACACACACACACACACACACACACACATATATATATATATATATATATATATATATATATATATATATATATATAGACCCTCCAGAAAAAATTCCAACTTTTAAAACGTTTCGGCACAAGCCTTCATCAGTTATATCTATAGTTGATATAACTGATGAAGGCTTGTGCCGAAACGTTTTAAAAGTTGGAATTTTTTCTTGAGAGTCTATTTATGTCTTTAAAAATTTCTTTATGATTGGAGCTATTTGAGTGTATATATATATATATATATATATATATGTGTGTGTGTGTGTGTGTGTGTGTGTGTGTGTGTGTGTGTGTGTGTGTGTGTGTGTGTGTGTGTGTGTGTGTGTGTGTGTGTGTGTGTGTGTGTGTGTGTGTGTAAACAAACTGATCCTAAGCCGCATCCACAACCTATATAAATTGCATAAAAAGGATCAACCACAAATATAATTTTCTGTAAGAAGACGTTGCGATTAAAAGCTTCATCAGTACTGATGAAGACTTTAATCGAAACGTCTACTTACAATAAAATATATTTATGGTTGGTGCTTGTATATATATATATATATATATATATATATATATATATATATATATATATATATATATATATATATATATATATATATATATATATATATATATATATATATATATACACTATATATATTGGCTGTGCCCCCTTGAGAATTCAAGCTGGCTACTGGCATGTGAGGAAAAGAAAGAGATGGCTATATATACCATGCATACATACCTACTTCAGGTTGAAGTGTCAAAACCTTCTAGTCCGACCTGTTAACCCTATCTGCAAGTTAATCACATTCTATATTGTTCAGTTGTATACTTAGTGAATGAAGTGGTATGAAAGCACACACATACATACAGTGCGCCGTATCTACACCCATAATAAATCAAAACCTAGACAGTTACAGTCCTCAGGAGCACCCGCCTTGCAGGAGCTACCATTTCGTTTCAAAATCAGTGCACGAGGTCGTGGTTTCAGTATCAGAACGAGTCACACATGATTGGCTTTAAGTATAGCTTAACGGTTAGCATAAACTTTGTAAGTCAGTATTACAGACATTGAGGGTGAGAAGTGAACATTTGAAGATATAGATTGAGCTATCCGCCAGCTGTGAGCATGAGGCCAATAGTCAAGAATGCAGATAGGCGTGGTGCAGTCGGCCACAAGCGTGGGAAAGGAGTGCATTATGACACTGAAAACAGTGAAAGCAATAGCTTCATTGGATTCTTTCTATTTTTAAAAACTGTATGTGCAGTACATGAAAATAGAGTGAAAATTTGATAATGATTGCCGCACCCTGTCTCTACATATCGTGGTCAAACCTTCATGGGCCAACCGTGGAAGATCAAGTCAAGTTGTTTGCTTAAAGCAAAGCACTCATTGAGTATGTCGTAAAGTGTTCACGAGGGATGAGAGGTAAAAACGGCATTATGAAACAAGCCATCTCAGTGAATGGCATTCAAAAGCCTCAAAGTGGAACTAAGCAGGTTGTACATTCTTACTCCCTTGACATATTGATTTATTCTACTCTCATACAAATGGAGCTGTTTGTCTTCTCGGCTCACACTACTCCATTTCCAGATACGACGGATATCTGTCAATTGTTCTAACCGTTTTCAAACTCCTCCGTTTATGGTATCTACGTAACAAAGATGTATCTTCGTTTACCTCTGTTTTCATTTAGCAGTTGCTATCACTGTTTTCTTTCGGCTACGTTAGTGGGGGTGGAGTAGCGTGAACGCAGAGCCGAAAACCACGCTCAAAATATCCGTTTTTACCCAGAAACGTATTATTGTGAACAACCTAAGACACGAGTCATAAGCTGCTTTTAAGGAGAAACGACTCGAGCTACGAGCCCTGCGGTACCTCTAGGAAGCAGAAGCTGTGCAGAAGCTCCCTGCTTTAAGCAGAAGTTGATTGTTAGTTAAGATCCCAAATGGGATCTTAACTTATAAGGCAAAACAGATCAGGCTGTCAAAGTACGCGAAGACATTTTACACAAGAGGTTGATGGCAAAAATACACGTACAGTTGAGCTTAAGTCACTACTTGAAACCACATGAGAGATCTCAGGCTGATCAGTTTCGGATAATCTACTCCCACATCAAAACTATTCTAGCTTTGAAAACTCAATCCGGCCTGAAATAAACAATGTTCATATGAAGACTTCAGGTCGTCCTGAGAAACTGACTTCAGATCCATCCGACTTTCCGTTCGTCTGCGCCATGGGAGCACTAGGTGACCACAAACTGATTTGAGTTTCAAGTAGATCTGAAGCTCAGAGTGGCCTAAGCTTGCTCATTTGAGGGTAGTTTTAGCATGGAACATTCAAACATGTGGAATACAAAGGGGTCTTTGAAACGAAAAGCTAATCGCCAGTGTGGTCGTCTACAGTATTGCATACTATTAAAAATTCAAAGATCAATGCAAGTTTATATACACAAAGGACAACAAAGGACAAATAGCTAAGGACTGACACTTCCCACAAGAGAAACATTTACATCTAGCAAAGCAAGTATTACAAGTGTTTATAAACTGAAGAGATATTGATAGCTACAAATACATCCTATAGATGACGCCTTTTTGAGGTAGCTACTTGAAATGGGTGCTAAAAGCTGAATCACCCAGACTGAAGTACGGTCCTGAGGAAACGTCACAACTTAATAAACTTCCATTTGTACCCAAAACATTGCTTTATTCTATGACCAACATGGAGTCTACTTGCTTAGTTTGTGGTAGGAAGGAATATGCCACCCTGAATATGAAACTTTACAAGCAGCCAATAAAGTAATAAGTAGATAAGTTGCCATTCAAATAGAAGGGCTTGTTCATTTTGATATGACAAATAGCATCATCATCGCCAGGGCCGGATACGCTGGACAAGCCTACAGGGTGAGTCTCCAGTCGTTCCCTTAGCAAGGATATTCGAATTTATATAATATTGCAGTGTAACACAAAAAGACAGCCACGATACAATGTTATACTGAAACACACTTATTACTACATGAAATCTATGCAAGTTAAGCAAAAGAAGCGATTGGTTGAGTGAAAATTGGGGTTTATAATGTATGCGAACTTACAAACTATCTTAGGTCTTAAGTATCCAGTAATGAAGTTTCTCAACTTTTTGAGCAAACGAGTACTACTTTCTTATAAAGAAACGTGTAAAGCAAGACAAGAATCCTTTAAAAATTAAAACAAAGAAGGGAATACAATAGAGGAGGAGGTCTTTGAAGAAAATAGAGATTCAAAAATTTATCGGACACATCAAAAATCTAAAGCCTGAAGAGAAAGGACAAGAACGATGGTCTCTCTAAGGCTAACTTGCAAATCCCAGTTGGAAAGGGGAAGAGGAATGGTGAGGAGGGAGTGGAAAGCACGTGTTCACCATGCAATCTACAAACTTCCCCGTTCTGATCTATACTTCTGTGATGAAACGTGGATAATGTAAGGGAAATCGAGACTGGAGAAAAGTGAATAAATAGGGGATCCGGGGATGAGGTATCAAAAGATGAGCCCGTGTTCCTATACATTACATCCTCAGCAAACATAACATTAATTCATTGCTTCGTTTGCTTTTATTTTTAGCTTTGTGTAAATAATTGCTTACAAATCTCCAATTCATCTGTGGACCATGTCACCCTTGCTTCTGTTATATCACTTGGTATTCCATCAACAAAAAGTTGTTGAGAATAGTCACAATACAAAAAAACGGTGATTGAAAGAGTGAAATGAAGACTTGCTTACTGTAAGGTAGACCGTGATCGCCTATTCTGCTTCGTGCCTATCAGAGACGTGATCAGGCCTATGATACGATGCGGCAATTTTCCACGTGTGGAGTGTGCACTTTTTCAATCGAGCCACACATGTAGCTTGCTTCTCAGATGGCTTTGTCAGAAAGGCAGCAGGATGTTACAACAAAATAGATGCCCCCATTTGAAACTAAATCAAGTGTCGGAATACCTCAATTAACTCATTGCGATATTTTTAACGACCTTGCTGCTACAAAGGGTGATCGGCGCATTCCTCAACCCGGGAGATAGAAAACTATTTACATGATATAATTATGGGATAGCAATGAAACTAGGCCTTCTCCTTTACTGAGTTACTATCTACATAAAGCCCAATTACCAAGAAAAGTACCAACATTACACGGAAGATGATTTCCTTCGCATTAGTTGACAACATACAGAAAAAACATTGAGACCCTATGTAGAATTGCCTTGGTACTTAGTCTAATTGCTTATATAGTAATTTCGGAGAATCTAGCCTCGACAGACACTTTAGGAGAAAGTTTCATAGATTTTCCATCTACAATGACTTTTCAAGGTGCCCGTAAGTTAATGCCTGGTTGCACATCCAAGAATGCCCACAACCTGCCCACGAAGAATATGGAAAAGCTAGAAGAATAGATCTCATCTTTGATTACACAACTCCCGTAAGACAGACCCCCTGGTTATTGCGATTTATTTGGGGAGATGTATTCCGATACGTATTACCAATGACTTATTACTTCGAAGAGAGATCAGAGAGTGGCAATCACGATTAAGTCAATATCTCACAACCAGGCTCGCAGAGAGCTTGTATGGGGCCCGGGGCAAATGGAAAAAGTGGGTGCCTCTGATGACGTCACTATCAAATTCAAAAGTCAACAAAGATCATTAAACAGCCTCTGAGGCCCCTCTCTGGCTCGGAGTCAAGGTAAATCCGCCCCACCTGCCTCCCCCTCTCATGCAGGCCTGGCCATAACACTGCTAGCTTATCATATTAACTTGTGTATAAATTTAGAAACAAGGTGCATTGTAAACCAATGTAAACTGGACGGCTTCACCCTGCATAGAATACTGTCAAATGAAATGAATGAAACTAGAAATCATGTGCATAATGGCCACCTAAATAATATGATGTCATTCTGAAATGTTAGTCACCAGTCAGTCCCCTAACATCCCTACTACTTTGTTCTATTTATCTCTTATTATAAGACATAACTAAAAAAGATGCTGCGAAGGCGATCTATGTATCTCTTGTTCTGCTGAAACTGCATATTAGACACAGCTAAGAAGAAACAAGCATTCCGGACATCTCCAACAATCTGCCAAGTACCGTAAATCCTCGAATTAGCCCCCCCCCCCTTCGAATGAGCCCCTCCTCGAATAAGCCCCCATGCTAGAACTTCAAATTGTTGATAAGCCCCCCCCTCGAATAAGCGCCCACCCCAGGTGATGATGAAAACTTTGATAAAGACTAATGCTTAAATTTGGAGTGTTCTTGTAATGGTATGGAGTAAAGGAGCTTTGACAATGAGCTTTTTATACGACATTTGTCAAATAATTTTATAAGCCCCCTCAAATAAGTCCTCCCCTCAAATAAGCCCCTACCCACAAAGCATCAAAAATAAATAAGCCCCCAGGGGGTTAATTCGAGGATTTACGGTATGAATTATATATTCCAAGGGGTTTTGGCTACAATCTTTCAAGCCTGAATAATATGTAAACAAGACTTAACAACACTGACCAATTTGTAAATATCAAAGGGTCTCTTACTGTAAATAGATTAGAAATGTATGTGAACACTTCGTTATCCGTTTGTCAACCTGTTCGTAAGTACGACAGTATGAAGCATGAAATGGCCCATTCATGCAAAAAACTAGATTTTGCGAGAAACGAGACTTTCTTAAGCCTCAAGACCACCTTTCCAGAAAATGGCAACACCCCAAGCCTCAATTTCACTTCTGTTTATTTCAACAAGGCTACCTACACTCCGTAAATGTGTAAAAAAATGCTGTTTTACAATAGAATTTGAGCAGAATTTTGCTTACAAGCTCACAAGCCTTCCTTGTAAGGGTCTGCTATGCAAAGAACATCAATGTAGAAGGCCAGAAAATTTAAAGTACTTGTACTGAAGACAAAAATCACCATGGAATTTTTCAATATCGAACTTTTTAATCACCGTAAAAACTCCAGCTTGAAAGCCGGCTCCAGTACCATCAGTCAAATTCGCCTTCGCATGAATTGTGTGCAATCACTGTGTGCAATTCATACAGCGGGTGTTCGGCTAAGACTTTGGTAACCTGCCTCAACACTCAGCAATCACAACGTTTCCTTGTTATGTATTATGTTCAAACTTCTAAATATGCAGTCAAAAGTTACGTAACTATTAAAGACCGCTAATTACTAAAATGCGATCAAAAGAGGTCCAAAAGTAAGAACTTTGAGAGCTAAGTCTTGAGCTAGGTTCTTTAGAAGGAGCGGTTCCTACAAAGAGTAAAAAAGATCAAAGAGTACCCATCCAGACGTCATTTCTTTTAACCGAAACCCAGCATAAGGCCTAGGTCTCTGAGTTCCTAATTTCTGGACCTATTATCACTACATTTCAGTACTAAAAGATCTTAATATTCTATGAGTCCAAAGGCACATTTAGCATTATATAGACATAGGAAGTGTTCAGTGTCAAGAATTATACACAATTATTGCGAATTTGATTGCTTAATTTTTTCGTTAGTAGTAAGAGTTCCTTAGGTTTTTTGCTTTTCTATATGTAAGTTCCTTATCAAAAGAACGCGTAATCAGCTATTCCACTTACACTCTATTTTTTTAAAAACAGCCAGTAACAACCTTAATTTATTCTTAATTTCCCATCAATTTTGAGGCTCGTGTTCGTATACAAATATTCCCATAAAAGAAAGAGTGTAATTCGGATTTCGCATGAGAACCCATAGCTCCTAATCCATATGGGAACGCTTTGCGATATCCGAGCGTTCGGACATGGACTGGGAACAATGAGCTCCCATACAAAGTGCGAAATACGAAAGTGGAAATGGGCCTTAGCTAGCCACTTGTGCAAATCGTAGCGCAGCGTCTCTTAAGAAATTGCCAATGATAACAATCTTTAAGGCAATATTGAACAACCAGTAATGCAAACGTAATTAGATGCCATAAGATGAAACGCGTGATGGATCAAAGAAGCATTCGCAGCTTATACATTTGGAGGAAACACTGCTATATACCATGAAAACTTGGTCAACATAACTTTACTGTTGTCAATTACACGTATTTTTTATAAGAAACTAAGGTCCAGTACTGGTAGGCAGTTTCTTAAATTTTCTTGCCATTTTGCCATCAGCAGCCTCTTACATGCTTCTTAAAGGTCCTTGGTAATGACTTTTTTAAACGTGCTTCCAAGGTACAGTAAACAGTTCATTCACATTCAGAGATTAACTAATTTATTGTGCTAACTCGAAGAATGATAAACAACGGTGTATTAAGTCTCTCAACAACCTTGCTCCACACAACTTGCAAGCAATGTTTTCCAGAAATTCTCACTACTCCACTCATAGAAAAATACCTCAAACGGGCAAATATCGTTCTCTTACAGAGGTGCAAAATCATGAAACAGCCTCTCTGCTGAGACAAAGTTGCTATCCTCCCTAACAAATTCAAGACTCTCAATTGACATAATTATGAAAGTCTCTTAGCTTTATTCAATTTGGGTAGGGTTGTTTCCTAACTTTCGAAAAATTGAGCCTACCGTTTCTTATAACCTGTTTCTTATAAAAAAATGCGTGTATCTTTCCAAATATGGCCATAAGTTGAATGAATTAAGGCCCCCTTTTCCGTACGTTGCATACAAGATAGCCAATACGGACTCCTTCACCGTACACTTCGCTCCATTTCAGCTACTCATACTATGAGATTTGATCATTGGCGTCCAAAAATAAGGAACTTTTGGAATTAAGCCTTGAGCTAGGTTCCTTATTAAATAAAAACCATGTATATTCTTATAAAAAATGTCATGTAATTCAAAATGACTTATTGATTTCATGAGGATTTCAAGTGATTAAGTTCAATTAACTCTCAATTGGTGCACTCAAGTGGTATAAAATAATCTTAAATGCCCAGACCCGTTATTGCTGGAATTTAGCACGATCGGAAGGACAAGATACCTGGCAGTACCAAAGTCGTATCATGTTTTCATTAACATGTAATGCATAGTGCAAGACTGTACAATTAACTCAAGAATAACGGTAAGCAATTTAGGACAGCTTTCTAATACCCTCTTAAAGCAATGACAAAACGTGTGGAGTAGACCATGAATTTGTCCGTGTCCGTGTCCGGAATACTTGACAGGATGAAACATGAATGTGGCCTGTCTCTATAATATTAAAACGAGTTCTGTGCTGATTTTCTCAAAGTAAAGAAAGATGAAGAAGTTTGCAACTGATGGAAACAGATCCAAAAATCAACAGATGTACTCTAATAATCACCAGAGTTCGTTAGGCAGAAAAATGACCAAAAGTGTTGGCAATTAAAATCAGATGTCTGAAATTGTCCAGTTCTAGATCACTTCAGTGCAAAGCAGCTGCACGAAAATCACCGACAATTACCACGAAGAAAGCTCATGAGATAACTTAAAAGTCAAAGTGGTATATCATCTGCAGATGAAGATGATGGCAAGTTCGTCCTAAAAACTCATGGCAGTCTGGTAGAGTCTTTTCACGAAACGCCAAGGCAACATTCTAGTTGACGGTTGCTGTAGAAACGAAGGACTGCAGGTTCTTGACAATCAAGAATTACCTGTATGGCTATGACTTAGAACTAACTACGGAGAAAACACTTGCAATTCTCGTGTGATTTCACAGACATAAACGTTAACGAATGTTAAATAAGATCTAGAGAGAACAGTACTGTACTTGTTCAAATCTCCTCATCGTAAGTCATTCAGACTGCAGCGCAACAGAAAAAAGCGTCGTATAACCCAACACTTTACAATTCAAGAACCTCGGAGCCCAAAATCCTTCATGAATATATCATAGCGGTTGGATTGAACATTCTCAATCAAAAATGCCTCGTCAAATAAATTCGTTTTAATGTTGCCCAATTCACTGTAATGCCATCTTCCTTAATATCTTCTCGAGTTCCGTTGGTTCTTAACATATCACGACGTTAATAGCCTTTCTGTCTTTACCATTCTTGCAAAACAACATCCTCTTTTAAAAAATTGAGCCTCGTCAAATACTATAATTCTTACATACTGCATCTAAAACAAAGCCTGTGAGTTGAAAAGACCTAAACTCAATTGAAACTTTGGCAATGATTGCCCGTTAATTCTACCCTAATCTCCCAATTAAAATACTTCGTCAAATCCCCAAAAAACAAACTTCATTATTGGAAAACCTGGTGAAAAGAAACTCTTTCGACTTAATTTTTGCAAGATTCCACGACACTTCCCGATTATGCTAATTGTCCTGACTTCTAATCGCGTAAAAAAGCAAAAAAGACGCTAAATATGAGTCTAGCAGGTTGAGATTAGATAAAGAACTACACCGCATAATTCTGACTAAATCCTACTTTGTGCCTTATCTATGGAAAAGACAAATCCGATCGCCAAAAACCCGTGTAAAACATGTGTAGCTACAAAAAAGACTTACCCAAAGATTTATGGCTTTCTAGACAGCAAAAGACAGGCAATCCGTTACGGACACAACTCGATTTGATTTACTGCTCCAGGAAAGTGTCACACAAGTGCACGAACATCACAGCTGAGTCCTCGTTTTAAGTAAGACATTCTTTGAAGATTCCATGTGGCGATTGCGAAGCGCGCGAGTTTTATCGTGGCAGATCCCCCGATGCGAAGCGGTCAGAACCTTTCCTTTGGGATTTTCATTTCGGAGCTTCTGTCCAGTTGGGTAAATTTCTGCGAAAAGCCGGGGGTATGTGAGTTAACTAAAGACTCAAAGCTACTACGATCAAAGCAGGCATGAGGTATAGTTGCAAGTGGAAATTATGCGAATGGATAACGACCGCACGACGGGGGCAAACAATGCAAGCCAATATTGAAGGCGGTCTTGCAAGTAACATTTCCTTTAAGGCATTCATTAAGAAAATGGTGTTTTAGTCAAACCAAAATGATATTTACAAAATATGTCCTGGGTGCTGCAGTTGCTGAAAAAGGGCGGAAATATCGGAAATGTAAGATTTCGGCGTAGTCTGGACACAACTCCACATGTTATATACAAATCGAACGAGTACAGGACACGCTTTGAAGTCAAGTTTCCGCATGCAAACCGTACCGTCATTACGTCGGACCAGGAGTGCAGTCCTAAGCGCTAAGAAGGGGACTGTGTACAGTAAGCTAATTCTATGGGTTACGCCTATGACCACACCCAATGTTTCATTCGGTCTTTCCAAATTTAAACACGGCATATAAAATCAAACATGAGGAAAGTGTGAATTGATGAAAATATACAAAAACCGTAATAAAGCCTCATATTTACTGGTGGAATACAAAATTAACACAATAAATCTATGCATATCAAATAACAGAGATGATAGGATTGGGTGAAAATTAAAGTTTTAAATGCCTATGAATTTATCGACCTCTTTGGGTTCAAAAACTCAGTAATGAACTTGGTAAGTTTTTAGCAATCCAACAGTTCTTTCCTATGCAGCATGGTCCTTATAAAAAACCTGTATGCACTTTTACAAAGCAGATTTAACAATATAGCTTATCCTGGGTCTATGGAGGGGCCTTAAAAATAGTGATCATGACCACTCCAGTCATGGAGGCCGTGAAAATTCAAATAGTCGTCATGGACATGAAAGGCAGTGGTGGAAGATTTAGGAGATGCTAAAGTTAAGAATTCTCTTGAAAAAGAACAGACGTAAATAAGGTACATCTATTTATTGATTGTAAACCATCAAAACTAACACAAATTACCTAATGATATATATATATATATATATATATATATATATATATATATATATATATATATATATATATATATATATATATATATATACGTATATAATATCATGGTTCAGCAATTCTTAGATGGCATTAAGCTTGAAAATTTTGTCTTTTAGATTTTAGATAACTTGCTAATTTACAGGCTCCATCGCGTTCTTTGGGCAATTTTATGGAAAGACCATAGCCACACAGCCACTATGTTATAAAAGAGTTGAGTTGTTCGACTTTCTAACGCTAAGCTCTGCGTAGTGGTCATGTAAACGCCCCCTATTTCAGGTCCTGGTCTATGATGGGACAAAACTATTCTAGTGACAGACTTATATAAAGATCTCTCTATAATCTGCAAAAAACCGTTACCAAGGGATTGTCAATAGGTCATACATATAACACTTTCTTTCTCATTATTTTCTACTTTGCAGCAAGTAATTAATCAGTAACGAGACACTGACAAACGGAGAAAGGAGTCCAAGGAGCCTGGCTGCCGTCAAGTAATTCACCACACAAAGGTGAGAAAATCCTGGGGGTAAGGCATTTTAGGAACTGTTCTAGGCTTACCATAATGACAAACACGGTTCTGCTGAGGTCTCTGCTAATCTTGGATGATTAGTAAGTTAGAGGAGAGGGCCAGACAGGACAAGACAGGGCCAACACTGTGAACAGTACAATCAAAGGAAAAGACAGTTAGTCTTGTGTAAAGTAAAGCCACGCAAAGCGCCGGGGCTTAGCACAAATCATATTCCAATGGAAAGCAATCCATCAGTATTACACACAACTGTAGCTGATTCACAAAACAAGCTGATCTGTTCGCACTAAGGCAAGAAACTTGGTTATATTCAATGAAAGCCGGTAGACTTCGTTAATGGAATGAGGTTACCGGATATTCAAGATTTCTTTATCAGAAACCTTTGCTGATCAACATGATCATAAGCCTTGGACACGTTGATGGTAATCTGAGGTTCAGAATCCAACAGAGGGTCAATAATCAATCAGTCTAGGGTTAAAAGAATTTCTATATAACAAATGATACAAGCTCTTCTAAAAGGAACCTAACTAAAGGTCTATTTCCTAAAGTTTCTTATATCTGGACCACTGATGACCACATGCTGGCATTCCGTAATAATGCCTAACTTTGTAAAAGCACATTTAGTATTGCTGTACACCTAGATTTCGAGGGACAAATTAAAAAATCAGTTAACACATATCGCAAAAAAAATCACAAAAAATCATTCATCTGCTCTGCCAGTCAATAACAAGGTCATTACCATCATCTGTGATGGGGACTTATTCGAAGGGGCTTATTCAAAGTTCTAGCATGCTGACTTATTGGAGGGGCCTACTTCGAGACTAACGGTATAGACACCGTAAGTATCCAATGTTAAGACAGGATGCTGGACACTAAGTTTTCCAAACTGATAGCTTCCCTAGCGGCCCTGCCTTTCGTAGTATATGTCCCGTAAACCTTTGGTTTCATACATATAAGTCCGGACATCTGAGATAGTAAAATAACGTACAAGAATTAAAAACAGCTACAGAAAAGTACTGTAAAATGCCATTCAATCTTGGTTATAGAAAAAATGTAGAGGATGGGAATGAAAATTTAGCACTATCACCTAAATGCCAAATTGCTGGATCTCTGAAATCTAACGTAAATCTCTTCTCACACATATCTCCCTTCAGTATGCTATAAACATACATGTTTCTGCTTTTAGAAGAAGCCCAGCTCAAGGCATAGTTCTTCTGCCTATTTTTGGACTTAACTTGACTACATTATAGTAATAAAAAGTTGCTTAATGGTTCCTTAATTCTAAATGTGCATTTACTACTTTACACGTTATTGCTATATGGAAGTGGTCTACAAGAAAGGAAAACTCGACTGCTCAAAAAATGAAGAAAGTTCAGTAGGCTACTGGATTTTTGAGGCCTAAGAAAGTTGATAAGTTCATACACAATATAAAGTCTAATTTTCATGCAAGTCTGTCATCTCGTTTGTTCAATCTGCAAAGATTTCCTAGGAAAATCTATGTATATCAGCGCTATGTTTGTCTCGATGTTTGTATGGTGCTTGTCTGACTTTGTGCAATGCTGCAGTATTAAACAAGCTCGAATATTCTTGCAAAGGAAGCCTCAAGAATCATCTAGAGCAGGTATGAAAGAGCTAAGAAAGTTTCACCTCCGTACAAAAAATTCCTTATAGAAAAAGCATGTATATAAACATGATAAGTGCTCTTATTATTAAGACATGGGACTATAGACATTCTAAAGGGGGTCCCGCTGCATGCATTTTTGTAAGGAACCACTTTATAAGGAACCTACGTGTAGAATTCCGAAATATTTACAGCACTTATACTACCAAAGAAAAATTCTCCATGGAATTTTTCAATTTGAACAATTTGTATAACACCAAACAATCAAGAAGTAGGAAGATGGTTCTATTCATGTACAGCCAAAGCTTAAGTCCTTCATTTCTCATTGATCTTACGTTCCAGCCAAAAATTAAAGACAAAATTCAAACTTTCAATGTTTTACTTGTGTCTGTACCACTTTTATGCACTATTTGTGCGCTGAAAATTAAGGAACCGTTAAGGAACTTTTAGTACTACAATTTGATCAATGGAGGTCCAAAAATAAGGAACTTTTGGAACTAGACCTTGAGCTAGGTCCCATAAAAAAAGCGTTTGTATGCCAAAATACAAATATAGGAGACAACAGAATTCTCTCTCTTCCCAATGCTCACCAGTGACAAAACCAGCACTGAAAAGGTAGTGACAACGGGAAGGGGAGGGTTAAGCCCAGCAAAGACATCAAATTCCAAAAATTGTAAAAGCATCGTTTTTAATAAGTACCCAAGAGAGAGAGAGAGAGAATAACCCTATCAAGTGACAGCCACTAATACAGTCGCTACATCAGTTTACCTTCAGGGGGAACATCAAGGGAGGGCTACGGCGAATGTAGCCCATTTGGAGTGTGCTAGTCCCTCGTCGGAAGGTGAAGGACGCTTTTCTCGGGGTTACTTTAGTAGTTTAGTACCCAGCTAACCGAGCTAACTGTATCTTAGTCCCCCAGTCGGAAGAGTCAGCCCCCCTGGGAAAATTCCAATCGCCACACCTTGTTGTCTTGCTTCAAATCTCTCTGGTTTAATTTTCAAGGCAAATACACCTATTACTTCTAAAATTATTATTCTAAAATTTGGCCGGCAGAAAAAGTAGGGCTACATCTTTTCTTGGTCGTACAAGGTTCCCAGTGCTCCCCCTCAGCTTCGTGCTTGGTGCTTTTATCATAACATGCTGGCCATTGGAAGGAATAAATAAAATTGATGGAATCACAAGGGAAAGGCATCCATAATACATCTTTAAACTCAACTGACAGTCATAAATTAAAAACTGCTTGAAAAATCCATCTTCACGTGCTAATGGCCTCTAATTCTAAGGATTAATCAAACAAAGTGATTCATTCGCCAGTTTCCGAAACCAAACAGTGCAGTTGACTGAAACTAGGGCTAGTATCATCACATGAAGGTGAAGCCGATAAATATGATAAAACGATGGATTTCCGATACTTATTACAGCTACCTCAGCACCATATCAGGCTCCATCAACGAGTCGAATAGAGGGATCTGCTAAAAATTAAAAATGCAAAAGATCCCTATTCCATGTGATGGAAAAGGGGGATAGCTCCATTTCTACACTCAATATGTCCCAACAGCAATTAAAAGCCTTTTTTTATAAGAAACCAGTTTACAAGAAACCTCGTACTAGACACTCTAAAATTTAAGAAACTTTTCAAACTACAAGAGTTCATAATCTTTCACAGTTTCGAAAAGGCAGTTTTCCTCTAAGGATCTAAAAGAATCCAATACAGTATGTTTTATGTGCTTGAAAGCCAAAAAGCCTTATGCGCTCTACAAAAGACAACCCTTATTACGTTTTTTTTGTTTTCACTACAATTTTTTCCGTAAATTAAGAAACTTTTAAGAAACAACTAGAACTAAAATGTGACCAACAATTAAGGAACTTTTACTACCAGGCCTTGATCCGGGTTTCTTATAAAACAAACGTGTACATAGTTTTGTATAAGAAATTAGTGCTCGACTGCTGAAAAAGTTAAAAAATTCACAATTAGATTTTTGCGACAAAAGAAAGTTGATCAATAACAAGTTATCATAGATTAAAAATTCCATTTCACTTCACGCGTGTCCATCATCTCTTTTATCTAATTTGTGAAATTTTCAGCAAAACGAGAAGTGGCGTTCCACTCAATGCTTCCCTATAGTTAAAGTCAAAATCAAAAATCACCAACAGTTTTGGCATTTTTCTGTAATTTAATGATAGTGGTGACCCATTCCCTTGCATATCTTTCACCACTTTAGGCCCCTTCAGACAATTTTCTCCCTGCACTCGAAATCTCCTTTAAAAATGCTCCTAAAACAGCTAAGATGTACTGAAAGCTTTTTAGCTGACACTCTTCCTCAAAGTGCAAACCGACAACAAAATAATCAGAAAAATATACAACCATTTGTAGTTCGAAATGAGATCAACATACAAAAAAGCTTTCAATAAAATTTAGAAACTTTGGAATCACTTGCCATGAAATGCTTTATGGAAGACTCTGGAAAATCGAAATCAGCTGGAGATCTCGTAGCAAAAGATGACCTGCAGATCTGCATGGCATCACAAATAGAAATCAATTTTACTGTGGCGTTGCAAATTCACCGTTTCAATATTTACCATTCCATACGACCTTCTTTTAACAAAGTGGTATATTAGAAAGTAGCACTCAAAAGCTCAAAAAGCTAAGAATGAAGTTCAGTACTGGGTTTATGATACCTGGGAAGGTCTATAGCTTCATGTACCACATATACTACATTCAACAATCCAACTTTCATGAAAGCTCTCGATCTAATTTCCTTAACTTGCATAGGTTCCCCGTGTTTATCTACGTGCCTCAGTGCTATGCTTGCGTAGTCCCTGTCTGCATTCGCAACACCGTCAGTTGAAGACAATCTCGAACACTAGGTTGTAAAAGAGCTTGTGTATTGAAATAACGAAAAAGCTACGAAAGTTCAATACTGGGCCAAATCAAACTTTTTCTACTAAAAATACCTGTATTATATTCCGTTACCTTGCCCATATAGTAAAGACACAGAATAGGGGCATAGATACGTACTGGATTGTGTAGTCTGTGGCGTATACATGTCACTGAACTCCAAGAATATTATTGTTTTTATCGCTAAACAGTTGTGATAGGCGTAAATCTAGGTGCAAGGAGCACATCACTCTGACAGATCTCGTACACTTACCGTAAAAGATCTATTAAGCCCCACTCTCTAAAAAGCCCCCTCTCTATTCGCCCCCCTTTCCAAGCAAAATTGGAAATAAGCCCCCCTCTCTATTAAGCCCCCCTTTAGCCTTTGATGCAAAGGAAAGAAGACACTAACAGTGACAATTTAGTGATCGTTTAACTTTATAATGTCTTTACTTATAATGCTGCCAATTTCTAATTTAATATGCTGTGGAGTCAAGACTCTCTTTCTCAATTGTTCTTCTTATGTCTCTATCCCACTTCATGATATCCTCTATCATTCTTGGTCCGGTTGGTGAGAATGTTCGAAAGAGCTTGAAAACATGCGAATTTGGTACTCCTCTTAACGGGTCTGATGATGATAAGATCATGTTTAATAAGTATGGCGCATGTACAGATTTACTGGAGCACCTCAAATGTCTTGAGGATACCGATGTTGATCCTTTCGAAGGAATTCCAAAGGACCAAGTTTCTTTAGAAGATGTCCCATGACTAACAACTGACCCAGGCTGATGAGGTTGAGAATATTATTATTGACTAATTATTCATAAGCATATTGTTATAATACTAGTTTTATTTTTATCTTTGATTTCGTCATGTTGAGTAACGTTGGTTCTCTGTTCCCATTTGTTCCGGTTTTGTTGTCTCGCCATCAGCATTATAGGTCATTACATCATCCACCCCCCACAGTTACCATGATCATATTGCTTGTCTGTGACGTGTTGTCTAATCTTAGTACATTGTTGTTTGTTATGTACGTGTTACCATGCCATTGCCCCTTAGCTCCATTGTATGTTATAATTACCCTGTTGCGTCATGTATTTGTTATAAATAAAGCGTGTAATGTTCTGTGAAGTCAGTTGTTATGTCAAGTCGTCGTTAACAGTTGTCGTGAGTTGGAGTTACAGTCAAAGTCGTCGGTTGTGTTAAGATTTGTCGTGTTGCTGTTTCTGGAATTTTGTCGTTAGCCTATCAAGTCTGTTAGAGAGTCGCCGTCAGTTCTTGTTTGTTTTATAGTCGTCGTCAGTGAAAGAATATTATCGTGAAAGGATTAGAGACATCATTGATCGTTACAAAGGAACTTGTGTATTTTTGTGATTTACTTCTTTTATATTATATCTTTGTATATCCTGTAAAATCGTGTTATTTTACATTGGTGCCCCGTGTGAGGAACGGACTCACACTTCAGATTGAGACATGGACTTACAAAGTGTTCTTGATCTTATGCGCACAGTTGTGGCAGCTATGGCTGAAAAAGTGAGGGAAGCGGAGGATAAAGCACAAAACCCTTTCCTCAACCGTACGAACATTTACCGGTGTGAAGACGGGCGACCCATATGCTACTGTTGCCTCAGGGTCGGCCACGTTGCAAAATACTGTTGGGACAGGAGGTATTCTTGTCCCCATACATCATTTGTAGAGCCACCCGCACCAGAACCATCGCTACCAAACGGCCCCCTAGATGTGGATTCGCTCGGTAGGGATGTTCGTAAGCTGTTGAAAGAGCTCCAGGGGATAACCCATGATCTGGAGCTCTCAAGGACAACACCCATTCGAGTGGATGACATTAGATGGACTAGAGAGGATGGAGCAGAGAAGGCCTCAGAACATTGCAAGGAGTCTTTAGCAGTGAACCCTGATGCCGATGTAAAAGGGCCACGAAGACACCTTTGCAGCAATTTTGGACGCCCAAGAATTCCAAAGTGCCACTCAGTGTACACAGCATCTGGGCTAATGGATTTTCGTGATGTGACATAATACGTTTGTGGTAAATGTTTATTAAATTTTTGTGTGTATTGTGTGCAATTTGTATTTTTTTTTGCATTGCTCTCTTCTGACTTTTCAAGCCAGGAGGCTTGATTTTGAAGGAGGGAGTTATGTTATAATACTAGTTTTATTTTTATCTTTGATTTCGTCATGTTGAGTAACGTTGGTTCTCTGTTCCCATTTGTTCCGGTTTTGTTGTCTCGCCATCAGCATTATAGGTCATTACATCATCCACCCCCCACAGTTACCATGATCATATTGCTTGTCTGTGACGTGTTGTCTAATCTTAGTACATTGTTGTTTGTTATGTACGTGTTACCATGCCATTGCCCCTTAGCTCCATTGTATGTTATAATTACCCTGTTGCGTCATGTATTTGTTATAAATAAAGCGTGTAATGTTCTGTGAAGTCAGTTGTTATGTCAAGTCGTCGTTAACAGTTGTCGTGAGTTGGAGTTACAGTCAAAGTCGTCGGTTGTGTTAAGATTTGTCGTGTTGCTGTTTCTGGAATTTTGTCGTTAGCCTATCAAGTCTGTTAGAGAGTCGCCGTCAGTTCTTGTTTGTTTTATAGTCGTCGTCAGTGAAAGAATATTATCGTGAAAGGATTAGAGACATCATTGATCGTTACAAAGGAACTTGTGTATTTTTGTGATTTACTTCTTTTATATTATATCTTTGTATATCCTGTAAAATCGTGTTATTTTACAATATGCAGCTGCTAGCAAAGTTTTTGTGTTATAAATAACAATACCGAACAAATGTATACGAGAAGTTGTATAAATTTTACTTTGTGTTAGTAATAAGCCCCCTCCTCTCTAATAAGCCCCCTCTCTACCAACCCCCCTCCAGGAATGGAAAAAATAAATAACCACCGGAACTTTAAAAGAACTGTTACGGTTGCAAAAAAATCACCAAAAATCACCAAAAAACCAATAATATTGATCATAAAAAATAATAATAACCAAAACTTCAACAAAGTAAGAAAAAATAATGAAAATCACATTAAAACTCAGATTAAAATTTTTAAAACCGCAAAAATCACAAAAATCTCATTAACTTTTGTACGAGTGATAAACCCCTCATGGGCTGCAAACTGTCTGTCCGAATGAAAAAGAAAACCGGTGAAGATGAGTGACGGTTTCCCAAGTCGATTATTGTCTAGCCCATCGAGCTGCAACTAATGTATGTAAAAACTATTGTTTTTGCTGAAGAAATTACCCAGATGAAATGACCTTCCATCCAACTGGGGGGAGCTCATAATATATTAAGATATATCAAATTTTTAGATAGCATTAATATTTACTACTGTACCACTTGGATACCTTGTTAGAGTTTAATTTCAGCCACGCCCATCGCGAATTTCTAGAGAAGGATCACACCCACTATTCTACAAAAATATAGAAACACGTGACACATGGTGAACTAATTCTAGGAAATTGACGTCTGATCGAGGTTGAAGCAACGTTACCCCGAGTAGTGTGAACATTAACTATTGCTAAAGATAAAAGACTGGGTAAATGTATAACATGGTAAATGGATATATTATTGATGAAGCTAATAGTTAATATATATAAATTGATTTCTATATGGACTAAATTTCACGTTTTTTTATAAGAAACCGCCGTACAAAAGGAACGTAGATGTAAATGGTGACGCGGACGGTTATACAAAATCTAAGGAACTTGAACAAAATCAACAAATCAACAAATCAACAAATCAATAAATCAATAAATCAATAAATCAATAAATCAATAAATCAGTAAATCAATAAATCAATAAATCAAATCAACAACAAAATGAACGATAAAATCAATAAGAAACTTCCCAATTTCGACTATTTTCATCACTTCAAGCAATCAAGAAGTAAGAAACCATACTCTCAAAAAATACACGCTTTTTTATAAGGAACCTACATGTAGAATGCATTAAACATGTAGTACACATTCAAATATTTAAAGAACTTATACTACTTAAGGAAAATTCCCTAAGGAACTAAGGAACATTTCAATTTCAAAAATTTTTAGAACAGCAAATAATCAAGAATCAGGAAGCCGGTTCCATTCATTTGCAGCAAAACCAGGATAGATTGATTGCTATGCTTGTGTCAAATGTTTAATGTTTCATTGGTCCTTAGTTATAACCAAAATTTAAAGGCAAAATTTTCAATGTTTACTTGTGTCAGTGCTATATGTATAGCACTAAATGTGGAGTGAAAATTAAGGAACTGTTAAGGAACTTTCAGTACTACAATCTGACCATTGAAGGTCCAAAAATAAGGAACTTTTGGAATTAGGCTTTGAGGTATGTCCCTTAAAAAAAAGCTAGTACGCTTGATCCTTGATAAAGTAGTTCAAAGGCGGGTTTCCATCGAAATTTGCAGTGTCTATAGTGCCCCGTCTTACCAGTTAACACTTACGATGTCTATAGAAGTGAATGTGAAGATAAAAATAAGGAGCTATTATAGAACCTTTAGTACCAAAATTTGGTCAAACGAGATCAAAAATAAGGAACTTTCATAACTAGGCCTAGTGATAGGTTCTTTATGAAAAAACCGGGTTATCGCACAGTGTGTAACACACGGTAATAGAGTTAAGTTACATAATATAGCTTAAATAAATGGCGCCTGCAGTTAGAATGTAATATTATGATTAAAGATAAGTGTATTTTTATCTCTTAAGATCTATCGACGGCATGGAGAGAGATTCTGTTGTATTCGCTTTCCGATGGGGAATTGCTGGATGCCTGAGTTGAAGCTGAGAGTCTTAAGTTATTATTCAAGCATCCTACTCGCAAACACGTTAATAATTCAGAATCCATCTTAAAGTAAAATCGACCGTTAAATGGATCTATGTAGATTTTCCTCTAACAGCACAGTGATCACCTGTGCGCTAGGACCACAACAGCATGATTTCTATGTCAAGGCTCTGAGACATCTAGCGTTATTACAGAGCGTTTAAAAAATAATATACAAATTCTTTAGGAATACTGACTGGGAGATGTCGAAATCAACGACAGGTTGCAAAGTCGAATATGATACAAGAACTATTTCTGTCCCTCAGTAAAACGTTTCAACAATACTGAAAAATGATAACAAAGGATACGAGTAGAAAACGTGCATATATGCTATTACATCTTTATGTCCTCCACTAAGAACTGCCTCTTTATCTATGCATATAATATTAAAAATGATGACAAATTATTTCAACATACACGTTTTTTTATAAGAAACCAGTTTATAAGAAACCCAGTACTAGACAGCCTAACATTGAAGAAACTTTTCGGACTACACGGGAAAAGTTAAAAAACTTTAGAGATTTCTGTGGCATCTTTAAAAGTTTTAGAAGCATATTTTTCCTCCACAAAGTTGAAAGTATCAACCACAGTATGTTCTGTGTGCTTAAAAAGCCAATAAGCCTTATGGACACTACAAAAGACAATGTTTTCTATGTTTTATTGTCGTTGTCACTACCAGTTTCTTCAGTAAATTAAGAAACTTTTAAGAAACTTTTTGAACTAAAATGTTGCCAGAAATTAAGAAACTTATACTATTATTATTATTATTATTATTAATGCAAAATGCACTACCTCAATATGAAGTATGGCAGAATTAAAATAACGTGAACATGAACGTGAAATAACGTGAACATGAACGTGAAATAACGTGAACATGAACGTGAAATAACGTGAACATGAACGTGAAATAACGTGAACATAACACAAACAATATTATAAGACAATCGTCAATTTTATTTAATTTGTATAAATTTCGTGTAGTGACATATGTAGTGATATTTGTGCAGTGTCTGTCTGTATAAGAGTGTAATGTTACCCAGATTCAACCAGTCTTGCTATGAAAAGTCTTAAGAAAGTTTCTGCGCTGAAATCATGAAAAAGCTAAGACAATACTGGGCGAAAAGAGCTCTCTTGTAAAAAAACGTGAACTGGTACAAAATATTTCTTACAACAAATCGTGGACACACGAATCTATAAGGAGATTTGTCTCAGAAATTTCCCTCAGCACTGATTAGGATATAAGTTGGCGCTTAAAACTAACCAAGAAAAGAAATACCAGCGCAATCAAAACGTAAGCAATGACTGATCAGCGATTGACGATTAGCGATTGATGATCAGCGACTGATGATTAGCGATTGACGATTACCGATTGACGATAAGTGATTGATGATAAGTGACTGATGATTAGCGATTGACAATTAGTGACTGATGAGTAGCCATTGATGATTAGTGATTGATGATTAGCGATTGATAATTAGTGACTGATGATTAGCAATTGATGATTATCCAAATCACTATCAACGTGAGAAAAGAAACGTAATGTAGTCCAGTGTGGTCTGTTTTTTGATTCTTGTTTAGGCAACAGACATTGATTTAAATTTCTCGCTCCCAAGCTAATACGGCCCTCCCATATCAAAATTTTTCAATAAGCGCCCTAGTGAAAATGCTATAAGCCAGAATCCAAATAAAGGAAGCTTACAAAACCACCATTAAGCAGACATTGAGGATATTAAGGCAAAGCCCAAAGGAAAACTATTTCCAGGACTGCAACCAATTTCTTCCAAATTTTCCAGCACTTGTCGAGAACACTCTTTATTTAGGCCTTGCTCCAGGTTGTCTCATTCTGTGGATGGCCTTGAGCAGTAGCAACAGATAAAGCAGTATGCTCTATTTTGCAATCAACTTCAGACGACATTTGATGATTCTCCCAACTAACCATTATGTTTCAATGCTATATATGTAATAAAACAATACGAATGGCATATGGAGCAAATCTATGGCATTCATAACAAATAAGGCATCATGAAAGCCCAGATACGGATTCTAGACAGAGATAATCGTAAAAACAAATGTCTTCGCTTGATAGAGCTAAGATGCCGTGCGTGTAGTACTTACTTGCTACTTGCTAAAGATTGCAGATGTAGATTGATTTTTGAACGCACGTTTACTGTACTCGCTTCCTTAGCTTAAAAAATCTCCTTCCTTGAATGATTTCTAATTGTTTGCAAATATGAATTTGCACTCAGCAAAGATTCCAACTTTCTTCAACCAGTGTGTAAATGATACGGTTTCGTTAGCAATGGTATCTTTTCACAAATAATTATGGCAATATTATTTACGGTGAAAGCATTCACACAAATCGCGTGAAATTTATCACCAATCGCTATTACCAAACTTATGTACCTGCTAGAAACTAAAGAAGATGTATAAATTGTCCTTATGCATCACATGTACAATTTACTAATTGCATTGGATTTCAAAATGACACGCAAGGCGAAAAATCATCATTGTCGTCACCATCATCACCCCCGTCATCATCACCATCATCATCATCTTCTTCTTCTTCTTCCCGTTACGCTCCTCATGAGGTTTGGGACTAACCCTAGGGTCAGTGGACCACCTCACAATTGCCTAAAAGTGGTGACTGAGTCCGCTACACTCAATGTACTCTGTTACCCCCAACAGCTACTTGGCAGAACTGCAACACTCTCCGCTCACCCTGTTTCTCACCGACGGGACATGGTTGGACAGTATACCACAGGTTATCAACGTCTGCCTCATCATTATCCTCATCATAATCATTATCATCACTATCACTATCATCATGATAACCGAAGTTGGAAGATACAGTCAACAACTGTGTTTCATAGCAATGGACATGAAATAGGCATTACAATTGCGTCTTGTACACAGCCTCAAAAAGTCATACACAAGCAAGATTGCCTTCGAAAGTTGATTGGCAATCTCCACACAAGAACATATCTCATTCTGCTTGTAGCTCACAGAAATCCTTACAAATATACCAAAAAGGCAGGAAAATCGACTATCTCTGAAAATGATAGAAAAGCGTGGAGTATAATTTGACCCTCTTCCGCAACCTCTTCAGGTCTCCTGGTGCTTTCTGACTTCTCAAATATGAAAGACAACCACACAAATTGAGAAAAATTTTACGAAACAAGACAACAAGTAGGATCAATTTTATCAATTTATCTTAATGTTATTTTCACCACACTACGGCAATTCACTCTTCTCCATTTCAAATTCATTTTAATGTTCAGAGTACTAACCAAAAAGTGAATTTGATCCCTTGGTCTGTATAGTATCGTCTTGGAATCAAAAAATTACTTTGAAGAAGTGCTAACAAAAGTCTCGCTTTAAAAAATGTTCAGTTGACATTTTAGCTATTAAAGGATCACAGTTTTGCATATCGTGGAACTCTAAGAGACTTAAAATGCTGGCAAACAACTGTTGAACTCTCAGTGCAAAGTTTGAGGTTTCTCTAAAATTTTATCGGATTCCATTCAAAAATGTATTCAGAGGAAAAACGGATAAACTTTGATCAGAAAATGTCATATGCTTCTCAAGACACATCTGCTTCTGCAGAGAATTCCAAAATACTTCACAACAATGATAACTACTTCATTCCTTTATTGAGATTTGTTTCAAAAAAGATAGACTCACCTGTCAGTTGGACAGGGTCCTACCTACTCCTTGTCGTCAGGCCTGCTATCTCTACCACCAGCACAGATAACGATCTGCCGTTCCTTCTAATATGCGGATAATACAACCCCAGCAACTAAATACATGCATTGTGCATTATCTTTATTGCGTAGGACATTACTAATAACTGTTGAAGAAGATCTTATGGGTTTAAATTTGCGCAAGGTTCTCAATCTTGTATATATAAAATGTTACCTTGGATAGATTGAAAATATGTTCATATTTCTTAATTGGTAGGGTTATTTACACAAGCCACCGACAAGGATTCTTGCAGTCAACTCACAAGTCTCTGTTCGGGTTCTTATTTTCGGCTTTTAGTTGTGGTCATTAGCTTTCTTTCATTCTACAAGTTTAATTTCACAAATTCCATACACCGCTCTGATCCAACATAGCTTCTCAGAAACACAAGAAAAAGAGGGTTCACCTAATCCGATTCAATGATTAATAGGCCAATATAAATCTTCGTCCAGGCTTAGTACTTAATTGCCTTTTATTCCCCTCTTAACCATACAAAGAGCATGTTGTATTACTCAATGGCAATACGTAACTTGATAATTAATCGAGCAACTTTGCAAATTGTGTGCATTAAAAATTGTACCATCAAATAGCTGCGTGCACTCATGCAGCAGCCAAGAAGTATTACAACAGATAGCACACGTTTTTTGTAAGAAAGTTTTCTTGGCCCAGTGTTGCGACTTTTTTTAGCACCTTCACGGTTTAAAAACTAAAATCTTCTTACGACTTTCTTAGCAAGAGTGTCTGAGATTGTGTACCACTGCGGTTGCTACAAAAGCAGGCAGGCAGTGCACACGTATAACATTGGAATACATAAATAGACACAGGAAACCTATAAAAATTATGCAAATTAGATCGCGAGCTTGTGTGAAAATTAGAGCTTGAAATGTATATAAGCCTATCCATAGGTCTCAAAATCCAGCATTTAAATTTCTAAACTATTTGAACAATCGAGCACTACATTCCTATAAAATAATTTTTATAAAAAAAATTTACTAACGAAAGAAACATAGTCCAAGTTGGCAGAAAGGTTCAAAGCAGAGACTACAATGAACTCTGGGAAAGATCAGGAAAAACAACTCGTCCACTTTTTATCGATGAAATGCCATGTAAAGAAAATTGAGATTCTCAGTTATTCATCACTGCATTCAATTCAACCATTATGAGTGCATTTAAATCACTGAGCCCGAAAGTTCCTAAATCTCAGTTGATGTTCTAACGTTCATCCTTGAAATGAAACTCCGAATATCAATTGACATATTCTAAAAACCACGTTTCATAATATGATTTATAATTATCCTATCCAGGATAGGCAGTCCTAGGTTAGAGAAACCACTCATGAAATATTCGTGAGAACGCATGTCGACCGAGTTAAGTTATGACAAGAATGCTTGAATGTATCATAAAGAAGGATCTAACGACAAAATCCTTTCAAAGGTACATACCACAATAAGGAAAACAAACATCCGATGTTCCCAAAGACACTCTAAAACAAACTAGTTGCTTCATTCTATCAGCAAGTCTTTAGGACCACACAAATCTGGAAAATAAGAAATTCCACTTAACGTGATAATGAAAATGCTACAAGTTTTGAAAGGGTGCAGTTTTCTAGTGAATATGTTGTTGATAAAAAAGTTGTAACTTGAAGTTCAGGCCCGCCGGGAGCTTTCGTGCGGTCTGGGATAATAAACATATGAAAGAAACTACGATCAATATAGAATCATTTAATAACAGTTGGAGAACCTCTTAGGTTTGGGGCCCGGGGCAATCTGCCCACTTCATCTCACTCTCAACGTTCCTGTTGAAGACTAGAAGAACCAATGAATTGACAACAATACAAGATCAAGGGGTATCTTGCTACATTCAGGTTTACTTCAACGTTAAAATTGCGAATCTGGTCGATATGACTAGTATCTCCCTAACTTCAGTCATTTACCAATCAGTCATTATACTGTACAATAGTTTAAGTATCTAATTGTTTGTAGTGTATTTTAAGTCGTTGACGTTCGATAATTCGACTGCTCTATAACCCGAGCATTCGCTCGAGTCCCCCTTAACATTTTTTTATCGAATGTCAATGTAGTTGTTTTCTTTTGTTTCTGGGTCATTTCTGTATTGGCCATGGGGTAGTCAGCGTATATTGCTCCCCGTGGTATCGTCTTTTGTAGTGTTGGTAAAGTTATATGAGTAATGTATGGTTAACTATAAATTATTGTAATTGTTATGCGAATAAAAAAAAAACGTTAAAACATAGACTTCAATCTCAACCAATGAGTCCCACATGACAGAACAAATATCTCTATATTCAAGACTGCAGAGAAGCAATCTAGGCCCTAAGATATAAATTGACAAATGATGAGGTAGAAGCAGCAAATGAGGTAGAGTAAGTAAAGGAGGTGGAAGCAAAGATGGTGGTAGAAGAAGCAAAGGAATTAGCTGCAGCAAAGGAGGCAGAAGAAGCAAAGGAGGTAGAAGCAGAGAAGGAGGTGGAAGCAGAGATGGTGATAGAAGAAGCAAAGGAATTTGCTGCAGCAAAGGAGGCAGAAGAAGCAAAGGAGGTAGAAGCAGAGAAGGAGGTGGAAGCAGAGATGGTGGTAGAAGAAGCAAAGGAATTAGCTGCAGCAAAGGAGGCAGAAGAAGCAAAGGAGGTAGAAGCAGAGAAGGAGGTAGAAGCAGCAAAGGAAGTAGAAGACAATAAAAATAACAAAAGAGTCAATTTCTCTCTCAAGCTCCTCAAATTCCTTCATTGCATCACTTACAGATCTAGAATCTAATATTATGGAATACGAAGAAACACTCTTTGGTACACTAGACAAACACTTAGTCGTACATCACGACGCCCCCTAGATTCCACAGTCCTTGGTCAACTTGCCCCCTGCTTTCCATATTGGCAGCACTATCTATAGTCAGATTTGTATGGAATATAAACTTATCTTATTCACTTCAAAAACAACGCACATTCCCCCATCCTGACGAATCGTTAAGGGTCAATCGAACTGGAATGCTAATCAGAAAATAAATCCGCCTATTATACTGCCATTTTCTTACTCATAACAGGCAGAACAGCAAGGCTGGTGCCGGTGTAGTGTTATCTACCAAAATTCTTCATTTCATTCTGTTTCAGATCTTTCACGGACCATTTGTTGCATTTGTTGCCGCTGAATGTTCCATAAACCGTGCTTGAGGGCTTCCTCTTCATCTCTTCTTCATTTCATCGTCGTCCTTTTTTCCTTCCTTCGTCATCAACGTCCAAAATCTTTTGACTGCACTGTCCCATCTGTCCCACTGTCTATGCACATAAGATGTAATGTCATGGGAAGTGCACGGCGGAAAGTTTTACACCACCGGCCCTGATCCCTAGTCCCCTTACTACAGCAAACCTTGCTATATCTTTTGCATTCTCAGAACATCAACTCCGTGTTTCCAGGCACTTGCTTCTTTTTCTTTCTTCGCTAACTCTTTCGTGGTCTTCAACTTAGAAATTTCTTTTTATTCTCTTAGTACACACCAATTACTTTTCCATTTCGACCATGTCGCAAACAGTGACATCCAGATAGCATTCTCCCTTCTTCCTTCTCAATCCTTTTGACTTTATAGTTATCTTGAACACGAGAATCCGTTTTTCCATCACTACTTCCAGCAGCCCTTCGCCTTAGGCAGTTTATTCCAAACAATTCCCCTTCGACTGGAACAATATATCATTACGTGGTTTATGATGCAACTACGGCCATCGTGTCTTCAACTAAAAACACTATGATTCCGAAAGGAAAAAACAAGTGCTATACAAACCTGATCTGTAAGTAACAAACAGCTCTCTCCATAGGCAGTGACTGAATCAAAACTAGATGCAGATCAAACGCTCACTTGATTAGTTACTTCGTGTGCTAGGGAGTCATAGCTGTTCTCGATGATGTTTAGCTGTGATATCAGTCCCTTGAAGTCTTTTGTTGAGAGAGAGTTTCCTTCGATCCTCTCGAGTTTTAGTCTAAGACGGATGAGAAAGTCCATGAAGATCTCAGTCGTATTATCTGCAATGTCATCGCCGAAGTTTTCGTCAAGATTCCAATGATGTACGTTCCATTTTTCACTTCCAGCTCTATTCATTAAAGTCTCCTGTCTGGTAGCATCATCCTTACAACTACTTTCATCACTAGTTGTGTCTGACCTGGACAACCAGCCTACTGATCCTTCGCTTGTGCAAGGTTCCACCTCACAGTCAACAGCACTAACCTTTGCAAAATTGCCATGCTCCTCCCTGGCTTCATCTTCAGCATTACTAACAAAGCATGATTCAGTTGCATTGGCGTCATTGTCAGGATAATCGTCAGAATCTGAACTACTGTAATCCACTAAAGAGATGAACGCTTTTGATGCTTCTTTAATTACAAACGTGGTCACGTCAGTTCCAACATTATCACTGCTTTCACAAATACGAACTGGATCATCCCGTGGGTGATCCTCCGCACTATTCAATAGCCACTTGTCACAACCAAGGTGCATGTTGCCACCTGATCTGCAAAAATCTATACTTTCATCTCTCTTGACTCCTTGAAAGCAGTTGCCAAACTTTACTCCCTTCTTGCTAGAATTCTGGTCAAGGATATCAAAACAGCTGGTGGCACAGAAATCATCTGACCTAACTTCTGAGATACGATTGCACGCCGAATGTGGAGGCGCTACTTCATCACTACTACTGTTCCAATTTGTATGTTCTCTGGCAATATCATTTGTCCTACCTCGATTGGAATCGTGGCTCCTACCAGTCTGATCAAGACTTCGTACAAATGAACTGAAGTCTGCAATAACAATGTCCAAATAACAACGCAGAGATGAACCGAAGCAGGTCTCATCAGAAATCAACCAATCAATGCATACTAAGTGATCAAATGATATTTCTTGCAGGAGATTGCAAAACAGCATGTGTGGAAACCTTTCATTTAGTACTTCTTGATTAGGACGTCTTATTCCAAGAATGCTAAAAAGAAAAGTGATCAACGAAGAGGTAGTCTCTCAAGTTGGTTCCACTTATAATGAATTATGCAACTGGTAGTGTTTTCTAATATATCTAACAAGGAGGGCTACAGTACTGTGGGTGTGGCCTTGCTGCAACCATGCACATATTTTCAGCGATACAGCTATGGTGATTTAGCTTTTTCAATTTAAACAGTATAATTAAATACTTTACAGCCTTAGCAGAAATTAAACAGCTAGCGAAGCTTCATTTAATGACAGTTTTGGAGCAGAGATAATTCACCATAATGTTTAATGGAAAACAGGACATAATGCAGGTTGTAGTCCACAGCCTGAAGAGGTAATAGGAACAAGAAAAATAACAAGCTATATGCATTGTACATCATGGTTTTATGAAACAATATCTTTTGAAGAAATGGTGTGGAAGATGTGATAGGCAAGGTCAATACAAAATGCCTTCAATTTTATAGGTGCAACCTTTGGTAAAGGTGGGCATCACTTTGAAGAAGGGGCTCTGACTATTGAGCCCCCATTAGAAATTACTCCCATAGATAGCTCAACAAAAAGCACTAGACACCAGAAAAGTTCTACCATCTAAGAGAAGGTTACTAACAAATTCATAAAAATTGTAGTCATATATAGCTGGTATTTAAGTCACTGTACACTCCTCAGTTTAGTACAAAATCAAAGATACTTTAAAATTAAAGTCAAGAGTAACTTCCATCATTTTGATCATTCATATTACATATGCTGTAACCAAAATGTCCTACGGTGCTTGCTGGTGGAGATCTCTCCCATGAGTGAGACATGAGTCATTTAGTAACAGGCTTCACAAACCCAGCAATCAATAGGTACCCAAATATACCCAACCCAAGGTATTGAAAAAGGGGAATAAAAGCTATTGTGTTAAAAGGATATGAATTCTATCTATTTCTCACAATTCATAATGGATAAAATTTATTTTTGATGCTTTGTGGGTGGGGGCTTATTTGAGGGGAGGACTTACTTGAGGGGGGCTTATAAACTAATTTGACAAATGTTGTATAAAAGGCTCATTGCTAAAGCTCCTTTTCTCCACACTATTACAAGAACAGTCTATATCTAAGTATTAGTCTTTATTACAGTCTTCATCATCACCTAGGGTGGGGGCCTATCTGAGGTGGGGCTTATTGACAATTTGAAGTTCTAGCATGGGGGCTTATTTGAGGGAGAAGCTTATTTGAGGGGGGGCTAATTCAAGGATTTACGGTAAGGATGCAGTCCTGGGAGGTCTACCAAAATCTGAAGAACATATAGAACTGTAACTGCATACCTGCAACGTTCTGCCATTTTTGTGTACAAACAAAGGAGAGTTTCCACAGCTCTACACAGTTGATCATCATCATCCATCATTACTCTTACCAGAACAGCACAGAAGTTGTCTGTCAATTGCTCATAGTGTGCAGTGTTTGAATGCCCATAATAATTCTTACATGCACAGTCCAGCATTACTGACAAATGGGTCAAAGCTCTTTCACCCAGCTCCAGTGAAACTGTTCAAAAGCAAATAGCACCACTTAATGAAAGTTGCACTCATCATGCAGATGATAAAATTAAAGCCTGAAAACAACAATGCTTTTCTATTGAAAAGAAAGAGGAAAAAGTAACTAGTCGATTGAAAGTTTACAAGCTAAATAACTTACCAGGGCTGTTCATACTAGCATGACAAACAAAGAAATACTTTCTAGTTGGTTTGGTGTCTACAGCAGTCTATAAAAGCAGAAAGGAATTTACCATCCCCATGTATATTGCTTGAGTTTCATTTTAAGTGCACTTATGGGAGTCCCTATAAAAAATACAACAGACACTTTCAACTGATTGCCTTACCACAAAAAGAGCTTGAATAATCACCATGCAGAACACATGCACAGGAGTTCAGAATGACTAAGATAAAAAGTTGTAGATTTTGAGTGAATTGGTTGTATTCCTTTGAACTAGCAAGTTCACTGTCTGAAACTATAGCCATCAACTTTCCCCCAAAGCCATGGAACTTGATATTACCAAAATGATCTATGACATTTGCATCCTGTACAAAATGGTTGAGAATTTCCCTCGCTAGCTGGATGATTTCATTACTAGCACTAGCATAATCTTTTGTTTTCAACAGCAGAATCTTCAGTTTATAAAGTGTAATATAGCTGTTCTCAAATTCTCCCTCTGCAAAGATAGACTTCCATTTGAACAAAAAACTGCTCAGAAATACATTTAGGCATTCTGTCAGGCTTTTGAGCTGCTCTGGTTGAAAAAAGCTAGGTGGTGTTTCAAAAGTTTCATTCTTCTTGCTAGTGTGCAATACATATCTATTCAATTTTTCAGCCTGGTACACTGCTTCAACTCTAGCTATACACAAGGGAATGTTGCATGCAACATGATTGGATGTTTCAAATGAATCTCCATCAAAGGTTTCATTACAGCATCTAAGAAAAGCAACCAGCAGCTTCACTTGGGCACACATGCCATTATCCAGCTTCAATCCAAATTCTGAGCCAATTCCTTGCAGGTTCCTTCTGACAAGTTTAATAACATCATGCAACAATGTCATGAAAACTGCACTATTGCTTTTTGCACATTCAAACAATATGGGCTGAATTGACTCTCTGCAATCAGCTATGACGCAAGGAAGCTGCTCAAAATAATGTAAGAATACCTTGGAGGCTTTGTAACTAACAAAATTGTTCGTGTGCAATAAGGATCTGGTAGCTACTAAAACAGTGCTGTCCCGGTGCAAAGTACATCGAAGTCCATTCAACGTGCTTTCTTCTGCGTCATTCGAAGTATCTTCTCCACAATATGACTTACATATTATGCCTTGCTTTGCTCCAGTTCCTAATTTTATGAAGCATTTACTAATAACCGTTAGCAGCAGCAAAACACAATCGTTAGTCCTACAGCAACACGCTCGCTCTTTTACTAGATTAATAGTTTTCCAGATGCTGTCAAAGAAATGCAAGGTTTCTTTAGGTCCCTCACAAGTCCTGAGCTTCTCTAAAGCTAAAAAAGCAACCTTAAGCTCTTCCAAAGCTGGCTGGCAAGTTGTGTACAGCTCGGGGCCACAAATGTTCTCCTCCATTATAGAACACCACAAAACGGTACAAAATACATAGAGATATGACAAAAAGACATCATGCCCGAAAAAAGCTTTTGTGAACGAGGTTGATCTAAGATGGATTAAAGTGGTGCTCGCGCCAAAACTTTGCACCGTCAGCTACCTTGTGAATTCTTTGTCCTAAAGGTTGTGGGTCTTTTGATGATAATGTACAATTTCGAATACAAGCAATAGACATGGCATACTAATTCAAAACCGAAACATATAAAACATTGTATATGGAGAAAGAAAAGCCTGTGCTGAACAAATTAGTTCCTTAGTTGTTTCAAAAGCAGAAAATACTCCTTTACTTGTTTTAAAACATAATTTAGGCTTTTAAGTTGAACTTCTCTTTTAAATGGGATATTTAGATTGTAGCTAGGTTTTGTAAATGCAGTTATTTGATTTTTGTAGGTTTATTTAATTGCTATTTTAATTTCATTTTATGGGAGAGCCCTTCGAAAACGAGCACTTTGCTGAAGGCTTACTTATAGCCAATTAATTGAAAGAATGAATGAATGAGTGAATAAATGAATGATTAAATGAATGAATAAATGAATGAATAAATAAATGAATAGATAAATAAATGAATAAGTGATTCCCATCATAACCACGTACTTTTCACTGATGGAGGTGTAAATATTCAGGGAAACATCAACCAAGAAAGTAAGTCTAGGATTACATGCTAGATACAAAGAGAAATAGAATACACATTAAGCATCTACAACTTAATATATGTGATACTACGGATGGACAATGAAATCAATTATGGGTGTTTTATTATACTGTAGTTTTCTATCACTTCTTTGGCTAACCCTACCACGAATTACCACTACATATCAACGCTGATCAATATCGCAACTTTTAGAAACAGATATCTTAATTGTTGAGTAGTTCTGCAGTATTCTAGCGTGCTCTTCATACATTCTTTTCACTTGCTCTTCCTCGATCTGCGTCTGTACGATTGTTTTTCGAAACGATACTTGATCTTCCGTTTGATTTGCAGCTACCATCTCCCTCTCCAATGGCGAGCTCGCAGAACAGTTCTCGTTGGCAATCTGACTATTGTTGCGAGCTACAATGCAATGGCTGCTTATTAAAATTATGCATGTTGCATTAAACTAAAGAGTTTAGGCACAATCAAGCAGGTTATAAAACTACCAAGCTCACCATAACTTGACTGAATCAAGTTTTATCATAGTTATCCATGAACAGTGCACTGCAATGAAACAAAAATGCCAAGCTTGTGCAAATCTGTTAACTGACTATTAAAGACTAAAACTCTGGATTGCACCTTCGTACTAAGAGATCAATCTGACGCAACTTGCAATGGAGATGTTCTTTGTAAGTTTATGTTGATCGTGAGTGGCTTAATGATAACTTTATATTTAGTCTATAGATAAATGAGTTACTATAATCTTTGTATCAATATAGTAAGAAAGATAAGTAGCCTGTCTATTGACTAAAAATGTAAGTTATTCTTTATTATAAAATAAATCTTCAACAAAAATGCTATTAATGACAAAACACGAATTAGTGCTACCACCATGATAATCTTTGGCTTCAGTGTCGAGTAATGCCTCTCTCTCTCATTGCTTCTTTCAAAAAGACTCCCTTCCTAATTTGCACCAAGAAAACCTGGTGTCTCATACGCAATTTAAGTATTAGTACAACCTTCTTCCCTGGCTTTAACTTCTTTAAGTAATCCTCTGACCAGTGCTTCTTCACTTTGCGAGCTTTCTACTCTATTTTCTGTGCTGGTGGATGAAGAGCAAGATCTCGATTGAGGATGTCTTTGAAAAGCTGGTTCTGATATGGAACTTGTTGTTGTTCCCTAAAATAATGACAAAATAGGATATATTGCAAATTATGCCAAGTAGCATTTGTGTGAAATATCACGATTTCTTTGCCGATGACCTATGGATATCGATGGAAGGAAAGAATTTTGGCGTTTCACTCTTAGGCAGTTTAAAAAGCTCCTCTACATTTGAAGGTGAATTCTTTTTTTATTTAGACATTCATTTACATATTTTCTTATAGTCAGTTGAGGTAATATCTATCTCCAACGTACAAAACCTAACTATTCATTGAAAGTAGAAACAAATACCAAATCAACTAACGCAAAAATGGGCCCTAGTATAAAAACCTACTGAGCTCTCTGATGACTTCGTTCTTAGGACACTCATTGCCAACCGATCTTCTTTGAGCCTTTTCTCTTTCGCCCGTCTGTTTTGGAACCAAACGCGGACTCGATCAACAGGTAGGTTGACACTATTCGCGACTTCTTTCCTTGTCGATGCACTAGGGTAATTGTTCTCTTGGAAAGTTGCCTCTAGCACTTTTAACTGATCAGAAGTAAAGACAGTACGAGGTTTCTGCCGTCTTAGGTATAATGAAGGATCTGAATGAGATAAACACGTTGCTATATTCATTAAGAATAAAGGTACAACTTTCCCTATAGTCTGCTGTCAGTTAAAAAAACTGACAATAATCTGATATTCCTATAATGATAATTTGACAATCTTCTTCACTTAAATAAAATGATAATGATATGATGGTTTGGTGTTTCCAGACTCTGCGCGATGAATTTAAAAGTGGAAAGAAGTGCTGAGAATTTCGATTTATTGCGACTGCAACTTTCCAATCAAATGGAATTGAGCTGATTTTCAATTCTCTGCTTATAATCAATGCTGTAATAAATGAAATTGCGAAATCAAATTACCTCTTTTTATAAATACTTTTGTCTCAACTAGTATCGTAAAGCCACTTTGGTAGTTTTCAAATATGGAGCCCTACATACATACATATCATTTTTGATAAGGCAGGTCTGTTTGAGTCAACCAGGATTGGCACATTATGTGATCGTAGGAATAATAGTAACTTACCAAATGTAATGTAATCGTTATATGGTGCATTCATGAAGCCATGGTAAGGAGGCATGTAGCCATAGCACATGTGAGGCTGAAACATGGCATGTCCTGGTACAGAAAACTGCACATTGCCTCTCACTGGTGCCTGATTACCAGGCCATGAAGAATCTGTTGTAATTGCAAATACCGGAGCGGGTGTGCCACTAGTGCTCTGAGTTGGGCGATATGTGATGTTGGTTAGAGTGGTATGAGCTGAAAAGCCTGTCAATAGATCCTGACCTTCTGGGTTGCTTACGAGGTTCAAGCGCTGACCAGATGACAGTGTCTGTCTTGTCATGCTCTCTGCAGGCCTAGATACCTTAATACTTTGTTCTGAGCTCTGCATTCTTTGACGTAAAATAGTAATGCCTTCTTACAATACATATACTGACTGAATGATCTACAGGTAAAGGGAATCGGTTTTTCACATTTTGCAGCAATGTGACGTCATATGATTCTATTTATTTGACGTGGACTAATGCTTGAAAATTATGCAAAATGATCAGGGGATAAAACAAGGAGCTAAGGCTGGTCACAGTCTTATGGCACTTGCAATGCTCAGCGGTTTCAATTGTGCACTACAGGACATGAGAGTACTTGAGAGTTGGATCACATCTCTAAAGATACCTGCGTATACACAATGCGATCTATAATGCGCTACTACTAGAAATCAATATAATCATAGCCATGGACTCGGTAGAACCCTGAAGGAAATCTAACGTGAAAAATTGCATGCTACTGGATAGTGAAATTTAGGTGTAATTCTCATGTCATCATGACCATGTTTTTGCCGTTCCATTGTTATGTATAAATATATATATATATATATATATATATATATATATATATATATATATATATATATATATATATATATATAAATATATTTATATATATATATATATTTATAAATATATATATATATATGTATGTATATATATGTATATATATGTATATATAATAAGTCAAAGTCGCACTAACTAAGTATATAAGTAAAACATAGAGATATATCGAAACGTTTACGACACAAGAAAGTATATTTTTGAATTTCTCTATATGTATATATATGTATATATAAATACATACATTTTACGTATACGCTTTTTATTTTACTAGCTGTCAACCACTCTATGGAGCTTTGTTATGGCTCTTCTGAGATGGACAATACTACCGACTTTACCGTTCCTGCTCTATATATTTCTTCACTCTACCCGTTTACGTTTTGCGTTATTCTTCTTGCTGTAAATTGTATTTTAAAATTCTACAGATGTTTCTTTTGTAGTTATTTGTTTCATGATGATAATTTAGCTCCTTCTAATCTTGTAAAGTTTCTTTTAATGAAAAGTAAGCGAAACGTCAACCAAGTTTCGTATTTTTTGAATATATATATATATATATATATATATATATATATATATATATATATATATATATATATATATATATATATATATATATATATATATATATATACATATATAATTCAATAGCCTTTCCACTAAAAGTTTTTAAAAATTTATATAGACTCTCATAATAAAAACAACTGTTTAACGTTTCGCGTATAGCTTCATCAGAAAAATCGTTTTTTTTTTTTTTTGATGAAGCTATACGCGAAACGTTAAACAGTTGTTTTTATTATGAGAGTCTATATATATATATATATATATATATATATATATATATATATATATATATATATAATATATATAACTTGACTTATTCAAATTGAGTACAAAAGAAAACAAAAAAGTCAATGTAGATTTTTCAGCCATCATACAACTTTCTTATTCCTTTGCTAATTCATGATACAAAGTCTTTATTTTTTCAAGTTAAATTCTCTCTCTTATAAGGTTTACTTTATAGAAAACATTCTGTGCATTGCACTCGTTCTGATTCCATGATATCTTCATGTCTACCATAACATTTTACATCAAGCATCTATCCAGACTATATGTGTCATTAAAGTAGGGGCAAGCTCATAAAATCTGGAGTTCATAAGTTGTTGTTTTGTAATGAAAAAGCTCTTGCAGTAACATTGAAATTTTAATTTCAAATAATCAATTAAAATAGAATCTCCGCTGATGTACTGAAGATGCATATATGTATACTGCAACCTGAAGTTTGTGACAATACTTTCATCGAAATATAAAGAAAAGCAAGAAGCAAGAAATGCCTTGGGTCCTCGTTGAAGTTAAACTTGCGTCCAGTGGTCGATAGTATTTTTATCGATAATGAAGCACAGCTTCCGTGCTGACTCTTTCAAATCCATCAACTTCTCTTTGTACCGCATGCAAATACAGTAAACGATAATAATTTGATGAGATTTTGGTGGTAGGTCTGTTTGGAAGAGAAGCAAGATAACTGAAATACTGAAATGAAGAACAAGACACCGAAAAAAAGAATTGCGTACCGCCATTTCGAACCATTGTTCGAATTCGTCCAAAAATATGTCGAGTACTTTTTCGAATGATACTCTCAACGTTCTCTTAAATAAGAAAGATCGTCGCTCCGATCAGACAAAGACGCTTCAACTTGCTCCTGGACTCATCGCAAGACTCGGAAAAGATTGGAACGATGCAAGCTGATGCGTACGATAGTATGCTACAAGTTATTGATAGCGGTATAGGCGGACTACCTAATGACAGGTCTGCCTTTAGTCCGAACTCGGATCCCCCATTTGGGGGATCGTCCATAAGTGGGAGTCCTGGACAATGCTTAATTTCAATATCAAGCTATAACTTCTTCAATTCTGGCGATGCGAAGACTTTGTTTCCAAATTCAATCAACATGACCAACAATATCAGTGTCAGAGGAGCACACCAGCCAATGATGAATCCCATGCGATATTCTGAAAGAAGTTTGTCGTCTTATCCAAGGCATTCTGGACAAGAACATCTTGGTAAGATCTAACTTCAGTTTGGATCACGAAAAAATCAGTGAAGTCTCAACTTCTACTTTTTCAACAAATTATAGGAAATAATTAAATCTCTTTAATAGTTGTGCATATTCTGGCTGCACAACGGTTATGATGAAACTGTTGAAAGTTCCCATGCGCAATTCAAGTAACGTTGTCCAAGATCATGATGAACTTTGCATGTTCTAAGTACTATACTGAGCCTATTAATAATATTTAAGATTCTTAACACCAATTTTTTGCCTTTCTGTTCACTATATTTGATAAGTAAAGCATCATGAAATTGGATTAAGGGTAGTCTTCAGATACATGAAGCAGGAACGGCCGATTTATTATCTACCAGTGTCAAATATCGGCCCGATTGATAGAGCTTCTGGAAAGATTTCGAAAAGTATTCATAATCCCTATTTTCTCAATCAACTCGTATCTTCTGCGTATCAACTGTAGATCAAACTTTCTAATCATGTCTACCAAAGTCGAGAGTAGTTATTGCGCGACCAGCATTACAGTTTCGGAAATCTAATATCATTCTTGCACTAACAGAAAACTACAACGGAGATGACTCACACAAACCACGAACAAGAAAGAGACTGCGAACGATATTCACAATGCAACAAGTGAACCTTTTGGAGGCGGCATATAACTACAGTAAATATCCAAACGCAAATATAAAAAAGAAACTGGCAAGTAAACTTGATCTTCCGGTGGATCGGGTACAAGTATGGTTCCAAAACAAACGGACAAGAGATCATAGAGCAAATAAGCAAAAAATGGAGGGGACACTAGCGGGAGAAGATAAGAAAACTTCGCTTGAGACATTGGCGGGTGAGTAGTTGCTCGCAAATGATACAAGAAAGAAGGATAATGGGGTCTGTGTCGATTTTTAGAACAGTGGAGGAAATTAGATTCGTATGAAAAGCAAACTGCGTTCTGTTTCTATGCCATTTAAACGGTATACATGTTCTTTTTCCTAGAGTAACTACATATAGCAATCGTAGTTAGCTTCAGTTAGACCATTTTCCATTGCTTCCTTTGTTGGTCTCATAACTAGCTTCTAGGCTGGTGCTATATTTTAAATAGGAAGACAGTTGTCTCAATGGCTAGATTGACACAATTCGATTACAGAAAAATAGCCCCCTCCACTGAAAAAGATGCTAGAGAAATAGCACGATAAGGAAGAGCAGCCACTTTCAAACAAAAATTGGTTTTTTAGAGATTAACCCCGTAATGGGTAAACTTTTGCTCCTACAGTCTGACATACCTTTCATTTCCTTTGCACTAACCTTCACCAGACAATAACTGGCCCGCTCTATACTCACCGACATCGGTTAGTTGTTTTCGCCGTCAGACTAAAAGTTTCAGTGGCATAGGGACATAAAGCACAGCTTATACCTAAAGCATAATGTATTTTCTATGAGGTGTTCAAGAGAGTGTAAGCATTTCCTTCATTGCAAAAACATCCCTTCAGTCTAGAATACAGTTAGGTGCGCAATATTGTACCTCATGTAGTTAGTTAATAAGAAACTTGCCTCTATTATTGATGTATAGGTGAAGGGCATGAAACAGTATATTAAAATAAAAGAAATCTAAATAAATTCGATAGTATTAGTGATTGTAAGCAATAAGAAATACATATTGGTGTTATATATCAATCTATCTTGTCTAAAATCCTGCGATATGACAAAGAAGACAGCCATGCCCACAGGAACGACAACCTGAGCTGACTCAGAATCATGTGTTCTCACGCAAAAAACAATATTCATTCAAATGTAAATGGTCCTTGGTATAATTTAACTTGGTAGACTGGATGCATAATGTGCAATTAATTACAAAAAGTTCTATTTCATTATGAGCTATAATTTGCGAGAAGAAATATGACCTTAGCGATAGCGGGGATGAGTGGCCAAGTGATTTAACTAGTTTCCGTAGCTTGGCTATTTAAGGCCAGCAACTGGATGGGCGACTTTCCAGATAAACGACCAAAGCTGAAAACGCTAGATAAAACAGTAAACTCAAAATAAAGTCAACAGCAACAATAGTGGGGTATATGAAACTCTCTAAGCGCTTCAGTCAATATAATAACAAAACTAAAAGAGCACATTTTCAGCAGCGTAAAGTTCCCTACTTACGAAACAATGCACAGATTTTGAATAGGCACCTGGAATATGTGCGAAGAGGTACAAGGAACATATCCTCCCTAATTCCAAATAAGTGGTTGCGTGAGAGGGTCCTAAGGAAAAAGGTAGTGTTCTAGAAGGAAACAAAAAACGTGTCTAGCTGAAAGATTTTAGTGACACAGCTCGTAAAAGATGGAACTGATATTAATGAGGTAATATCATTTGATCTGTGCTGTTGAAATTTGTCACCAATATCACTCTGAATTTGTCTATGACTTTTTCCCCATCTCAAGGAACGACCGACTCAAAAGTAAGATTTTTGACGCTAAAGTATATTTCAACAAAAAATGTCAAAATATGTACCTGGAAAAATCCAAATCCAGTAAGAAACCACTCCTAAAAACCGCCAACAGATGGATATGAGAATATATACGAGATAAACAAACATTTCCCAAATCTTGCTTTTGATACGATGAAAAATCTTATCACTATATTGAAATTTGTTAAATATTACATATAATCATAAAATAGCACAGGCTGACCTGAAGAAATACTTAAATACTATGACTATGACTGTTAGATCGCTTATTGTCAAAGCGTGGTCATTACGTGACTATCATTAAAGCTCATCTACAGTTTCACAACTTGGTAAAATGTTGCAAACAGTTTTCTACTAAGCAAAATTCTATACAACAGCTTGCGAGCATCTAAAACCCACGTTACAAAGATTGCTTATTCAATGAACAGTCTAGATCTGTGTCCATAGAAATTAACTCTAACTCGAAAGAACACGAAACTTAGGACAATTTGATCTACTGCACAATTTGTTCAATTTATTGCACAAAATTTGCTCAATGGAATTTTTAGTAGAGCAATGGAAGAGATGGCAAAGACTAGTTCACAAGAAAACAAAAAGAAATGGAAAAAACGAACAAGGAATTGAGAGAAGGGTTAATAAGGGCTTGGAAGAGGCCACATGTCAGGAGTTGACAGGAAAAGTGAATAGCGATTTGAATAAACTTGCTGCGAGAAGATATAATAATGAACATTAGAACGGGTCGAAAGAAGAACAAAATTGGAAACAGAGAAGGTGAAGATAAGGACATGCAGTGAGAAGAAATCACCTCAAAATTCAAATTGATAAATGGCAATAGAAAAGAGGTGAAGAGAAATGATAGAAAAAACTAAAGAATAAGCAAAAAAAGGTCTGGTGAAATGAGATGAGAAGATAGAGAGCAGATGAATATGGTAACTCTTGCTATCTAATAAAAAAATTCAAAGCCACAAAATCATCCGTAAATGTAGGCCATGCAAGATTCCACCTAGGTCTAAAAAACTTCGTCATTTTCTCTCAATTAAACACTTTAATATCATAATAAATATTTAATACTTTTCTACACTAACTTCGTAGATCCGATCCCCATTTTCACCTGGCCTTGATAAAATGAGCTTAAAACAGTTTTCTATCTACGAAATTTTCCAAGAAATCCTGAAGATGGGAGTTCAAGGAAATCAAACAACCTCACGAAGTACTTTCTACAATTAAATGCAAACGTTCGCTATGAAATAAAGTATTTTCTAACAAAGACTATTCTTAAACTTCACAAAGAGCAGTACAGTATAACGCCATGAAAGATATATTTTAAACCATACAAGGTCTAGCTACAAATTCTGAGAAAAATGGTGAAAACAGCCCTAAATGCTGCCAACTTTCAATTGGACCAAGTACATTGGTGGCGATAAAGGGATACGGTTTACTCCCCATCAAATCACTATATTATGAGTCAAAGCACAAACGCAGAACTTTTATGAGAAATTTTCTGTCGTCAAATAACAGTGTTCATGCGGTGCTTACAACAATCGAACTAAGGTTGCAAACACAGGGTTTTCTAAACCTTTTATCGTAAAAAATTGACTCTTATAGCGTCATAAATCTGCTTATCTCGGTGCAATTCAACATCGGCAGTAGTGACAAAAAATCTGTCCAGGAAGCTATCCTGAGACAAAAAAAATTGCTCAATGTACTAAGTTAACAAAAAAGAAACATCTACTCTGTCAATCCCATGCTATCTTTTGTAATAGCAGCCAAGGCCCCATTTTCGGTTTCATCACTTAAATCCTCTTTCAGTCCATTCAAAGCAGTGGATTCCTTATGTGAATCGCTATTCAATTGTTCATGATGCATAGCTAATTTTTCTACGTCATCATCACCGTTGGGTTCATTTCCTAGAAGACTTTCATCTTCTGACTTCTTTTTCGATGAATCTATTTCCTTTGGTATCTTATCCTTGCTATCACCTTGCTTTTTCTCATGCATATTTTTGCTTTTATCTTCTTTTATCACACTTGTATCCACTGGTTTCTTATCATCCAAATCTACTTCCTCCGCAAAGCCATCATTATCTAAATCTTCCTTTATCTTTCCTTTCTTCTTATATTCGCCTTTACTTTCATCCTCTATAGTCCTAGCACCCAAATCTTCTGCCTTACCATCTACATCATCGTTGTTAACTTGGCTACTCTTGAGAGCTTCCTCTTTCCTGGAATTCTCCACATGCTTCACAGTTACTTTTTCAGTGTTGGGTGTAGCACTTGGTACATGTCCTTTTTGCCTACCTTTCCCCTTCACTTTGCCAACCTTTTTGCTCTTCAACTTCTTAGATTGTTTAACGGGTCTGGATTTTGATAACGCCTTTTTCGGATGCTGAGACGAAGTCTTTCGTGATTCTTTTCCATCGGTCCGCTTATTCACGTCTGGCTTTTTATCGTACTCTTCTTTACTCTCACTCTTCGGTTCAGTTTCGCCCGCATTGACGGCGTTCTTAAACGTCGAAACAGGACTAAATGCATCAGTAACCAACTTCGATTCTAACGATGCGGCGGTTACAGTGTCTTCTGTTTTCAGCTTTGATTTCACGATCGCACCTTCGACTTGTTTATTCAAAGCCTGTTTGTCTTTCTCTGGAAACACAGGTCGAGTTTCATCTGACAAATTCAATATTCGACCATCAATTTCGGAACTATCATAATATTTGATTGCATATATTTGCTTGGATCGATTGGATCACTGTGAAAGATGCTGGCAATCACAAAGATCGGGAGCGCAGGAATAGAGAACTCTGCTCCTTCCCTGCAATGCCAATCTTTGCGATCACCAGGATCGTTTAGAGAATGATTCTCCAAGGTCACTAGAATCATGGATTGAGTCGTCCACAGGGATCCAAACGATCGTAACGATTACAATGAAACCAGACACAAGATATTAAAACAGATTGTCAAAATGAGAAGTTCATACACGAGTTTCTTACGTGTAAAAGGTACAGTTATCCAGTTCACGTTAAGATCTCATATTTTCCACTTTAGAACTGAACTAAAAGATAGGCCTATAGTGAAAATTCAGACCTGCGAAAACCTGACTCAGCAAGACTGAGCGCAAGGAATAAATTCAAGATAAGAAACAAGCCAAAGACACTTCTCATAACTTCCGAGGAGAGAAATAAAATAAGATGAATTTAATATGAAATGAGCCACCAAATTGCAAGCTATACCTCAGTTAATAAAAGAATGAAATGCGTTAATGTTAGCAATTTTTCACACCTTCCCAACATACATCCCCTAACCAAAATGCAAAATTCCCGAAGCGGAGTTCTATCGTGTCACAACACAAAGTCATAATATGCCTTACAAAAAGAAGTTGTGTTAGCACCCGCCTACATTTACTTAATGTATTTATACAGTTTACCATACCTATACTGCATTTAAACATGCAATCAGCAAAACTTTGATGAAAGGACTACGTAAAAACAAAAGCAAGAGCCGTTGCAATGCACTGGTGCCATACAGTGCCTATTTCATTAGAATGTTACACTGGTCAAACAATTATGGAATAGAGGTTGTATCCTAGCCTCCTTTTCAACTGCAGTTCATTTTGCATCTATACTGACAAAACACCAAATGCATTCACAACAAACAGTAACCATCCACATTTTGAGCAAGCCCCCTAATTTCAAAAACACATTCTTCCTCTTTGATGACCAAAAATGCACTTATAACATTCTCATAACCACCACTGCCTCACTTATAAGTTATCTTCAACATTACAATCAGCACAAGTATATTCTCTAATGAATTGCACTGAAAATATCTCCCTGCTATCTTCCTATTTGTGGAGTAATATAAGGCGCTAAACTGCAAAGACTGCAAGTTTTCTAATGACATTAAGACTAATACAGGGGTCAAGAGAGTGCTCAAGGAGAAAAATGACATACCACTTGTGTCTTTCTCTTCATCCTTCTCTTGCTTCTCTTTCCTAGTGCTCTCAGATGCATCAACTGGTTCTTTGCTGACGTGAACAACTTTCTGTTTTGTGCATGCTTTCAATTTCATATTCAGTACAACACTAAAATGACAATAATATGGCATCATAGTGCCAAATATAGGCATATGTAATATTTCAAACATATACTTGCCAGAGGTTTAAAAAAATTGTAAGGAGAAGTACAGAAGTGCCCTAAGCTACAGACATCTTCATCAAGATCTAAGGAAGGGTAACAACAAAATGGCTACAAGCAAAGAAGGTACATTTTTGAATCTCTCTCAATATTACATACTGTATGCATTTGCATGCTCAATTGGAAACATGCCTGCATACTACCACTCCTTTCACTACACAAAGAATCACCTTGAATGTAATCACAGCTTCTGCTGACAAATGGTATCACATTGACTGCTTGTTGACATCTACTATTCCTATTACATGAGACAAGGTAGGCCTGTGTGTTAAGCATCCATGCTTAACAGTATAGCTACAATCCTTGCTAAAATAGTAGGAGTGCTTTGCAGATTATTCAAATTTTTCCTTGCCCTGCATCCCCTCTCCCACTATACAATGTTGTGTCACTATGATATAACTGTTATTTCACTGATAAGTTCTTTGTTTTACAGTGCAGCAATGTCCTATCTACAAATCCTAACAAATTTCTTGAGAGGGGGGTTTGGTTGCATTCTAGAGCTCATTTGCTATGACAATCTTCTAATTGAGCTAATTGCACTTTGTCACAGTAATATGTGGCACACCAACCATTTTCTCAATCATGGATAAAAACTGTCATTCACTACAGAAAGAGCTTTCTGACTAAATGAGAACTGAATTAAATCCCAACCAAACACAAGAACTGTGAAAATGCAAAAACCACTCCTTGATTCAAAACAGATGGGTAGAAACAACAAAATCTTACTTTTTCTCATCAAGGTCAATCTTCTTCTTCTCAACTTCAGTATATTTATCTTGAAGACTTCTGAAGTCAGTCTCAACAGTTTTCAGTTTGTCTAGTGAAATGGAAAGCATAAAAAACATTCATACAAAACATTTTTATGATTGTCAGGGTTACTTCAAGTACTCTGGGCTTCTATAACAAGTAATAAATGATAGTAAAGAACAAGCATATTCTCCATAAGATCCAGGTTACATACAGGTTTTGCAAAAAAACTCTTCACATTACCCAAAAGCACATACATATTATGTACAATGGTTAGTATATAGCAATTTTTATGAAATTTCCATTAGTTGGGAAATTTCTCAAAGATTTCACATGCACAGTGATAATATCAAACTCTCTTTTTAGATGAGACTAAAACAACCATAGACAGTACTTTCTACATTTAGCTCAGCCCATTTTCTCTAAACATACATCACACTGGTATATGAAAAATTGGAATCACACCTTTTAAGTGCTTGATCTTAGCAACAAATATGTCTTTCCCTGCATCAGAGTCAACACTACCCAAATGTACATCTTTGAGTAAACTTAATAATTTATTCTGAAAAAGAATAATGAACAAGTTAAAAAAATAATTTTTTCATTTGCCTATCTAAGTCAAGATCTATATGGCCATCCTCCCTCGCCTTTCAAGTCACAAAGCAACAATTTGCACCAGCTTGCACCCCATATACTCAATGCAAAAACAACTAATATATGCTTCCCTTTAGTCCAAAGTGCACAAGTAACATTCACTAGCCCAATGTAGGGCTTCTAAGAGCCATTAAAATTATGTAGGTTGAAAACTGTTGCTTAGGATTCACCATCATGATTCTTATACACTTCCTCTCAGTAGGTGTTTCCATGAGGGGAGGGCATGAGTGCTCCCGCTAGCAATTATGGTGGCACTTCATGGAAACTCTATTCTAACTAAGTCACATGGCTACAATTACTATAAACTCTAGAGGTCTACTGGGTTATATCTTTCAGGCATGCTTGAAAAACAACTTGTACTACTAACTTGTCTCTATCAGCCTTGCAAATGTGAGGGTTGGCCATGAAGACAAGTGCTACTCTACAAACACAGTTTGATCCTGCACATCAATCCTAGGGATGATTGTGCATGTCTCCCAAACTTCCCAGGCTAGAATCACCCCCGCCCTTTGGGGGCATTCAAAGCTGGACTGGCTGAATCCAGAGTTACTAAAAGGCCAAAAGCAAACTACATTGCATCACCATACCAATAGCTTCATTGTTGCTCAAAGAATTAAAAATTACCAATCATACATAGACAAGCAACTTTTCACCAATGGACCATGAAGCTTTCTTAAGCAGAAAAATCTCCTTTGTCTAGTCTACTGTAGAAATCTGGCATCGGGCTCCTTTCAAAAAATAATGTAAGCACTTTTCAAAATATAGGTGGTAGATAGTATATGTGCAAAATATTCATGTTAAACTACAAGTTTTGTTTCAATCAGAATTCACACTGGCACTCCAAAATGATTTAAGAAAGCTGATGGAATTGTCCCTAAAATTTTTTCTTTCAAAGTAAAATGTAAGGTGGAACTTTTAATGTCTCAATTTTTTCAATGCAAAATGTTAGCCTTCAATTGTTTAAACTCTTAGTCTATCTTCCCACTCATGCATATCATACAGTCTGGACCCTAATCAAAGAAAGTGGTAAACTGAGTGTAATAGTTACCTGCTTTTTCAGAAAGGGCTCTTAGGACCTTTATGATCTTTAGCATGAAGCTACAGATTCTGTGTGGTCATAATTTCAATTTACCCCATCAAAGAGATTAGCAAGTGCTAAAAATTTACATATATCTGGGGCAATTGTTTAAATTTTAGATTTTTTATAGAAAGTGTGTACAAGGCATTATGATAATCTGAGTAGAGACAAGAATTTTTATTGCTTTGACAAAAATTGATGACAATATTAAAACTTGGCAATAAAGATGATGATGATCTCAGCAACAGGAGTGATGGTAATAATTATAATTGGTCACAAATGACTATCAACTTCTGTGAAATGCAATGAATCTTACGTCAAACTAGGAGCCTTGTCATACAACATAGCAAGTTTCACAGGTACTCCATGTTTGTTGCCTGGTTGGACATCCTTGCTATAAGCTACTACTTGTAAAATTTGTCACACAAGATCTTTGATGATGGTCCAAGTGATTAGTGCAATAAATGTTGACTAGTGTGACTTCATGGTGAACCAGTCTCAGGTTTTTGCACCTAACGTCACACAGACGAATGTTTCCTTGTTTAGCCCTACCTCAACTCTTCACTACCCTAGTTTGGCTTCACGGTCAGTGGAACAACCTCAGGTTTTTGTACCAAAGGTCACACTGACGGATGTTTTCTAATTTGTCCCCACCTTAAATCTTCACGTTAAAGGTCTTTGGGGACTGAAATGGGCTATAGGGAGTCAATAGATGACCTAAGATTTTTCATTTTTACCTCTCTATGCAACGAAGCGTCTTCGCACTTCTTGACCTCATCACTATGGCTTTTACAATCACTCGTAACTTCTTCCAGCTTTAACGTGCACTTCTGTCTTTCACGCTGCTCCGTTTCTGCATTTTGCTTTTCTGCATTTCTTTGCTCTTCCATCTCAACCATTCTATTTGAGAGCAACGTATTCTTCTTTTCCATCATTGATTTGTGACTAGTCATGTCTTTCAGTTTGCCATAGGTATTAACAACTAGCCTTTTGAGAGTTCTATTTTCAGATGTAAGACTCCATGAGTAATAAGAAAGTATTGTTACAAGAATGAACGCTCCAACAATGGCAAAAGTGGTTTGAGAGTTTTTGCGTGTCATCATTCCTCCTCCACTCTGTGCTACCATTCTGCAGTCCTCAAGTGATGCCTAGCACTGCTTGTTTAGAAGGTATTCAGACCTATGAATCAATCTGAACCGAGGCAAAATCAAAATGTTCATAGTGTTGCCACCCATTGCCTGCAAGCAAATAACATAGCATAGGACAGAGCATCGCTTACTCCAAAAGACGACTGCACGGGAAAATTTAGGCTTTGCATACTAAGACGATAAAAGAAACTAGAACATATACAATGATAACAGTGGAGCAATGCAAAAGTATACGTAAACACATTTGGAGTTTTATACACTACCGTTCAAAAAGTGTTGGGACGATTCGAAGTTTCGAAGGACGTTTATGTTAAAAGCTTTAAAAACATGCATTTGATCCTCTCCTATCAAATAAGGCAACCGACTATTACCACGAAATTTCTATAGAACATAAAGTTGAAATGCTTCATAAACTCATTAGCATATTTTATGATGTTTGGATACGCACTGGTCGAAGATAAGACTATGCATATCACAATAACTTTTTGCTGCCACACAAAAACCAAGTCGAAGATCATTCTTTTATCGAATCATCCCAACACTTTTTGAATGGTAGTGTAGGAGCACAGCAGCACCCATACGCGAAATTTCCTCTTGCACATACGAGATCTCATCGAGGTAATACTCTGCAACAGGGTGGTGGTTGGGCAGAGCATGCTTTTCCAGGGAAGAATCTGTTTTAGCATGGAAATTTTGCTTGCTAACATTTTTTTCACTCAAGTTTCCAACTGTAAATCGACAGGGTTGTCACTTCACGATTTTCATTGTTTGTCTGGCCAAAATCAATTTTGCAGGGCAAATTTGCTGGCCCCTCTCCCCAAAATAAAATATGAAGTGACGCCCCAGGTGGCGGGAATTCGTATTGGACAGGAAGCCAGTTTTTAGGGGTCCACCATCTAATTTTTATCCTAAAAGGATGCTAGATACAAACTTCCCAAAGTTTTCAGCAATGCTGATAACATTGGAGGGTAAATGTGAGAAAAATCTACAACAGAAAAGAAACCACATATCCTTACTTGGAATGAGTGTCAGGGAGGCAGTGTGGGATCTTACTGCAATTGTTTTCCTATAAAATCTGATGTTACAAATGACAAAGGCCTAAAAATAAGAACGGCTTAACGATTAGTGACTTTTTAGTCCCTAGAGTCCTCCAAATATAGTATGTGCCAAAACTTCATTGTCCCAAAACCCACCATTGTTCTCACTGATAGATACTGTATAAAACAAGCCTGCAGCCAGGTCTGTGTTTCTGGGGTGGCAAGATTGTCTTGGGGAATCATGTGGTATGAAATATGAGAGCTAGTTTTTTCTGTAATTACCTTAAAATCACCATAAGCCACGAATGGTACTGGTTGTTGTTTATGGTACATGTTAAATTTGAATATATTATTATCTTTATCAGGAATTTTTACTGCTTGTATTCCATTTACTTGAAAATAATTTTCTTTGTGATTAGTTAAGACTCTTTTAGAGTTGAAACATTGTAGACAGTGCATACAAAGGTGCTTCGCTATGTTTACGTATCTAAATCTATACGCCTGAAGATTGGAAGCATGAAACTGACGGTCGCGTATGACAGTATGGTATAAATTTAATTATTATATCTTATATATATATATATATATATATATATATTTACATATATAAACTTGAAAATGGAAGACATAGCACAAATTGAACTTTTTGAATATGTAGGTCTGTTATACAAATCATTCTCCTTGTGGGAGACTTCTTTACCATGTCTTTACACAGCCCCATTCTTCCAACTGCTTCAGATAAGATCAAGTAACCAATAGGCAGATTTTGGTAATCCCTTATAAGCATACTTTTTTGATCTTCGGATTTCTGAAATTACCTAATCGAAGAAGCGCACTCTGACCAGATAAGTCTGCCAACAAGATCATAGTTTATAAGATGTATACTACCAGGGTTGGTGGTTATCTTAAATGCATTTCTGGTCTTTGGTTGGAGGTTTAGTGACAGTATTTGGGTCTCAACAAGTTGATAGGTTTCATCTAGTCAAGATCATTTACCAGCTAGCAAAGACGAATAGCAAAACATGATCGCTGGCTCTCTAAAGGCAACGGGTAAAGCAATAAAAGTGAAATTGATGATGTAGAGATCTTTCCTGAAAGACTTTCAGTTATTGGGAAAAAACGTCGATGATCAGCTGATTGTAAGCAATCATCTCAGAGAAATTACCCAGCACGAAGGCCAATGGCTGGGAGTGCTGTGTCAACGTCATTTCACCAAGTAATCTTGTAGGTGATCAAATGCAAAAACAGTATATTGTGGCAAGTAAAGTAGCAATCAATCTTCCCTGACTGTATTCAAAAGGCTTATTTAATTAATCATGTTTTTCTTTTTTTTCCTTTCCTATATTAGGTTTTATCTATGTAATTAGGTATTTAGCTCTTTTTAAACTATGTTTTAGATTTTAGATGTAAGATATTCATTGTATTATAGTTTTTAAGTGGAGGCCCCCTTGTAAATCAGCTTTGGCTAGAGGGCAACCCTCCTTTACAGGAAATAAAATGAAATGAAATGAAAGGCAAGCATTTTGAGCCTCAGGAATTCGAACCTATTTTGCAATGATTCAACTGAATTCTGCTGATAGCGGATGTTCTCAGCAAATTCCGTTCACATTCGGATGTAGCAATGATATGCCGTTCAAGAGAGTAGATTCGCCAATTTACATAGCACTAGAATCCAGCATATATTGCAGTATTAATGTAAAAGGTGAAGCACAGGTCTAGAGGCCAGAGTTCATATCAAATTTGTTTGAAAAGCGTGGGGTCACAGTCACATATTGCGGAATAGTTGATAGGTTGCTCCAAGACATAGGATAGAACGCTAAACATAACAAGAGATAAGAAATGTTCTCTTTTCGTTCAAATCATGCAAAGACGACTGAGAAAGGCTAATATGCAATCTTTTCCAGAGAATGTCAGACAGCTGGATTCGGTTGGTGTGGTGGATAGTTGGAACGGACAATCTTTCTGCTACGGCTAATGGAATTCCTTGTATTTATTAAACAGGAATTGTTTAGGAATTTCACAAACTACTACAGGCTGATTTCTGTCACCTTTCGCTAGGCCGCTTAGCCACACTTTTTGTCGTATGATGTATATTGAGATCAATATGTGTAAATGTTGATATTCCGTGCACTTTATTGTTGTTCTATATGCGTCCAAAGAACAAAGAACATTAACAAGCAGCTTAACTTGGTCACCGGGCCCACCTGCATACTGATCAATGGATACCCACTGAACAGATATCTTAGTAATTGCAATGAATGGATGAAAAGACCAAGAAGCTGGGAAGATCTTCGGGTCACAATGCATTTTTCAGCCCTTGAATCATAGATTATTTTGCAGTTTTATGGTGATAAGTTGACAGATTGTAATGGAGTTCCTATGCCAGAGCAATGCGGCAAAAACGTACTGAAAAAAACAGCTACACGTATTCGAACAACAATATTTTGCTGTAACACAACGAGAAATCCAAACGAAAACTTGAACACCACAAGAAGAGTAGTTCGAACCAACCATGAACGCAAAACTTTGGTTTCTACTATCACTGATATCAATGCCAATGCTGAGCAATCCTTCAGAGAGCAAGCGAGTGAAAAACATCACAGCGGCGATAGAGACTTTAACACCTGAACAAATGGAGACTAGCCAGTATATTTTTGAAGATAATCAAGTACCAGAGATGTCATTTGAATTTTCAAATACATCAGCCCCATCAGCTGATTACTGTACACTTATCTCGACTCAACTGTTGCACGGTCTTTTATGGTACATCTACTGGAGCATGTAAAGAGCATCAACACTCGACAAAACAATTTTCTTGGGTCAATTCCCGATAGAATATCTGCTACAACTTTCACAACCACTACTTTCAATGATTGTAATTGATACATACTTGTCAAGGCTGTAAGCTTTTATGGTATCAAATGTAAACAAAACACGGAGAGACGGAGGAAAATCTGCATGCATCTAACTTCCACAGTCGCGCCAAAACATGATACATCGTACGCGCACGCAGTCTTCTCAAAACACATGCACGTCGAGAGGAGTTTACTTTATCAAATGCGAACTTGTGAATAGTCATGTCGTACAAATGGAGACTTATAAAAACATACAACACAAAACTCATATAAATCCAAGTAACTTTATAAACAACTTTAAAGATTTGGAGAAAGCACGGATTTAAATCACAAATCGATTTCTAGACATTTTCTGGCTGTATTTAGGGATGGAACTGATCAATCGAATGGAATATATACGAGCGTCAATAAAAAGGAACATCCGTCTGATTTCTAATTTCCTATACTGTTTATGTCCTATGCCTGTCCTGTATCTGTCCTGTGTCTGACTTGTATCTGTCCTGCTTCTATCCTGGTTCTGCGCTATTGATGCCCTGTCCTCTCCTGTCCTGTCGTTTTGGGGCTACCGTATTCTATTCTGTCCTGCCCTATTTCAGATCTCTCCAATCCAATCATTTCACTACTCCTCCTCCAATCCAATGCTGTGTAGTGCAGCAATGTGCTGTAAATCTATTTACCTTCCAGTCATCTTCCTTCAACTTTCAATTCTATTCAAAATTGATTGGATGCTTTCTAGCTTCTAAATTCTGTGGCAGTAAAAATGATAATAATTCCAACGAACTCGTAGAGCAGAAATTAGGAACTATAATCTACAACCCGGATTGTACCGTAAACAAATGAAAAGTCCTGATATAACAAAGAGCTCTTAGCTTTCAAGATCGTCCAAAACCAAGTCAACGACATGACAGACTATTCCTGTCCCATGACGGGTGAAAAAGTACTACCTCATCCTATAGCCTTGATTTCAAATCACGGAAATTCTACGAAAATAATCATGACATCAATCAACATAACTTCAGTCACAACAGAACTACAATCAGATATGAAATAACCACATTTAATTATCGATTTCAATACATGTCCAACATTGCTATCTGTGCTCGTTGTCTGAATTCGAATACTTCTTCGATCTGCTAATCTGAAATGAAAAGTTTGAGTTTCGCGTGTTTACGGGAGCTATGTGCATTAGGTCATAACATTAAGGTGATAGTATAAGGGTGATGTTGCTTGTGTGATAATATTTGGGTGTCAGAGTACTTGGTGATTGTATTAGGGTGATAGATTACTTCACGATAGAATTACGGTGACAGAGTGCTTAGGTGATAGTACTAGAGTGACAGTACTTGTGTGATAGTATTAGGGTGATAGAGTACTTGGGTGATAGTATTAGGGTGATAGAGTACTTGGGTGATAGTATTAGGGTGATAGACTACTTGGGTGATAGTATTAGAGTGATAGAGTACTTGGGTGATATTATTAGGGTCACATAGGACTTAGAGATAGCATTAGGATGATAGAGTACTTGTGTGATAGTATTAGGGTGATAGATTACTTCACAATAAAATTACGGTGACAGAGTGCTTAGGTGATAGTACTAGAGTGACAGTACTTGTGTGATAGTGTTAAGGTGATAGAGTACTTGGGTGATAGTATTAGGGTGATAGAGTACTTGGGTGATAGTATCAGGGTGGTAGAGTACTTGGGTGATATTATTAGGGTCACATAGGACTTAGAGATAGCATTAGGGTGATAGAGTACTTGTGTGATAGTATTAGGGTGATAGAGTAGTGATAGTGTTAGGGTGCTAGTATTAGGTTGATGGTATTAGAGTGATAGTACGTGATTGATAGTACATGGGTGAAAGCACTTGGGTCACAGTGTTGAGTTAAAAGTATAAAAATGACAGTATTAGGTTAGCAGAATTAAGGCGACAACAACAGGGTGAGATGGGTCATTGCAAAATTGGGTAGTATGTGCATATTTTAAAACTTTGATAGCTGACATTACTGTGTTCATAGGAGAAATCCCGAGTGACATACAACTTGTTCTTCACTTCCCAGTCGTTTGGCATTACAAAATTAAATGCTAGTCGACTTAGTCAATCGGATTGGAAAAAGGGGATATCTGTCCAAATCCCAATTTTCAGGTTCTTCAACAGCAGTCCTCCATTTAATACTAACAATGAAACATAATGTATAGAAATAAGATGCATAGATGTTCTTTATGTGCAGATACCTGAGCTCTGGCTAGGTCTATTCTTAAAGCTGAAACTCTGGATCTCTCCTGCTCTAGTTGAGAGTGCAGTTCTGAAATCTAAATGAGAATAATTTTTTCCTGAGAATCGTGATGTATGACAAAGTACAATAATAGCTTCGAAGATATTTTAAAGCACCTTTGGTCTAGAGCACTACATAAGTACAAAATTAAATCGCTTATCTTTCAAAGATCAATTCTATGTCGTGAAAACACAAACATAAAAAAGATGATTTCGATACTTTGAAACAGTCAATTAGGAGAATTACAAGAGTTCAAGGGGAGCACTTACCTCTGAAGACAGCTCATCTTTGACGTTCGTAAGCAAATCAACCTGTTGGAGTATCTCCGCTTTATCTCGCACTAAGGAAAGATTGAAGAATGTGCCATTAGCAAAAAAACTAGAATGTAGCAATACTAAAAATACTGGACACTTATAACAACGTCAAAAATTAAAGATCAGTTTCGGTGACTGGTATTCCGGTGCAATGCTTCCGAGATAAATCAATGGGAAGGGGATCACTGTTCCTCAATAAGCTAATTTTCAGATTATAGAAAATTCTGCATCCTAGCAATTCTTGACATAGCAGATCTATTTACATGCGACATCACAATTCACACAATCTTCTTTCTAGCTCAAAGAAATGCACAGAAGCGTGATGCTGGATGATAGGTCGTCAAAATAAGATTTAAAATATAACCTCAAGTCGTTCTTTCTGCAATGAAACTTAATTCTGAATCAACAATAGATACCCATAACATTACAAGGAAGCATACTAGAATATCCTCTTACTTTCGCCTTGTCCCAGAATGAAGCAAAGCTGTTTATTCCTCTTCTTCACTTCAGCCAGATCCTCCTAAAAGGGATAAATCAAGGGACGGGCAAATAAGACGATATGAAAAAGAGCAGAAAACATGAAGTATGAAACATTTTTAAAACATTGGCAACTTTACAGTAGTATTCAGTGACGTCCGTAGCAGAAATGGACTTAACGTTAATTGGGTAGCAATGAACAAATCACAACTCTATTCTGTGGCATTACTTTACAACGATTGGATGATGTGGCCACAAGAGATCACGTGGTAATGCTATGAAAATAAGAAAGTCAGTCGTGGGTTCTTCGTCTCACTCATATCGTATCTATGCAGTGAATCTTGTGGGAGAATTTTCTAGTCAAACTACTTATGCCTATTAAAGTACTATAAATTCCGGGTAGGGCCGTTGACAAAGGACTCCACTTGATAAAACTCGATATAAGGAGAGAGTTCCAATTCATCCAAATACCCGATTCAGAGAAGTATCACACAGGACCAGAAGGAGTAATTCCGTTTGGGATAAGAAACAAAAAGTTTGCATGATGGAGATTTTTAACTTATGAAAGCTGTTCCTTCAGCTTTAGATATTGGTTTTTGTGCACTAAACTTTGATTTTGAAGCAAAATAGCTCAATACAAAATGCAAACTTTTGCTTTTGCTTTGAACAAAAGGGGCATTAGCATCAGCATTCCTGGCCACGACAAACCATAGAATAAAAAGAAATTAATGATGCAGTATCATGAATGGTGGAGCCGGGGGATAGGGGCTATAGTTCCTCTATTCTCTATGGTAAATGTAATTTAGTACCCGTTTTAGCACCCTTCTATACCCTTTCAATGTTAATCTGTTCACTCCTGCGCCCCACCAAAAATGTTGCTTCGACACCCCTGAGTATGACAGTATGTTTAGTAGGTAAAGAAATTTACCAGGGTCACCACAACAAATGAAGCTTGTCGATCCTGGATCTGTTGAAACCACACCATGCACAGAAATTTTAACTAGAAAAAGAACTACAGAGGACAAAATTACCTTTAACGTTACAATTGTATTTCGTAATAAGTCAATTTCCTTATCTTTTTCTTCTACTTGATTTTTCCAAAATTGTACACTCGCTGCGTCAAGCGGACGTTCGCTATTCACCTGAAAACCAAAGGCCATTATTCAAGACTCAAAAAACAGTTTTTGTGTATTCTCTTTTGCTACTGAGCTCAGGATCTCTTCATGAACAAATTTCTAATTCCTTTCAGGCCAATTTGGAAATTTTCCGATCAATTTTACACTCCCTTTAAAGGGCAATATGAAGAGATGTGGATATAAAAGCAAAACTCACTCCCTGTGGTTCAAAATGATACGAATGAAGTCTTTGAAAACTAGTTTGATTTAGTTCCATTAACAAGGGGGTATATAGCAGTACAGTCCAGTGTCAGGCTAAAACCTGGAAGAATCCAAGATCATTCAGTGCTTAAAAACTACAGTTGAAACTTGACTGTTGCGTTGGTTCAATCAGGCCGTGCAGAAAAAATAAGAAAAGATGGCACTGCATACAAATGGAAAATTCTAAGAAAGCAGAGGATGCAAATATGACTCACCACTTGGACATTATCTGCCATTTTAGTACTCTTGTCTATGTCCTTACTTTTATCCATTTCTCCTTCATTCTTGTGGGCCTTGCCTTTCCGTTTTGCCACTTTTTTCGAGGTATTTTCAGCCTTAGGACTCTCACTTACAAGATGAAATCTGTCTAGCTCTAGAAGTGATATTTCGTCAAAATTATTAATGCAAGACACTATAGGAACCTCTGCAACATCAAAATCCATGGTTGGATTAGCAGCCAAAGATTTAAGAAAATCGTGAAATCTGACAAGAAATGTACACCCTGAGCTTATTCTGAGCTTAATCTGACACTATCTAGACCAGTGGCAGATTTTAGTGGGAGCCAGGAGGCAAATGCCCCCTTGAAGCAGATTAGTTGGAGTTTTGCCATATATTTCTCAAAAAGTTGGGAAATGTAGCACCAATGGACCTCTTACAGATTTGGAACAATTGGCCACTGATCCTGAGAAAGAAAGCTCATACTCAAAAAGTGATCATGTTTGCTATGCCCAAGTACTCACTGTGTCTTAAATAAAACTAATTTCACTCCAAAATAGATTAATCCAAGCAACAGGAAACACTAATAACCAAAGATTGGTATCCCTGCATTTGTAGGAGTCATACCTGGTTCCAGGTATTCATTTAGCTCTGCTCAAAACAGGTACAAGTTGACCATCAAATATCTTAGAGGACTTTTATGCTTAAATACCCAAACTCCCTTCCATATTACATTAACTTTTGTTTATACCAACCTATCTTATTCATTGCCCCAAAATAACAGCTCCTCATATCTTAAAAATGAATTGGTTATACCAATCTAATGTTATCAGAAGTTAAGTAGTAAAGATCTAGAGAGGTTACCATCATGGGTACTCCATACTAATGGCAATACATACTAACCCATTAACTGTCCATTGAAATTAGAATAACAGTATATTTCTCATTAGTATCAGACTATTAAATATTTCTCAATTATTTAGTATTAAACTATGTACCTAGAGGCATTGAGCATAGGAAAACTTTGAAGTTAGGTTGGCTGGAAACTGTCTGGATGGATGGACAAGAAGAATAGTGAGATGGACAAAAGTTTCCCATCACATATGCCAAACTGTATTAAAGTTGATTGTTGTCTAGGCCAGAGATTCTCAACCAGGGGTGCCTGCACCCCCTGAGGGTGTGAGACATCATCTCAAGGGGTCCATATAATAATAACACAAAAATATTTATACAGGATAAAAACATTTCAGGGAAGTAATCACTGCTATCAATGTACATCCTGTTCTAAAGCAAAAATAAAATTAAGTAAAATGTAAGCTGCTAGAACAATAAAATAGTTTAAAATAGAAGAAAAAGAGAAAATGTGTGTAGGAAGAGTCTATCTCAATGATAGCACCTTGATCCAGTTACTGCAATCCAGCAGCCTTGAGCAAAAGAGCTATTGTAGGAGGTGGAAGGCCAGAGCAAACAAATTCTAGGAAGCAGTAGTAAAAAAGATTGGTAACTCCCAGCCCTCCAGCTCCCACCTACTACGCCTATGCCAAGAGGTATGGATCCTGATAAGTGTGCTGTCTAAAAGGCACTCCCAACATAAACATAGGAAATATCATTGTCTATAACAGGGGTCACCAAATGTTTTTTTACAGCAGGCCAGATAACTGAAAGAATCAAGGCACATGCCATACAATCATTCTGCACAATACCTGCAAGCCAGACTGAAGCTCTGAGAGAATGATATAGACCAAAAAAGAAATAGATGCAATAACATGAAATGTTGATGACTACAAAAACCAGAACCAAGAGGAACACAGAAGCGACATTTTATGCATCATTACATAACAATAAAAATGAATGGTAAAACTAGTGCAATAACATCAAGTACCATTGGTGGGCCTGATAGAATGCTATTGGTGGGCCGGATCTGGCCCACAGACCATGTTTTGGTAACCCCTCGTCTATAACATGCATCTACACTTCCTACCTCTTACACCACCACCTTGCACTGCATCAATATGTCCTAGTCCTGGGGGCTGCTTTTGAAATTCATCTAAAGATAGCTTAACACTATGGTCTTTCCTCTTTTTTGTTGTGGTCACATGGTCACCATTTGGTAAGTGCTGCAACAAAAGCAAACCATAAGTTACAAACAAAGGATTTTAATGACATTAAATGATTTCAAATCTTCACACCAGGTCCCAGTAGCATAGGTAATTCAAATTATTGGTTCATTTTGAGACACCCTAGACCATATGTGTCAAACTCAAGGCCCATTGGGCCAAATATGGCCCACCTGGTCATTTTATATGGCCCACAAGAGTTTGTGTGTGATTCTGATTGTCAATGACTTGAATACTTAATATATATAGAAGCATCTATCTAGCAAAATAATAAAGTATAGTTTCAGTTCATCTGGCCCTTTGAGGCCAATCATACTGCTGGTGTGGCCCTCGGTGAAAATGAGTTTGACACCCTTGCCCTAGATTACTATGGTGAGGCCTTTCTATAACTTAGTACAATTTGCATCAAAACTAGTCAAAACAATATAGATGCATTTTCATTGTCATCAAGACCCCTTGAATAAGTTAATATTAAAGAAGTGACAAATATTACCATTTTCTGATAATTGGTTTCTTCTACACTTAACCTCAATGCTTCCTGTATAAGAAAATTTGAAAATCAGTGTAAAAGTCTATCATGCAAAATAATCTTTTTGGCATGCTAGATGCTTGAGTAGAATACTTTTTCAAAGTTATACATCTTTATTCATCTAGTCAGATAAAATGATCAATTTTTTTACTAACATATGCTTGTCAGTCAAACAACTTAAGTGCAAAAATTGAGAGCAATTGCAAATGTATCCATCAGATAGCAATGAGTTGTCTTTCTGCTTTATACCTATTCTATGTATTGATTTTGCATTCAGGGGGGCTATGAATTCAATAAGAATCAAAACATGCTAAAGATTACAAAAGCTTTCAATATGTTTAGTATTTGGAACTGAATAGGGGCAAATACAGGTGCCATCACAAGAAAGGAGCTGTCCTCACTGGCACTAGAAGGACTCACTACTTTGATAAAATGGTAAACTGTATAAGAATAACCACTGAATCAGACTTTGACAAAGTTCTTAAGTTTGACTGTTGCAGATATCTTTATAAGTACCATTCTAATCTAACATCATGAAAAATAGAGGTCTTACAATAAAAAATGTCAAAAGGATTTTGACTTTAAATTTTGATTTCAAAATGGTCTGTAATCATTCCATTTACCTCAAGGTCTTCTTGAAACTGATTTACAATAAACTAAAAACAAAAGAAATACTATTGAATCCACTACAACTGGTTATGGCACATTGACATAAAAAAATTGATTTCAAACTCTATGCAATGCTAAGTTTTTGTCAATTATGAGTCTCTAGAATAGTCTAAATTCTAGCTTTCTATTTGTGTCATATGATTTTAATTTCAAAATTAAAGATCAAAATTTATATCAGAAGTGTCAAAATTGAGTTAAATTGCATAACACAATATCCAGCCTGCAGCATATGGAGATTTCCAACAAGAAGCATCAAAATCAAAGTTTCACCTTTTGCAGAAACTTCAAAAATGAGCTACTAGGACTACTACAAATAGCAGCTGTGACACCTCAAGTAGACCTCTAAACGAAAGGCAGGGAAGGAAAACGGTTTCTGAACTGGATACTGTTGAAAGTAAGATAATGGTATTTGGGTCCCTAAATGAGCTGGGCCCATGAAATCTCTGTGACCTTTTCACGTGCAATATGCAATGCTCATCTAACAGCTATTGCAATATTGGAACAGACTTGAAGTTGCCAATGAATATGTCATCAAATGGCTAGAGGTGCTTCTCATATAGATGTGCAAAAATGTGGAATGGCCTCTCATCTGAGTCTAGAATGGCATTCTCTCATCATGGTTTTAAGAAAACTAATTGAAACAAAGAATTGATTTTTTGTTTCTTCTTATTTAACAAGTTTGGCTGTTTGCAAATTTACTTTGAGTATTGCAAATAGGATTTTATAGCTTAATTTGATTAATAACTTTTAATGTACTTGTTTACATTGTAAATATTTAGTGTTTCTATTGGAGGGCCATTTCAAAATCATCTTGCCGAAGGGTAACCCCCTTGTTAATGAGAGAACAAGGTGCTACTTTTCTATACTATACTGCTTGCATTATTGCCTTTATCACATGGTAAGACCAAATTAGGAAACTATAATTATAAGGGGGGGATGCAGCATACAATTCAGAAATTAAATAAAAAAATTACCTGTGATCAAAAATTTATCATACAGAGTAACTACTTAATGCAGTTGCACATAGTACCATCCGACAGAAAACATAGCTGGCTAACTAAAATACTTTGCAATCTAACAAAGAGTATAATTGAAGCAAAACTAAACGTAAAGACCTGCTCGTCTCTCTCAATCCATTCTTGATGTTCAGATGCAACTGACTTCTCTTCACCATGGAAACCTGCGTATGTTGGAACGGCAACTCCTCCAGGGTTCTGACCAGGGTTCTGACCAGGGTTCTGACCAGGGTTCTGACTCTTTTTCTGCTTTGAGGATCCCCCAAATGCCATCTTTCTTAGCTACAATAAATAAATATATTGAGAAGAGGGGGCACATCGCTTGATCGCCCAACTTCTGAAGCAATCAATCAAGTAACTAAAATTATTTCAAAAGGGTTTTCCCCTTCATCAAAAAATGATTTTCAAGAGACAATTTACCTAACTCTGTTTTAGAGGCACAAAAGTAAAGTGAGATAATCTGTTCCATAACTTTAAAAAGATTCATGTCAATGCATCTATAGCGTGTATATAAAATGCACCTGAAAAAGGTATTTAAACTTTTAGGCCTAAATACCTCTGCGGTGGCAGCGGAATCGGCTGCAGCTTTCTTCTTCTTGCGAGCACGCTTCTTAGCATTTTTGGCCTTCTTTTTGGCATCGTCCTTTACGGGTGTGGCGTTTTCCTCTCCACTACTCTCGCTTTCATTACCTCCTAAAACAGAAAATCTTGACTGTTCACCGAACTCGACTCCCCACATCTTCGCCGCCATGTTTGTTGTGTACGGAATTCTACTTCTCCTTCCCAGTTTCATTTCCTCATCTGTTGCGTGCAGTCTGCTCCGCAGATAACCTCAGACTTCCTCGCCAAAAGAACGACAGTTTTCAATAGCTCCACGTGTTTGACTTTACTATCAAACCAACTTGAATCTACAGCCTACCTGACTTGTGGAATTGGGAATATAGAATGCATTTTTATGGCTTTTAAGCAAATCGTGGCAACGTGAAGTTCATCATCTCTCCTTTTATTACACCACAGCACAAAATGATATTATATAGGCCAACAGCATTTGAACCACCATTTTACTCTTTTTCCAAGCCTATTAATTCGTGATTTGAGTTAATCTCCTTGCCATATATTATGGGCAACGAACCTTCGATTTCAGTAATAAAAGAGATACATTGCTAAAATAAATACTCTTAGTTTTTTTGTCTTAAATGACGATCGATGTTCGGTGTCTATATTCACTCAAAGCGTTAATTAGCTTCTAGGTAGACAACAAGTTCTGACTTGTCATTTTGATTTAAAAGAAATCCTCCCCAGGGAGGAGAGAAAGTAACGTTAATGATGAATATCTTAAAGTTTCTCAACGCTAGATAAAGGTCTGCTGTGAGTTTTAAAGATAGAGAGTTGATGATGTAATCACAATAGCAAAATTCACCAAACGATGTATCAAGGGGGGATTTTCAAACAACTAATGGCGTAACATATCCACATCCTCCTCTTCCACCCTGAAAGTACCTCATCATACTATGCTAATCAAGTAGTGAATACTCTGAAGACTGTAAAGAAAAAAAGAATGCCTCTTTGTCAGATAGAAGTATTGTTAAAGAGCAAATGATGGCTATTTACAATTAGTCCATGGTAATGAATTACGAAATCATGGTTTTCTTGTTTGATGCAAAATACTTAAATACAACTGTTCATGCTTGGGCCATATGCCTTTTTAGACTGCACTTCATATCATTGGCAGTTAATGCTATACTGGGAGTCAAAGCTATGATACCCATCCTTAACAGAAGCTTGCTTACAAAGTTCTCTTTAACTCTTTACACCTTATTATACGCGTTATTTACATTAGCGACCTGTATGTGCCCTGATATCCATCGTTTGTAACAGTACATGGCTAATACAACACTAGAGCATCAGTTCATTCGATCTATTTAGGCTACTGATTGCACTGAATCAGACATTAGGCCAGTTGACGCAGAGAATTCAGACATTAGGCCAATTCAGGTGTGTGCCCAGTTGATACAGCCTCGGTGCTGTCCGTCCATGGGCTTCTATTTTTGATGCATTGATTAGAATCCAAGAAAATCGTTCAGCGCTTAGTGCAACATTAGTATAGTCCCCAAGTATTATACTTGCTTCTTATGTGCAATGCCGTTCTTCACTGCATGTTTTCAGTTCTCCATCTATTCCGTTGCCAAACAATGTACAGTGCGAGCCAGTTCTCTCAAATGGTCATCCTTTTTCACTCAATGTAACATTCTAAATATTTACACAAGTGACAGTTTACCTAGATCAATGATTCGCTAATATCATTCTCTCTTATTACTCCATCTTTGATGACCAGGGACTTTATCTTAACTACTTTCACAGGCTGATTGTCTTCACAAAGTTCGTCATACACATTGTATTGAGGTACCAACCCTTCACCTGGGGGTGTTTTTAGGTGTCTCTTCTCTTTCGTTACCTCTTCCTCGTCTCCTAGACTCCTTTTCTGCCTACAGGGTGTTTTTGATTTGTCGTTTGCATTGCTGTTGTCAGCAAAAGGCAAAAAGATTTTGCTCTTCTCATCACTTGAAGTGTCTTCTTGATTGCCAGAGTCTTGTCCATCTGTCGATCGTTTCCGCTGTTTCGACTTTTCTTCATTGCGCTCTTGCAACAAGAAAAATTGATCAAGTCTTTCTTGTTTTGATAAAGAGGAGAAGGAGATGTCTCCTTCTGCACTTCTCTTTCGGAAATCTTTGTCTAACAAGGCAGCAGCAGTCAAATCATAATTCAGCTTACCCGAGTTGCCATACATCGACTGAAGCTGAAGTTTCCTTACCAGTTCCCTCTGGCTTGTCAACTCTCTGCGCAATTTCATTCTGTTTGGAAGGTACATTGCTGAAATTTCCCCAGCCAATAAGATGATTATCAATCCTGTCAGAATCAGATGGGCTGTGTGTAAATTATTACCTGGAAGTAAGTAAATAAGTTATATTTTCTGGACTTATTGCAGATCATGATTGCTAAATTGGTTAGAAGCAGCTGGCTATGAGGTGACCTAACTGCAAGTAAAGATTGACCAAGGAGTAATCCTACCCCCCGATATATATAAAGTATGAAGCAGTGGTGTAGAGCTAAATCAATTACTAGGGGGGTTTGTGTATAAATTCGTGCATTTCAAAACGAGTCTATGTAGCAAAGGAGTTCATTCAACCAAAAGGGGCTACCTTCCGTTTGAAAGAGTTCCCCACTGACAATAGTGTGAGACTTACATGAAAGAAAGTAAAAATTGCAATGAAAGCAAATGGAAGAAAAATGACCACATTTCAGCCATATTACGAAACATAATAAAATCAGTATTTGTTGAGAATACCTAGGGAGCTGAAGCTCTCCCGAAATAAGACAAAAAGCAACTAGGGAGCTGAACCCCTGAGTCCTCCAGCTCTACACCACTGGTATCAAGAAAGACTCCTTTTGAAATTAATTTCAAAGAAGGAAGAAAGACTAGGAGATCAGGATCAGAGTTGGCATTTCAAGAAAGAAAATATATATGAAGTGCTCTAGATGTACGCGTATAAGATATATATGTTTGAGAATTCAGGCGAGTAGAACATGCAAAAGGAAATGAACAGATACAAAGGGAAAAACCATATGATTGTGGAGAAAAAAGACAAAGGAGGAAAATTCAAATGGATAGAGTAACGGAATAAATTGTGATAGAATGAAATAAAAAAGACAGGATCATGAAGAAGATGCCTAATGGATGAAAGGGGAAATTAGGAAGATGTGCTAAAATAAACAGCACGGATGAAAATATGAGAAAGCAAATTTAATGCTTTCTTATCTACAGCAATTCAAATATGCGGTTAAAAGGAGTTGCTTAGACGAAGCCAAAAATTATAAGGAAATTATAGACTATAGTAAGTAGTTTTCGAACAGCTAGATGTAAAAGCAAATGTCTAACTAAATCTAAACAGTTTTTTATGAAATCCGAGTGAAACTCTTGTTTGGATTCCCACATACCACCGAGTGAAATACATGTTGTTTTGATTACAATTAATGCGTTGCCAAGCACTTGGGTCAAAGATCACAAATAGGCATATCTGAAGTGTTGTTATAATCATATTTCATACACTGACTCTGTTTAAAGAAAAGTGAGAATTGAGAATAAGCAATTGGGAACACTATCAACAAATTATTGGGTAATATTGTAAAGCTATTTAAAAGTTGATTAAGTATGGAATAACATTGAAGAAAATTGATGATGGTATTATGTAGAAGGACAAGTGATCTTCCCATGTTACGTGCTTCACAAACTGGAAGACGACAGCTCAATTGTTAGAAGATTAACAATGTAGTTAAAAGTTGCATTTTACGCACATTTATCATGTATTTACTACCAGACAAAACTTCCACCTCCCTACAGTTTGCATGCAGCCAGAGTCATACATGGTTACTCAGTTGTGGGAATTAGCTATCTTCAGCAGCTTGAGTGGAGCTTAAGTATATGAGAATTCCTTGAACTTTCATCAAAGTAAAATTTCTCAGAAGTCATTTTACATCTGTTGCATAAGACGCATAAACAGGATTCAAATCAAGTCAAACGACTTAGGCGAAATTAAGTATCGTATTGTTTACTTGTAGTTTGAAATTATAAGGAAGACGATGAATGACAGCATTAGCATCTTTTTGTCTTACTAGAGACTCAGTCAGGTGTTAAGTATAGAAACGGCGCCTTGCTAAGACGCATGATCATTTATTAGAAATAAATAAAACTTTAAGTTATCAAAACCTGCAATAGAAATATATGAATTTTAAGCATACTTTGTGTTGCCATCTTCTTCTGTCAATGTATACAATCTTTTGCGCAATAAAAGCTTCAATTTCACATAAAAAGTTAGAAAAACTATGGCAATCGACCTAGCCGCGGCTTATTCCTCTTCGGCGTTACCTGTTTATGATATAAACCATTCTTGGCTACAAGCCTATTCCCTTGGATAGCAATTACAGGTGACTTCAAATCCGTGAGTGATTTGGTCGAGCATGTTCATTGGGTGTTGAATGGAGCTATCGCCTCAGTGTGATGTGAAGATGAGTTTACGTATCTTAATTCAATGACAGAAAAGTCTTGAAAGACCATTTTATATCAGAATATATCATGGAGGCCTACTTTACAGTATTTGTCAATATTTCTCTCCCAATACAACTCATCATCTCAAAAGCCCGTTGTTTTCGTTCTAGGAGCAATGTTCCCATATTCTTACGTAGTGCAACATTTCAGACATGACGCGCTTTCCCACCGATTGAAAAGGCCTACCTAGAAGATACTCCTCATAATGCTGGTTTTACTAGAGGCCCTCCGCTTAATTTATAAAATAAAATTAAATAATACTAATATATACTATTACATGAACATATGATTACTTATTTACAAAATAAAATGAATAATAATGTGAAATAATACAAAAAGTTAAAAATCGATAAGCAAAATTTAAAAAGTAAAAACCAAGTTAGTTTTAGCTTTAAATTCCTGCAGGAAAGATGCTTGCTTTAAAGCTTCAAATGGTACGCCATTCAATGCCTGTGTACCTCTGAAAAAGAAACACTTTAACTGTATCCCAGGTGAGAGCAGTTTTCGTATGAAGGTTTTTGTCTTCGAAGTTAAGTCAGAAACAGAAGCAAGCATCATAGAGTGCCATTTACGCCAAAACAGCTTTTTGGAAAAACTCAGATTCGGTTGTTTCTGCACATAATATATGAAAGGCATAATTATATATTTTATCAACAATTGTAGGGAATGACATAGTTCAAGACAATTGTATATCAATGCATGGAAAACCCTGGGTCTTGACCACTAATAGTGGTCTTGAAAATTCAAACCGTGGCCTTGAATAATTCAATTAGTAACATTGAAAACTCAAATAGTGGCCGTGAAAATTCAAAAAGTGGCCTTGAAAATTCAAAACAGTGGCTTTGAAACCTTATAAAGCGACCTTGAAAACTCAAATAGTGGCCTTGGAAATTCAATTAGTGGCCTTGAAAACTCAAAAAGTGGCCTTGGCAATTAAATTAGTAACTTTGAAAACTCAAAAAGTGGCCTTGAAAATTCAAATAGTGGTCTTGGAAATTCAATTAGTGGTTTGAAAACTCAAAAAGTGGCCTTGAAAATTCAATTTGTGATTTTGAAAACTCAAAAAGTTGCCTTGAAATTCAAATTAGTGGTGAAATAATTTGTGGATATGGTAATTACGGAAGTTTCTTCCAAAAATAGCATGAGCATGAAAGTATGTACCGTAAAAAGTGTTTGAGCTGGATGTAGTCCTAGAAAACTTTATTCGGGTTCCGCCCAGAAATTTCTATTTTCTCTTAAATAATGGTTTGATAACTTTGGCATCTGTAAGGTTGAAGTTTATTTTGAGATATTTTCAAAATCTATGCAAATAGATAAATAAATAAATAAATAAATAAGAAAGGTAAGTAAGTAACTTAAGTTTATTTTCTTTGGATATTTGGCTATTCTTACCACTAGAGTTGCGTATAGAATTGCTCCAACTTGCCTTACAATTTTATGTACTTTTTACAGAAGAAAATAGTGAATATGAATGTAGTACTCGATTGTTCAAAAAGTTAACAAAGTTCAGGATTGGATTTCTGAATGCCTAAGAATGTCTAAAAGTTCATATGCATGTACAGTTCCACTTTTCATGCAAGCCCATCGTCTAATACACTTAACTTGTTTAGTTTCCCTGTGACAGACTGTGATTATCTTTGTATTCCAGTGTTATGCTTGTGCAATGCCTATCTGTCATTGTAACACGATAGTGGTACCCATAGGAGCAGGGGCGCTGCAAACTGTCTGCCCGAATCACCCATCTATTGCCCAAATGAGTTGTTCTCTAGCCATATTGAGCTACACCTATTTATTTTGGATACTTTTTGGGTGGGGGCTTATTCGAGGGGAGGACTTACTCGAGGGGGCTTATAAAATTACTTGACACATACTGCATATAAAGCTTATTTTCAAAACTCCTTTTCTCCAAAATATGAAAATATGAACAGTCTAAATTTAAGCATTAGTTCTTATTAAGGCCTCCTTTATCATCTGGGTTGGGGGTTTAAGCGATGGGGGCTTATTGGCGAATTGACGTTCTAGCATAGGGCTTATTCAAGGGGGGTGCTTTTTCGAAGGGGGACTTTTTAAAGTCGCCTCCAATTCGAGGATTTATGCTATGTATACATGCATGCATGCAGGAGTTATTTGTTTTGCAGGTTTTACTAAAGTCAGCTATCGCTGATGTGGATCTACCTTACTAACTAATCACAAGCTTACATGAAAGTGTAGTAAGAAATATACTAATAAATAAATGGAAGAGCAGTAGTATAGGTTTTTATTTGCTTTATTGTATATTAGCTATTTTATATGCTGTACTAGGTCTCTCGTTTTGATATTTATTTTTTTTATTGTAGTCTTATTGTACTGAAGGGTAGCATCGTGTATAAATATATGATAATAATAAAATAAAATAAAATCTATAAATAAATATGTATATATACATATATAGAAAAATTGCTAAAAGAATTTTAGTATTAAAAGTCCCCATGCCAATGTTTTAAAATTCAAGCTTCATGTTTAAAAGAAAATTTCTTTATAATGTCAATATGATGTTAGATGTTGTTCTTGAGCATAACTGTGCTCTGTTCTTCTTTCAATTTGTTGTTGATTGCATTCCATAAAATAGAGCCTCTGTATCTAAGAATCCTTCTATCAATGTCCTACTTTGAATCTCTTTATTTCGAATTGCTTCTTATCTCGAGTTCAACTCTCTCTTTTTACAAAATGCATCGACAATAAGTGAGGGCAGTTTTCATAATATATTATGTGCATATAGCTCAGCAGCCTTTTTTTTATAAATATAGCTTAATGGCTGCTACTTTACTTTCCTCGTTACTTATAATTTGTAAGCTTCACATCTTTGATCAAGTGTATTAGTTTTGCAGCTCTGCTATGTAGTGTGTCTACAGCACCCATGATAATAATAGAGCTAATTCCCTATAAATAATGTGTATGGCTCTTTATATGAATGGTTTTTAGCAATACAGTTTAATAAACAACAAAACTGTCTACTTAATTCACTAACAGTTCTAGTCCAGAAATCCATGGAAACCCAAAATGTTTTTACTACAGTTTCATTTCAGCTTAAGGCCCTGCCTTAGTTGTTGCAAAATTCTTACCTAGACTAAAGACACCTTGCCTACTGCGTCCGCTTACGGTGATTGGCAGTAATTTAGATTTACTTCTTTAGTTTTATTCTATTATTATTTATTTATTTATTTTAGATGCACTAACCACTAACCAAACTTGTGCGTAATGCCTAATTTTTAGGTTTTGCACAAAAACTTATAGAAAGATAGAAACTGGCAACTTGTGGTTTATCAGCTGATAGCATTACGTCATATTAACCAAGGGTTTATAATTTTTTCACGGAAGAGTCTGGGCAAGGCTAAGTTATTTTGTGCGGAGGAAGTTAGTTGCATTAGTAATGGCGGATGATTAACATAACAGCTGCCTATATTTTTGCGTGAGAATGCTAGAGAATGAAAATATAGCTAAGTGAGGACCGTAAAAGTAAACTGGCAGCTACCTAGCTAAGCATACTGGCCAGAGCAATGGCTAGTAGAGGCTCGGGATTTGATAGAAACCATAGTTGTAAGTTAGTTATTGAGGTTTCCTCTTTGCTTTTGGACTTCAAAGTCGTATTGAGAAATGTGTTATTGAATTTTCTTGATCTTAAGAGGGCGTTGCGAATGTCTCCAGGTTTTAATTATATCACATAACGATAAATGTATGGTTTTGTTGTATGCTAGCATCAGTAGTGTTGATGTAAAACAGTGTGAAATGCACTATTGACCTCGAGTCATGCGTGATGATTTGACTATCGTTTCAGTTCATATTTGCTCGTTAGTTGCTGCTGTTTGCTTGGACACGGTTAAGTCCATTATTTTCACAAAAATCTGGTTTCATTTCATATTTGCTTATTAGTTGCAGCTATTTGCTAAGCCACAATTAAATCAACTATTTTCACAAAAATCTGGATACTAAGATTGAGAATAATGAACTTTATTTCACAATTTCCGTGCAGTTGTAGCTTACTAGAAGTACAGCTAAATGTCAAAGGCAACATATTCATTTATCCTTACTGATTTCCTATCTCCTGGTTTATAATGTTTAAGAAAAGGCCTAGGTTTCATAAGATGGAATCCTGAGTATGGCATTCTCTTGTTGATTTTGAAGTCAAGATTTTGCAGCAAGAGAATTGCTGATTTCACTAAGAAATGATTCGCAAGTGTTACTCTTGTCTCACAATGGTTTGAGGAGAATTTTGTTTATGTTTTTATTGGCAAGGTAATCAAAATGCAAATGATAACATGACTAAGTTGATGTGTCAAAGATTGCTTATTTATGACATATTCTTGTCAACTTGTAGCAAAATTCTTAAATAGATCAATACCTTTTGGATATAAATAGTCACAATTTGCAATGTCTGGGATTCTTGCCTTTTATCAACATATGATGCTATCAGAATTTCCTTCTGCCACTATTTTCATTGAGCTATGCAAGTTTCCTTGCAATAAAATGTTCATAGGTATGGTCTTTAGATAAATTTTGATATATTGTTGAGCAAACCAGCCATTTTGTACTGTTTGAAAGTCTTAGGGAGTGAGTTACCTATTAAGATGAGTTTTATGATACCTTTGCTGATGTATGCCTCAAATCTTCATTGATATGCCACTGACATTACCCCCAAAAAGATACAGTATTATGGCATTATACTTGATTGATCAATTGTCTGTCTTAAATACACATTGTATTCTTAGATAGAGGAACCTGATAATACTAACACCATAGCTAAGCAACTGAATGCTAGTTTGTGATAGGTTTGTAGGATGGTTTGAATCCCAGTACTAATTTTTGCCATGTGGAATGATGATGAGCACAACATTGAAATTAGTAGACAATGGATACAATAGATGGAAAAGGATGGTGAGAAAGAAATAAGCAGAGGGGAAGAGTTCGAAGAGTCAAGCAATGCCTAGATAAATTATTTTTTGTTTCTCCATTCCAGCGGTAAATATCATTTTAAAACTGTTATTCTCTTGTGGAATCTACATTGTTTCCTGAGATGATACCAAATAGAGGTCCATTTTGCATCATACCCATATATGTTTTACTGAACATTGGTGAAAGGGATGTTAGATTATCATTTAAGGGCCTTCTCATATGTGGGAATTTGATAGTCAACAGATCAGAATGCCCTAATAGTAAAATTTGCATCTTGGTTTTGTAGTCATTGGAAATTTCTCAGTTCTGGAAGGTGTCATGGTGAAGATAAGTGACAAATTTAGACCACCAAAGAAGGTATTATACAGTGATTTCTATTTTTATTACAATTGCTGTGATGAGTTAGCATGGATATTATCATCAATAGTGTTATATATGAATGCTCATCAAATTCTTTGACCTATCAAATGCTATTGCTGAATTCTATCACATTTGTATTCCTTACCTCCAGAAGAATCATGTTCTTTATCATATGGGGAAACTGTATTTCCAGGTTATACTCCATTTTATATGTTTTTGTGGTAACAGTAGAGTTTAAATCCATAATTCTTCATATGAGTAGTGGATTCCTCCAAGGTGCTTACCCAAGTCCTTAGCTATTCATTGTGCCAAAGTGTTATCATTCATATCCCAAAATGGAAAATATGATAAGTTTTTATTCACACTGAGGCCTAGCCACCCACTGGCTGTGGTTTGCTGATATTGTTGCTAGGTGCCCAGTTAGATCCAAACTAAATGTGTTATTTTTGTTGCTTTTATTTTTATTTGGGTATAATTATTATTTCTACTATGAATATTAGAAGCAATTTTTTGAGAAAATAAAATATCACCACTCTCAATCTTATGAAAAGTATGAGAAAGCAATATTCGTGAATCTGAGTATGCACATTCAAGGAGAAGTCATGCATAGATGGTGATTGGAAAGCTGTTCTGCAAGAACAGTGTTAGATTTAGATGCTTGAATGAAAACACAGCTTTATACTGAAACATAGTACCAATATGACGAAAGAGAAAAGCATTTATATATTTTTAGATTTTAATGTTTACTAGTTCATTTGTCACTAATCAGATTGATAATACACATGGACAACACATGGATGGAATATGCCATATTTTGTATGAGTGCCAAAGAATGGACCAATACAGATCGTTTCTAAGTTCTAGAATCATAGGTCATTGATTGCAGTAGAGCTTAACTAGCATACTCTCTGAGAAGAATGTGGCAAAGGCTAATTTCATGTCTATTTATTGTACTTTTTTACATTTTGATGTTTTTCAAAGAGGTTCCCTAAGAAGGATTGGATGTTTATGTGTGATAACATATATATAGCATATTTATAAAAGGCATAAGTCATATTGCTTTCTTTCAGGTGTCCTTGCCTGCCGGATGGCAACCCGTGGAAGTAAGAGCCTATGAAGAAGTGTGTAGTTGTTTGTTATTGCTTACCTTTTTGACACTTCAGTCTCACCAAACTCATTATATGTCCTTATTATACCTAGCTTTTTATATATACTATTTTAGTAATTCTTGATTTCCATCTTTTTAGAATTATTATTGTAGATTTATATGTATAATTAAAGGTTTGATCTCACCCACTGTTGTCTTGGCTTACTATCGTTTGTAGAAGTGAAACAGGGAACATTTGTAGATGCGTTTTTATGGTGTGTTATCATCACCAATGTAAATGTCAACTAACTATTCTACAATCATGATTTGGTATTTACATTTGCTCTCCGGAATTACGTATAGAAATGAAATAAACAAAATCTGGCAGGTTAGCAAGAACTTGTTCACTTGCTTTCTCCTTTGATCGCTCTTCGGGAGGTTTCATTCAAATTTGCGACGCTATTGGCACTACGGGCAACACCACTCTAACTACGTTTGTAGTTTAATAATTTTGTAACAATTTTGTAACTACTTATGTCTCTATGTTAAGTGTAAGTCTTAGGGTTGTTATGTATTTCCATGCTCCCTTTGCTTTTGTATTGTAAGTGTCTGTTATTGTAAATCTTGTGAGAATAAAAAAAAGAAATAAACAAAATCTGTGTTGGATAGGAAAGGCTAGGTAAAGTATGGCAAAGTGTTGAGGGAACGTTGGTATGAAAATAGGCCTAAACAAAGGGCAAGGTGTTACGACGCAATAGAATGTTAGTGTGATGTTAGTTTAGTGTTAGCGTAGAGGAAGTGATGGCAATGAGTTGTAGAAAAACATGCAATTAATGAATGAATGGAGTGGAAGATAAAGTAACTAAAATGGAATTGCTACAGTATCTTCTACTGATGCTTCAAGAAATCCCCACAACTGAAGACCTCAAGAGACTACCACAACTGAAAATTTTGCCATAAAGCTACTATACAGGCTGCAGTCTGCTTCAGATAGTCACATCCAGACTGCATCCAGGTATAGAGCGTATTGTTTGTACAATACATGCGTCAAAATTTTACGTAATTAGAAGATAGCATTTGTTTAGAATACGCTAGGTGAATGGCCTGTTTGTACTGCACAACTTCGTTATGGCTCGAAAAAGCGGAAACATTCTTTAAGCATACTGAAAGTTTTATTCGTCGGACACTCGCCAGAGTTTGAAACGTCAGATAGCGACCGAAAAGTGAACAAAAATATATAGCCGGATGTGGATACACGTGATGTACTATATGCTATCTTCTAATTTTATATCAGGTTTTCATCTCTGGATTGCATAAACTATGAGTTTCACATTTGGAATTGATTATTCAGAACAGGTAGCAGCCTGTGTAGCGCCCTTCTGGTCAGCTTTTCAGTGGTGGTTGTCTCATACTTATGCTTTTCTTGCCAACAATAGGGTTTTGTTTATTTTGCCATTTAGAATACTGTCTAGGTTTGATAGTTTTGGCTTGTTCAGGCGCGTCTTCTTCCCTATTTTTTCAGTTCTTCTATTCCATTTCAGTTTGACTTTACATTTGAAGAAAAAGTCATTATGATGGCTGATCAAGAAAAATTGCAACAAGAACGAGAGAGTGAGAACTTGAAAGTAGCTGAACTGATACAGGAAACACAATGCGAGCAATTGCTAAATGAAGATACCAGTAATGATCTTGTTGCGGATATTGGTGATATTGGTTCGGGAGGTGTCACACAGGCCTTGAAAACTGAAACAGTGAGTGACATAAGAGAGGCACCGATTCTGGAACCTGTGAGAATACAACAAGATGTTGTTATTGCAAAGAGAGATATCAATAAACAGAAGGATTTTAATTTCTCTGAATTTGAGGACAACTCTGCGACGCCGTTTGAACTTGTTGAATTGCAGACACTGGACGATATTGATGAGTTAAAAAGTGTACTGCAACCACAATGTCCTACAAATACTAAATCGACTGGTTCCGAGCGAAATGTGCCCAGTAGAAAAGCTGATGATGACATAGATTTCTCAATATTCTGTACCCCTGTGACTGCGAGTGTGGTAGAAACGAGTACTAACAGTCCGGTGGCAACTGCTTCGTTATTAGAAGGTTTGGAAGCAGAAGATTCTCATTTCTCTCAGAATGCAGTATCGCACGACGTCGTTTATCAGAATACACCACATAACACTATGAGTTGGAGTAACTCAGGATTACTACCAGCACGGTCAAACCATACTTACAACGAAAGTTCTGTGAATAGCACAGCAACATCGGGTAGCTCTGCCATACCTTTAGAAGGACGCTTTGAACGCAATAGTTTCCGGTTAGCAAATAGCAGATCAAGCTACTCGAATAGGTTTAGTGGGACGATCAATTCGGCAGCTCAGATATCACCTACTATCGCCTCTGTATACCCAGTTCAAGCTCCTTCGCAATCGGGATTGCCTGTAATGCAAAATAGTAGTTTTCCTGCGCAGCAGTATCAATCGCAAACCAGATGGAAGTCGCAAGAGAAATTGGCCGCATTAGAATGGGGTAGTAACGATGTAGATCCTGTATGCAATAACTCTGAAGTTTCTTTTATCAAATCAACACAGACTGCTGACCAGAAGGCTTTGCATGAATACGAGACAAACAGTTTTGGCTTTGAAAAAACCAGTCTAAATAGAGCGAGCTCAAAATCATTGCCTAACCTTGCGGAAGCCTCGCTAATGACAAATGATGATCCACAGACCTGGAACCAATGGAAGGAAAACCAAAGAAAGTCGCCCATCGATTTTGCAACTCCAGTTGTGTCTACTTCAAGAATAGATAACATAATGAAACAGTTCCAATTAGACAGGCTTAGAGAATTCGATGAAACTTCAAATAGGGGTACAGGCACACATAGTGACCAGATGTCTGTACAGGATAGTATAGTTGATGAGCTAGGTACCAGACCACTGTCACGCCATGGAACCTTACCGCCTCTTCAGACACCGCCTCTTCAGACTTCGCCACATAGTGTTCCTTATCATCCCTCCACAAGCCCTCATCTAGGGAATAACTTTCGTACGCAAAACACAGGAAGTGACAAGCAATACCTTAGTGATGACGAAAGTAGCAGAGGTTTTCGGCATCTTGAGGTATTGTATCTTTTTTCATTTTTGTATTTGAGAGAATTTTGCTGATTAGTTCTCTTTTGGGGATTGGCGTAATAGGGGGTCGCATTGGTGCGATGTGTCAGTTCTTATTTTACTCGTAATGTATTGTCGCATTCATTTCTGCACATCCAGCCTGTCAGTGGATCTGACAGGCATACAGACAAGTTCGTTCTGCAAGGAACTTTCCTATGGCCTTATAGGGATGCTACCCAGAATTCAAATTTATAAAACCATCTGGGTATTGTTTCTAGACAAAATAGTGGGAAGGGAAAAGTTTTGGGTGGGTGATTTTGGAGCAGTTAGGTAGGATAGATTTTATCACGCCAGATCCACTCTGTTGGGTCAGATTCATCTGTTCCCAATTTATGGTTTCTCCGATTCGTGATACAAGGAGCAAGTTAAGTCACTGCTGTTTGAAATCTCTAATTTGTTTTCTTTTTCTGGTAGCACAACATGTTCTCAACTACCCATGTCTGTTTTTCAATTGACTGTTTTTCTACATAGTGCCCGATCTATTTTCGACCAGTTTGTAATCCATTATGGCAAATAATATAACAACCATTGTAGCGTGATGCCACGTCTTATCTGCCAAGGAAACCACAAGATTGTTGCTGTTAGAAAGATTAACCACTGGTTGTTCCACCCATTTAGATGTGTTGAATGCAGCACACGCAAGCTAACACATGTATACCACACGTGTCAAACTAACAACTGTGGGCCACACTCAGCCTTGTGCACTTTTATATCAAGTCCACAAGAGCATTTCAGCCATGTATATGTTTAAGTGGCTCTGTGATACGAAATGCAAGCCAGATAGTTTCAAATGCAGCAGCCTTGTAATGAAAAGCTGCAAGGGAACATTAGCACATACATATAAGGAAAGTAATATCTTGCAACGGCATATTTTGAGTAAGGGCCTAGCATTTTATTGCTGAATGAAAAGTCCAGCCAGTTCGACTAGGAGTAGTAGACATCGTTTGACTCTCGGCCCCATGCACAGTTGAGCTCAGTGGCATGTTTTAGGGACGCCATTCGGGAAGCGCCTCCATGCAGTAGATTGGTCGGAATTTTGGCATTTTTGGGCAAGATCTATTTCGTGGAAGTCGGCAAATTTACAAAGGTCCACCAATGGTGAACACCCATATTTGCATGGCATAGTATGTTTACAAGAAATGATATATAATTCAATGCTTCATCTACTTTACAAGCAGATGATCAGCTGTATTGAAATGGCCTCTTAGGCCATTTTGCTCTGATCACTTCTTGTAATGATAAACGTAATGTTATGTGTGGTTTTTTAATGTTATAAAATCTTTCTTTGCAGCCTCTGCTTCATAAATCAAATGTGAAAAAGAAGGTAATCTTAAAAGTTAAAAAAGCTCATAAAACATAGCAGTTCGGATAAGTTTGATTTTTTTAAAGTTGCACGTAATTTGTAGATTTTCTAAGCATAAAGCAATCAAAAACAAAATAAAGGTGTCATGAAATAACCTGTAGATTCGTTTTAACCTGAGATTTGTGTTGTTAGCTTTAAACATCCAGCACTTTCGTTGTCGTTTTATGCTAGCTACTTAAATTGGTAGATTGTCATGTGAATACCAGCACTTGTTCTAACAGCATAATCTTAAACCACGGTAGTAGAATTTTCTCTTAATCAGTAGCTGAGAAATGCCACCAGTTTGCCACGTAAATGTTACCGTATTGTAAGAATAATAAATGGTAATGATGACATCTGAGGACCTCCTTCGTTAACTTAAAGTTGGCAAGACAGTACTAGAATGGCTTCACTTTTAAGCAGACACTGCCTATCTTCTGCATAAGTTGTTTTGAGAACTACAGGGGTAGGTGTAGATGTTTTCCTTTCATGCATAATAAAGTCTGAGCTGCCTTTGACCTTGGTAGAGTCGAATAAATTGTGAGTTTTTAATTCTTGTTCTTAGCAGGGATCGAATCGAGAAAGGAATCTCAGCCTATCTGAGCCTCTTCCAGCAATTACAACACAAACCCCATCAACATCACAATGGAAGAATCCCGTGCCAAAACAGGAACCATCAAAGCAGGGAACAGGGAGCTGGTTACCAGACCCCTTTACCAGTCTCTCAACAACTGAAAAGACATTTGTAACGATGGTCGCCGGGATGGGTTTTCCTAAAGCACGGGCAGCCAGAGCGGTATTGAGGCTGAAAAATGATGAAAAAGAGGTGAGTCTTTATGATAGAGGGTCTTAATCAAAATTATGGATAATTCAACTCAAGTACTTAGTATGGTATGAAGAGCCATAGGTAGATACGAGGCTAGTGAGAGAGACGTTTTCAATGGTTTCGACGATGAGCAGACTAATTTTTCTATCCCCGCGTGTTGCATTCTATCAGTTTTTCATCTTGATCAAGTCAGTTTTTCGTCTATTTTTCACTAGCCTAATATCCACCTGAGAGATGTTTGAAGCTTATGGAATTTTTAGCCTGAATCTCCAATGTATATATATATAGACATATATATATATATATATATATATATATATATATATATATATATATATATATATATATATATATATATATATATATATATATATATATATATATATATATATATATATATATATATATATATATATATATATATATATATATTATTTTTATATGTTATTTTTAGATATTTATCTTATTAATATATCATTATTATTTTATGCTAGTCTTGTTTATTTATATATATCTTTATCTAATTTTATATTCTTATCCATATATTTATCTTATCCATATGTTTGTCTAATTTATATATTTGTCTTATTTATTTATTTATGACTCTAATTTATATACTTAGATAAACAAACCTCGGACCTGTACCGACTTGATTTCATTGTAGTTAGTTATAGCTTCTTGCTGCTTTTTTCTATTTGTTTGTTCTTCACCTGTAACTAGGCTAGTCAATTCATGCTACCGGTAATAATGAGGTTTGATATTTCATTATATTTATAATGTATTAAGTATATGAATGAAGTTTAGAAATAATATATGATACATAATCTATATAATGCTTTTAAATACCTTATATGCATATTATTTATCGTCAATCTGCATTCTTGTATAGTATGGTAGGTACTTTGTAGTTACTGTTGAGTCTCTCTAATTCGAATCTGAAGGAGGGAAGTCTTTTGTTCGAATAAGAGAGTGATGCGAATATTATAAAAAGGAAATGATAAAAGTTTCTTAAGGAAATTTTACGGTGACTTTGAATTTCTTCGAATTATGGAGATATTCGAATTACGAGGATGCTCGAATTAGAGATAGTCAACTGTATATGCAACATGTAGCCCTATCTTTTGGATATACCTTTGTGGTATTTGTGAGTATGTAGTATAATGCACGATTTTAAAACATACTTTTCGCCGTCGTAGCACCTTCTAAGTTTGGCTACATGTGAACAATGGCGTACTGTATTGTCATCGTGAGGGTCATAGCACCCACAATTTTTGAAGGCAAACCTTAGGTCATTTCGTGATCTGTATAGTAATATGAATCCAATTCTACACTGTCAAGGGTTGATTGACAGAGTATTAGACTAAGAGAACTTACAGAAGGTGAAATATGTTCGCTGATATTTCAATCTCTTGCAAAATGCTATCTAGAAAAGACAGGAGATATATGACTCCTGTTTACAAATTGAGAGTAGAACGTCCGAATTATGTGTCAGCCAAAATGTAATCATTTTTCTAAAATAGAACTCTAGTAGCCTTAATGGGAGCAGGAAGAATAGAAAGTAGAAAAATTTGTGAGTGTGAATTTTAAACTTTTGTAAGTCTGTAAGTTTGGAAATATCACCTTTGGACCTATAATTCTTATGAATGAGTTAACTATGAATTAACAAATTTTTTTTACAGCTTTGTACCTTTTAGTATTATGTAATTCTTAATATTCTGTATTTACAGATAATTGACTTCCTCGTTCGAGTGCAGCAGATTGCTGAACTGGGCTTTGACGAAGATGATGCTGAATTGGCACTAATAGATAACAAAAATGATAAAGAGAAGGTAAGTTTTCTTGTCTTTGTTTGACTCTAGCTATACTTTGTCATGTTTCATTAGGGGTCCGAGGAGGAGGGGGGGGGAGAAGCATTGTCTTTTGGATTCCTTTCGTGACCTAGACCATTTCACACACTGAACTAACTTGCAATTTAAGAACAAATTAATTTTGATGGTGTTTAGGGTAGCTACAATACTCGCTAAAAGTCCTTGGGACATTTACAGAAAACTGGTAAAAAACCACTTTCCTCTACCTATAGTCATCGTTGCTACATAGACGCACACCCTCCTCCCCCCTAGAACAATGTTGGCTCGTTTGTGGTACATTTGAAGTTGGCGTACACGCGAAATTTTCCCATTATGGCATGTACGTCACCAAATCACCAACATTGTTTCATGGGGAGAGGGGGATGAACATTCATTGCAGAACACAAAATGTGCAAAGTGTCCCAGGACTTTTGGCGACTATTGTAGAATAGTAGAAATCTGCCATAATGAAACAAGCTGATTTTACTAGCAGGCAGGAGATACTCTTATCAATCAATTATTTCTATCCCTGAAAATCATAAAAGAACAAAAGCTGAAAATATTCAAATGCTCAAGTTAGTTCAAGTTTTGCTAACCGTCGTAGTTACATACTTATTTATTTACCTTCTTATTACTCAATTCCTTTTTGTTCCATACGACTCGTTTGTTTTATTTTTTTATCTTTTCGTAGGCTTTGAATTATCTGAACCTAGTAAACAAATGGAAAGAGTTAGGATTTCCTGTTCAAAAAATCCACAAGGCTATGACACACACTGATCGAGAAAACGAGGCAGTTTTTGAGTATTTGACAACTTAATGTTCTACTTGTATAGTTAACTTTATGATAAATTCATTTAAAGTAGAAATTTAAACTACGCTTATATGTGAGTGAATTGAAAATTTCTGTTCAAAATTTCTTGCAATTAAACACTGTGAATCATTTCTTATGTATTGACTATATGGGATCACTTTTCGGAATATAAGTTTGATGCAATGTCTCTGGATTACCGATCGTTACTCTCTTTAATAATTCAGGATTGGACTTTGACTGGCTGAGCTCTAACGTTCAGACATGGTTCAGAATTCAGGTATTGTGTTAAAAACGAAGGGTTTTTTAAGGTTTAACTTTCAGATGGAGTTAGTTATATATGTACTGGTAAGTTAATCATACCAGCTAGATCTTCAACAAATTCAGTAAGGTCAAATAACTTTCTTTACGGAGCTGTAGCATGGGTCAGGGGTACCGTCCTGAAAGTGAAGAAGGCAGGGTGTGTCACAAGCATACGTTATGGAATACGCCAATGCCCATACCAGGCATTTCCTTCAAACTGTTCAGATATAAAAATGCACAAAATTTATACGTAACTTAGCCCTAATTGATGTAGGAAATATGCACAGAGCCGCCATAAAGGGTTTGTTCGTACAACCATGTTAGTAGCTAACCACACTAACATACTCTCTTTGCAAAGGGCGCTGAGACCCCCAAAAATCCTCTCCTCATTTTAGTAAGGGAGCTTAGCCCCTGAGCTTCCATTCACGGCACCTCTGCATGGAATTAAATTTCTTCCTCACCAGAATGTCATAGACCAGTGGTGGGCAGCCTATGGCCCGCGGGAAGCAGTCCGGCCCGTGAAGGCAATTTTTGTGGCCCGCGAGCAGATCTCCCCATTCTTTGTTAACTTCGTTGTAGTGTAGGGTGGTTTAGATATATTAGATTCTGCTGAGAGAAAATTTGGCAGGTCTGTTCCATCGTCCTAGAATGCTGCCCACCCTGCAATGCTCAATTATTGCATATGTATTTATCATGAGAAATCATCGTATAGATGTTTCTTCTTGTCATTTGTATTTTTTCCTTATTATCTTGTTGCATAGTAGTATGTATTAACACAAGTCTTTATGTAGTGCAAGACTAAAGGAAGAATAAACAATTCGAGAGTACCTTTATATACTGGCTCGCGTGCGCTCTGTGCTACAGGTCTTAATTCTCTAGCACAATGGGCAGATGTATTTGGAATTCGAATGAAGCTCTCCTACATCAACGGAAAGTCCATCGCCCAGGCAGAACGTTGTCTTCAGAGCTTCCATCCCTTCGATGCTCTGACAATATGTATTTCTGTGAGTTTCGATTCTTTAACAAAGTCCTGTCGAAAACACCTCAGACCTAGGAGTCGACGTGTAGGACATGTGCTTTGACAACGCCCATTTACTGCTTAGACCACGCCCTATAAATATGAAGTTCACTCCTCACAATGAAGGCACTATATTTTAATGCCTGTTTATATTAATGGCTAGAGTATGAATATTCTCCAGTGGCAGCATAGGTCATTTTGAAATGGGGAGAAAGGAGAAGGGGGCGGAGTGGGAAGCCCCCGGGAAACTTTCTAGAATCAAGCCCTCTTGAATTTACGTAAGTGCCCTTTTTGAATACATATAGAGATAACTGTATTCTCTGTTTTATCGCATGATTTACCAACTAAAGGCAGAATATTGGTGGTTGTCGCATCCCCATACCTCACCCGTAGCTGTGTACAATATTAAAATAGAAGGACTTACCCAATCGTACGTGTGTATCGTTTCGCATTCCGCTCAGGGCGGGTCTTGATGGTAGAGTATTTTGCCATTTCTTTTGATCCGGATGTCTTTGAACAGCTCTGGGGGTCAAGAGATCATGAGCTCAGGAAATGATGACGGCATTTATTCTTGCGATTGTTCTTGCCATGCAGTTTCGCAATAGAGGCTATCGACGTAAGAATATGTAAATACATTGTAAAGCTATTTTTACAAGCTGCGTGAATTTGGGCGTAATCACGATTTCCTGCTAGCCAAATTCCAATGTCTATAGATCAATGCATCACTTTTGGGTGAATTCATACAAAATGTTCCTGACAGTAACAGGATAAAGTAAACAACGACAACCAGGAAATGGTACTTGCTTTTACCCCCCCCCCCCACCGTCGGTTATGGAAGATGAATTTGACATTACTATAATTTTGTACAGAGTAGGTGCTACACATACATAAAATTGAGTTTTATTTGGGGGGGGGGGGGTAGCGCGCGAGTATCGAGTGATTGAATTTTGTAATAAACAGCGACGAGGCGAGGGTAATTGAAGAAGGAGGGGGAGGGTTGGCAGTGACTTGAAGGACATTTGGTAATTTTGTGATTGCTTTCCTAAAGAACCGAGCGACTGTATCAGATAGAAAGGACACACAGATACAATAAGAAGTAGAAGTTGTTGCTCTACAAACTCTCTCTACTTCTGCCATTGGCTTTCATTATATAACCTTGCTGTTCGCCCTCTTTACACACAACTATTTGCTTATGGATCAGAGTGATTCTTATACACATTTGAATAATAAATTGCTATTTTTATGACTCATCACACTGAATAAAACATCGTTATTTGCTCTGAGCTAAATACAGGTCTAGTGAGTCATGCTTCGTTAGTTTACGAGAAGTATGAATTTTTCATAGAGCACAATCATGGTCAGCTGTTCGGTTTTATGATGCTTGACTCCACATGGAAGCCGAATGCAGGGGGGAAATCATTGGTAAAGCCAAGCCATCCCGGTAAAGTACAATAAAATATTTTACATTAGTGGTTACAGCAATAGCTTTCTATTTTCAAGTTATCCCCCCCCCTTATGCAACTCTTAGGCATAACTAGGACAATAAACAATCTCTACTTATCAGGCACACATGCCCATAGGACTTTACATTTTGGGGGTTGCACTGATTGCCCCCGTGAATCAAAGAAACGAACAATACGAACAGTTACAACGGTGGCTTCCCATGTCGATTGTTGTCTTGTATTGTGCTGCAGCTATTTTCGGTTAAAACTGTTATTGTAAACAAAAGTACCCAAATGAAAAGGAGTTCTGCCTAGAATGGGGTCCATAGTCCCCAGGCCTCCTCTTACACTCAAACAAACACTGTATTATAATCTTTTGAATTCAGGTTTATTATTTCCAAATGGCTTTTAAATTACCATCATAAACTTGAATCATTACAGCATTGTTCCATTACAAGGCAGGTGATATGAGCTGGGAGGGAGCAATTACTAGGTACCAGTGTGCTGCAGGTGTGTAGTGTGTGTCAAGGGGGCTATTAGAGATACACGGTTCAAACACAGAAATGAGAGTACCAATCATCATGGAAAATAAATATATATTACAATCTTGAACTGGAATTAAATATATATTGCTAACTACCATGGGAAACAATTTCATACCACACATAATAATCACACAAGATTAACCAAACAACCAACACACACTTTTTTAATGTAACTGGAAATCATCTCTCTGCCATTTAACTTTTAACCTGTTATCACTTCTACAAAGATAAACTGACAATAATCTTCCTTTACACAATATATCAAACAGACAAAAATACCAGTGAGATTCAAACTGTAATCAAATATATTGATACTGTGTGCTTGTTGCCACAGGTTCAATTAGACTAGACTTACAGGCATTCCTAAATTTTGCTCTTTAACTCTGCCAACATAACAGCAGGGAAAATCAACAGTGAACTTGTGTGTGATCAATTGCTGTTACAAATGGAAACATAGCTGCCTGTGACCAGCTGACTGGCCTCAAATTTGGGACCAAGCTAAGCATAGTTATGACCAATTTGCATTGTTTGTTGCAAATGTGGTTTACTGATAGTAATCATGTTTGGAATTGATTAAGGTATCATTTATACCTCTCTGTATTCAGTTGTATTCTATGAATTATTTTATCTCATATGAAAATAACAGCTATAAACATTTCTATTGAACAGCAAACACAACCTTGATACTCCACACACAGCAATACAAAATAAACCAGAATTTGTAACATCATAAATCAAAGATTTAATCGAAATTCTACAGTTCCATTTTCTCTTAAAGATGACTTGATCTGGAATGAAGAGGAGCTTCAAATAACAATGTAGGCTCTCGGCCTTCAGACCTAAATCTGATGCTCAAATGTCATGGTAGGTAATAAGATGTAGCATTAACTCGCCAAGGCTGTCTCTACAGCACACCAAAGCTACTTCATAGCCAAATTTCCGTAAAACCCGGCATATGGTCAACTCGCAAAAGCAGCTCTTTGAATCACCTGAGCTGAGAACTGATTGACAGTGAGCTGTGTGAGTGACGAGATTCCAAATCATCTCCAATTTGCCTAAGAGTCCTTCCGATATCTCTTGCAGCTCTAAAAAGACGAATAAACGAACTGCGTCTTTTTACTTTATGCCCCATGGAATTGCTCCGTCGTTTGTTTGTTCTTGGCGACTGTCTATCGATTTTCTCTTTGTCATCAATATTTACACCTGAAAATGAAGCTGAACGGGGTCTTTCCTTTTTATTTTCCTCTGTCTCACTCTCCACACTGGAAGTTGTAGCTTCCGCTGCAGATCTAGGTGAATGTCGCTTTGATCCTTTCGATTTTCGAAAGAGTACCTAAAAGATTAATACAATGCTATTATAACAGTGTGGCCTAATATGTTTCTTAGAAAACAGTCCAAGAACTTGAATGGCGGACCAATAACTCAACAGATTTTCTTAGGTTTATATCTATTTTGGGCTATTACGATACGCAAGATGGACAAATCACTGTATTCAAACTTTACAAATTTAAACTGGATCAGGGTAGACGAGTAGAAAATAGAGACTAAATTTTATCTAGGAGAGAAGTTCACTATTGGGATACGCTGTTGAAATGTGCAAAACGGTACTCCTGGAACATGTCTTCACAAAATAAAGTGGCTGAAAGTATGACTAAGAACTATTGAGCCTAGTGAAATAAACCACACAGGGATTATCCTAACCCAAGTTACATGAACACAACGTAATCACATCGGAAGGGTACAAGAAATAAATCAGAAAGGAAAATACTCACCTTAAAGAATTTCATTTTTGCAGTCAGATACGTAACAAGCCTTCACTGTCAGCCTTTCGTCTGAGAGTTTGTACTTCAAGTTTCAAAAGCGCAAATTTAACTGTCAACTGTACCACGTCTCTACGCCCTCGGTTCTTTCTAGTTTCTGTTCTTTCGAACGCTGATTTGTCTTGTTTATCTTAGAAACATGCGTCATGTCATGAAATAGAGGCAGGATGACGTAAACGGGAAATGGGAAGTTCTAGAGGAAAGTACCAGTGCCTGTTTCGAGAAAAAGCAGGGAGTCCATATGAAAAGTTTAGAAGATTTACAACAAAATAGATAATAATAAATGGTCAGGCCTAGACGAGTTTCCCTGTGGTATTACATTGATGTCATTCAGGCTACACGGATCTTATCAATAAAATATAGGACCAGCGCTCAATCAGCTGTAGGGTCAAAAAACAATCTCACAGTCAAAAATATTTGCCGTAGATATGTCAATAAATAAAAGAGCCATTTTACAGAGCTTTTGCAACATCATGCAGGGAAGTCGGAGCACTGGGGTGATGGACGGACAATGCCCCTCCTGCTCTTGAAGAGGAGGGGTAGAGTGGACAAAAGTGCCCTCTTCAGGCACGCTATAAACAGTAAAATTGCTTGATAAAAGCTAGAAAAGTTATTGGCTGGCACAAAGTTGGGGCTGAAGCTCCCAGCCCCCCGGGGCGTCGTGCCTGTTTTAATCCCTTTATATAAGCGACTCTCTACATAAATACAAGTAAATTATGACTTTTGTGACTGTTTATATGATTTCCTTATTCTTTTTTAATTTTTTGTGATTTTTGCGATTTTTGTGATTTTCTGTCATTGATTTTTGCAGTTTTGTGAATTTTTGTGATTTTTTTTACACAGTGCACGCTATTTTTCTGGGTAATATGCCCCCCGGCGTTGACGATCAAAGTGTAATATTACAAGAATGTTTTCCAAATTGTTTTTCTGCTACTTTAACGTCACATTCTACTTCCATTATTTATTTACTATGAGCATTTAACATTCGAATTCTAGATTGTTAATTGCTATTTCTACTGCATAATACTGCAATATTTAATGGAGTTAATTTTTATTTGAACAGCTGTCGTAATTTTTATCAGTATATTGCATACACCGCAGAATGAAGTACCGGGGGTATCATAAACTGAAAGTATAATAATACCTATCATCGCATTTATTGGTCAGTGTCTTCTCGTTCCTTTTGGCCCCACCCCCTGTCCAACAATTGCTCCGGCGTCCCTGGCACCCTGCACACAGATTATAGTTACAAAAAAGGTTTCAAACCATTCAATATCATAACCTTCTCAAAAACTAACAAATGCATTCGGAAGCCTGGAATAGTGTCATCTAATAGCAGGCGCGGATCTAGCCAAAAATCTGATTTATGCTAAAAGGGCGTGGTCAATGATTTAGGGTGTGGCAATGATGAGTAGATTCTATTGATCCCCAGAGATTCAACTCACATATCATTTTCAATAATCGCCAAGTTTCCAAGGGAGATGGAAGAAATCGCTAAAATTGTAAGGGAAAAGGGAGATCTAGATCAGGGGGACTTTTAAATTTTTACCAAGGTGGCTTTCTGGGTGCAGGGTAATAGACAGTAGGCGCGGCTTTTTTTGCAAGCACGACAGCTTTTTCAAAAATACAAGTATCATAGTTTAGCTGAAACTGAACAATGATAGTGTAATCAAAATTTGACAGACAATCAAAGTGTATCAAAAGCAATGATACAAACTTGAGAAAGTCCCAGCCATAAGAAAAATAAGAAAGGGAAGTGAACACAGTACATGAAGAGCTTCAAGAACAACGCGTTTTTGAGCTTGTAATGGACAACTTTGGAGACTTTGAAAGCCCACCTTAGAAATCACCCTAGGTTTAGATCCCTGTTCCACTCCTCGCTGTAAAAACACCCCAATTAACAACATAGTTGATCAAAGAAACTTTGATAATCGCTGATAATCTAATAAAATCTCTTATCACTAGTTTTTGCCACCTTTTTGTAATACGGCTTGTTAAAAGCACAAAAACAGAAAGCGCGCATTTTAATGAACCAGTTTCTTCTCTAAGGAAGTACTTCAGTAGAAAAAGGAAAAATAAGATAAGGTTCTTGTCATGACATGCACAAAATCTCTTTCAAACAGGTATTTTTCTTTCGAATATTCATTGTCACTAATTTGAATGAGCTGCGTGGTTCTTTACAAAGTTTATTTTCATGGGAGAGGCTCAAGTCAGTTAGGGGAATTTGAGTCTATTGTTTTTGCATACCATGGCACAATAATTGCGGATGAAGCCAACTTTGTGTTTTGTTTAGATTTCTTGGATAACACCGTCTCCTGGTAACATTATCAAAACAATACATTCTGTAAATGTTTGTTTGTTTACCATGTCATATCGTTGGCATCTTCTATGTTTCTTAAGTTTTGCCGATTCAACCAAAAAAGTAATTATAATAATACACCAATGTTTAATAACGACAGGATAACCATTGCAGAATTAACATGGTGTTTTCACACTGGGTCCTGTAAATTATATACTTGTTCCTTATAGAAAAACATATACGATATTAAAAGTATCCGGTTTTATTATATTTACCAGGGGCAATATTGACAGGGTGGAAAAGTTCTTTCCCTTATCTTCATCATGCCCAAGTGGTAGGATGTTGCAAGAACACCATCACATGATAACAACTTCATTTTTGATTCGGAAGCTGTCACTATTACTGTCAACAACAGTGTGCATATTGCCCTGTCACTTCTCTAATATTGCTGAGCCTGAATAGGTCACTCATAACGTGGGCAACATGGACGTCGGGAGAACCTTTGATTGGAGTTGGAGGGGTGTGTAGTTATACTTCGAATGAGAACAGCACTTGGTCAGAACTCGTTTGCTTTCCGCGGAGGTGATACATGGAACAAACTCCATTCTGATAGCTCCTTCCGTCCAGTCATTTAAAGCCAAACTCAAAGCTCATGATTAAAAATATTCAAGGAGGGCTGGTTTCAATTTTGCGTTTTTCTATTCAAGTTTTTATCAATAAGTATTTTGTATACTTGTAGGTTTAGACGATTATTGTGATAAGTTATTTTTATATTTAGTTGCAGGGTTTATTCTAAAACAATTATTCAAACTGAACTGTATTCCTGGGTAAAGAATTTTAAATTGAAATGAAATTAAATGTAGCCTTCAAGTCTTGGAAAAGTACATGATTTGAATAATGCAACGACCCAATTTTACCCGATTTGAACGATATAACGACCAAATTTTACTTGATCTGACCCAATGCGACAGCCCAAACACCCCCCCGGTCCCCACGTTCCTGTAGGGCGCCTAGGGCGAGGCGATGAATTCAATGCGAATTTAATTTATTTCATTTTCACTTTACTTATCTATAATATTTATACAGGGTAAAGCATTTAGTTAAACTGTTCTACAATGTACCCTGTTAATATAAAAACTTACAAACGCAAAGGAACTATCTAAGTTTACACGTCAAAACTAAAATAAAACTACAATCAGTACAATCCATAAGCAAATTGTACACAAATTATATATATGATCATACATATGCTAGATATGGTATGAGAGAGAACTAGGTAACTACGAGGTTTGCTATGCTTTTTTGAAAGTTTTCAAAGTCGGGGACAAGTTAGATTCTAAGCTGAGACAATTCTTTCTGGATAATTTGCATAATTATTTCTTTATTTGCATAGTGTGTAGAAGTTGATAAGTACAGCTTTATTTGCATAATTCATAAGCATCCTCATTGGCAGATCTAAATCGTACCCCTAAAAGAACTTGAAATGTTGTGAAATTACGAATCTTAACTCTATGTACAACTACCGTAAATCCTCGAATTAGCCCCCTGGGGGCTTATTTATTTTTGATGCTTTTTGGGTGGGGGCTTATTCGAGGGGGGGCTACTTCGAGGGGGGCTTAAAAAATTATTTGACAAATGTCGTATAAAAAGCTCATTGTCAAAGCTCCTTTTCTCCGTACTACTACAAGAACAGTCTAAATTTAGGCATTATTCTTTATCAAAGTCTTCATCATCCTTTGGGGTGGGGGCTTATTCGAGGGGGGGCTTATTAACAATTTGAAGTTCTAGCATGGGGGCTTATTCGAGGGGGGGGCTAATTCGAGGATTTACGGTAGGCAATTTTTCCTCGTGAAACTTCAAAGAGCTTTGCAGAACACTTAACTTGTCATAAACGATATGTGTGGTTTAGAGTTAAATTTGTAGTTAAATTTGTAATAAGGGGGCTCCTTCACGTGTGAAGGGAATGGCCCCTTAACTGCAGGGTTTGTTATAAATGTCCTTTAACGTCTGTGCCCCTCCATTCCCCAAATACTTTCTACTACTCTGTCTTACCCCAGGCTCAGCAGCACTGTTGACTTTTTGAGCGTATATAATGTTTCAGCAATGGCCTATAGTTGTGTATACTCACCATAAACAAAAGTATGAAGATTATACCTAGTGATTTTCTGAAGTCAACAGGTACTGAGTGAACATGTGAAGAAAAGAATGACTCGTGTTTTTGGTGTAAAGCCTCGTGCTAGCAGAACGTGATATTGTATTGTTACAGTGCTTCGCAGAGACCACTGCACGGCTGCATGATGTGAGACTTGAAAGATGACGAAATTTCCAGAAAGCGGAAAGACGTCATGTATCCAAGGCAAAGTCCTTGTGAGAAGATGGACCAACGTCATGTATCCATTGAAATAGCTCAATAGAATGTGACAATATGGCATTGTTCCATAAAGGAACCCACCCAATCATTTTCGACTACTTAGTATGTTATATTATGCGCATAAATTATCCAATCGGCCATTTGACTTTGGTTAACGACAGCGAAGGAACAAGGAAAGGTGACGCTTTCTTCTACCAGAGACGATTTCATCTCAAACTATCATCGAGATGGCTCCAAATTCGAGTCCGGTAGTTGCTCGGCATAACAGAGGCAATTCTACTCGTTCAATGCGACGGGAGTCAGGTGAAGTTGAACCAAGTGAAGATAGGCTCAGGTCAATCAGTGATCCATTTATGAAGTTAGCTTTCAGTATTGCAGTATATTTGACAAATTTGAGGACTGGAGAGGAAAACATACGATGCAGATATTGTGAGAAGATGGACCATTTAACAAAAGATATGCTGGTAAAACACGGAATGGCATTCAGGGGTATGATGGAAAGGTTACGACTAAATGAACATAACATCATAAAGAGCTTCGAAGCAACAGTCAGGGAAACGTTCAGTGATGGTTGTAATTTTGGCAGAATTGTAGCAGCTTACGCTTTTCTTATTACTGTTATAGACTATTGCCTGCGACATAACATGCACGATAAAATTACACAAATCCAGATGGCAACGGCGATACTCATAACAGAGCAAAAGGAATGGATAAATAAGAATGGTGGTTGGGTAAGAACATATTTTACGAGTCAACGTTTTAAATGTCAACCTTTGACTCAGGAGGAAGAAGTTAGCCACACAGGTCAGCAGGGCATCAGTCCCAAGCAATATATATATATGTGTGTGTCTGTGTGTGTGTGTGTGCGTGTATCTGTGTGTAATAAATGTAAATAATTGTAAATAAATAAATAATAATAATAATTATTATTATATGTGTATATATATATATATATATATATATATATATATATATATATATATATATATATATATATATATATATATATATATATATATATATATATATATATACATATATATATATATATTTATATATATCCATATATCCATATATCCATATATCCATATATCCATATATCCACTCCACTACAGTAGTAGAAAGGGGATATCCAAGGATGTCCTTCTAGAAACAGGACATTCATCACAATAGGCAAGTTGTGAGGAAGAACTGACTCAAACATAGAGAATGCTGCAGTTTCAAAAGAGAGACAATATGTGAACAAATCATTGAAGTACATATCAATTCATCAAAATGCCACTAGTCCTATTGCTTTGCCTTTCTGTTCTTAGCTTGTGCTGGTTTAGTACATTTATTTTATGCTCAATAATCTGCTTTAGGGAGGGGGACTAGGTAATTGCTTCTTTTTGATTATCAAGCATAGGCACTCAGGAGGTTTCATACAACTTAACACCAGACATATTGCTACTGTAGAGTTTGGATTTTGTATATATTTCTTTTCTTCAATCTTTGCATAAATGCATGTGGTATTGCTGGTGTGAGCCCATTTTTATAAGCACCCTTATAAGAACAATGATGCTCAATTTGCCAAAATTACAAGATGGCTAGACCATTCTATGCCTCAGGTGAGAATTAAGTAAAAAGCACATCAATATGATTTTTGATTCACACTGGGATTCACGTACCACTCAACTGCCAACATTCTGTTAAAGAACAGAGTATGACAAAGTTGTTTTATAAGCATCACCACTTCTTGCTTTATTTTCAAATATAGCCTGGTAGAATGTCTCAGAAACTGCATACTGTGTGTAGTTCTCCAAATATTTGCAACAGATCTCTCAAAATCATATCATTTGAGGTTTGAATTATCACAAGGCTAAGAGCATTGTTCTTGTAGAATTATGTTGTCTTTTTTCTTTATTTCTATGACATTTCAAAAATCATCTTGCTCTTTTAGACTGGATTCCTTGAACACTTCACTGATACATCGGAGAAACTATGGAAAGGATTTATGGTAGCAACTGTTGGCCTAGGGGCACTTGCTTCATTTCTCTATGCAAGAAGCTGATATTTGCTGATAATTGACAGACAAACATCTGTGACATAAACGTACCATTGCCAAGATATTTCATGACATAATTTACATAGTTAAACACTCACAAAACTGGAGCAGTGGTTCTAAAACTTTTTAAATTAATTTATATGGCAGTTCCCTACAGCATATTTTTTCTAATCAGAGCCCCATGGAGAGATGATTGTATGTTATGATAAAATACTTTTACAGGAAAGCAAATATCAACAGTGATACAGGTTAATAAATCAGCAAGTCAAACAAGGGTGGGCAGCATCTTGCATTCCTTTTAACCTCTTCACAGCCCGCTGAGGGACTGCCAACCACAATTTGGGAACCACTGTTTGTAGATTGTTATATCACAAGAGAACAAATGCACACCCTGAACCAATATTGCTTTGACAACAATTGTGATTTTGCAATTAAGTTGTGGTAACTAGTTTGTTGCAATACCTGTTTGTAAGATGTACTACTAGGCTGTATCTTAACCCTGTTTTATTCCATATGTGTAATTAGGAAATAGTTGTAGAGGCTGGGGAACCACATTTGTGTACTGACTGATGCATATTTGCATATGTTTATTGGGGTTTGTCCATGTTGGGGCAGGTTGTTTAGGGAGCTCAGTTATTGGAAAAATTAGTGTTACATAACATATTAAGTTAACAAAATCAAAATCATGTAAATACATCAGAAAACACATCTGATCGTAAGATGGGGCTTTCAAAGTTACAAAAGTGTGTACTTGACAGCTTGCCCAGAATGTTTATTTCATAGTGCATGCGTTAGGTAGGATCGTTGAAATGCTGCAGCTCATAGAAATCATATGAGATTGAAATCGTGGAAAACTGACAGAGTACTCTTGCTTAAAACTCTGTCCTGAAGCTTCCCTTGGCCATCTCACAACGGACTGAAGTCATATGTTTATCAATACCCCACTTTCCCTCCCTGAATTTTCATGTAATCATTCAAGACGCTGGCTATTGCAATGGAATATTTCATTGAAGTTTCCTCCTTTAATCTTTTTTCCATAGTATGTTTTAAGCATCGCTTTGTTTTTAGTTTCATTTTTAGTATCAATTCTCAAATGAACCATTTCTCTGGCCTGATGTTGACTTCTGTCTATATTGAGTAAGATGTTGTGACTGAACGCGTTAGGAGCTTCATATCTGATTTGGAAGTGTTAGTATTCTCTGCAAATCTTCATTTGAAGCGCAACATAAGGAAGAGAGCACTTCTTGGAGTTTCGTTTTTACTACTGGGTTTTTGTTTCCTTCATTCTTGTACAGTAGAAAGGAACATAAATATCACGGAACTGGGAAATTGAAAATCTTTGTATGTCAGTTTCGAACGATGAACTAAGGTCTCAAGGCTCCGCTTTCAGTCTTAGTTTCAGTAACTCTACGATCACGGACAATGCCACAGTGGCTGTGCTGGTTGGTTAAAAGCCCAGTGTCCGTGGACCCCGAGTCTGTACACTATGCTCTGTATGACAGATTTCGTCTACCCCACTTGTCTTGCAATCATCAGAACCACAGCCTTTTGAGTAGTTGATAGGGACTTGCCCTGAACTTGTTTTACGCAAGGTTAGCATCAGCCAATCGGCAGCCGTTTATTTCATAAAAGGTCATTGAAGACGCATGATGGACCACATGTGAACTGGGATTGTCAATCGGCATGTCAATCAACAGACCACCTTTCACCTGTTTGTAACCACATTTTGACGTCAGGTTGATTGTAACGCAATTACCATGTTAGGGCATGTTTGGACGTCCTACCTTGCATGACATTCCTTTAGGTCTGAAACAACATGACAGCTTCTGCCCTATAGTGCAGACAAAACTGGTTCGTGTCATGGATTATATGTGACAAAGCAGATAGCGGTCATAGTTTGGTGTTTAATTTCGTTGATATTAAGTATTAACTGTACAGTGACTAAAGATCAGCTTTCCAATATTCTGGAAGGCATAATCTTAGAGTTTTTAAAGCTTTGAAGATTATAGAAGATATTAGTATACACAGCACATCAAGCTATGTGATCATATATACAAAATGTTATGATATTGAAGCTGTCTAGTAACAAATATATTTGTAATTTCAGTTGATTTAGATAAGTCTACTGACATGTAAACCCACAAGTATATTACACACGATTTTGTATTAGATAGTGTGCACAATGTGGCTCTTTAATTGTACATCTTTAGTTTGATTTCTCGCACAAAGACTTGTTTCTTCTTGAGACTTAGGCCTGCATCACTTATTCATTTCTATTATGGGTTGTTTGCCATCAGTACGCATGCGTGCGTGAATTATCGGTTGGCCACGTCATATATAATGTATTATGGAATATCTGGTGCAAAAATGGGTAAAAGTGGGGTAGAGAGAGGTGTAAATTAATAATGGAATAATTTATTATAAATTATGATTGTATAATTTAATAAATGTAAAATAACAGAATTATAAAATTAGGTATAAGAATGGTTGATTAAAATAGTTAATTAAAATAGTTAATTAAAATAGTTAATTAAAATAGTTAATTAAAATGGATTATGAAATGATTGGTGTGAATTGAGTGTGAATGAGTGAATGGTGTAAATAAAATAGATACAAGAAATAGAGTTATGTTATAATAACATGAAATGGAGTTATGTTATAATAACATGAAATGGAGTTATGTTATAATAACATGAAATGGAGTTATGTTATAATAACATGAAATGGAGTTATGTTATAATAACATGAAATGGAGTTATGTTATAATAACATGAAATGGAGTTATGTTATAATAACATGAAATGGAGTTATGTTATAATAACATGAAATGGAGTTATGTTATAGATTTATAAAATATATAAGAGAATGGTTTAAAAAGGACTAGTATAAATAAAATAGAAAATAATATTGATATAAATGTAATGGTATTAATTTAGAATAAATGGATTAATACAATGGAAATAATTATTAATATAATTTAAAAAAATCTTCCTATGGTATAATAAAACCACTTCGTTATTAATGGAACATATTTTATGGTTTCATGGATTGTTCTCTTTTATTTTCATTTTTCAATTGGAGCGGAAGCTCTAATCTTGGTTTCTTAAATTGGGTATTGAAAAAAAATCAAGGATTATGATGCTTGTTGTTCATAAGAAACATTTATTATAAACATATTTCCATTTATCTTATGGAATTCTATTTATGACTTCGTAGAATAATTACTTTTATTGGTTACAGACACTGCCCACGAGCCACTAAGCGAGGTTTAACGAAGTTAAAACCGCAGGTTTTGACAAAGTTAAACCTTGTTTAGTGGCGAGTAAAACCACGCGACGCATTAGTATTAGCGCAGCTAATACTACATAAAGCGTTAGCTTTATGTATCGTCGTGTGATACTGGTTTCAGTCACTAGCTTATATAAAATAACTATTATTCTATAGCATAATTTTATTGGTAAAACATTTTATTGTTTTTATAAACTAGCCATTTTCCATTGGCGTTAATAAATAAACCTTACTTATAGGGGTTACTTAATGGGACTTGGATTATTTGTTATTTATTGGTTTTAGACAATTTAGTCTTAAACGGCCGTGAATAATGGAATCACCCGGCCAGATTATTTTAGCTTTAGCTAAAATAATGTGGCCATTCAATCAGTCAATTGTTTTATAAACTAGCAATTTTCCATTGGCCTTACTAAATAACCTTACTAAATGGGGGTATTATTTGGCATCAATTTTAATTTCAAATACCAATTAACCTATTTTATTGGCATTTTAGCTTAGTCACAAAGAATAGTATTATGTATTTGCAGCATTTTCGTGCGGTTTTAATTCATTTGTTATTTGTTGATTGGATTTATTGATTGGTAACATGGGTTGTGAGATTAAAATGGAGGCGCGTTTTATATTTATATATAATAATATATTTATATATATAAGAAATGAAAAAAATTTGTGACAATATTGAATTATGTGTTTCGAATTGTGATTTTGAAAGCCTTAAAACGATTTATAATTTATCACAAGAAATAACAAAGACATGTCAAATTGCAGCGCGTGATGGTAATTTAGAATGTCTAAAATACGCTCATGAAATCGGATGTCCATGGGATAAAGAAACTTGCACACAAGCAGCAATAAATGATCATTTAGAATGTTTAAGATATGCTCATGAAAATGGTTGTCCATGGGATGAAGAAACATGCTCAAGGGCTGCTAGTTATGGTAATTTAGAATGTTTAAAATATGCTCATGAAAATGGGTGTCCATGGGATTCTATAACATCCGTCGGCGCAGCTAAATATGGTAAAATAGAATGTTTTAAATATGCTGTTGAAAATAGATGTCCTTTAGAAGATTACATTTGTGAATTGGCTGCTGAATATGGCCATTTAGATTGTTTAGTTTATGCTCATGAACAAGGGTTACCATGGGATCATTAAATTATTGATTGTTTTTTTATTTAACCTCTAATTGGTTATTTGTAATATTATATTTTATTGTAATATAAAATATAACAATGAAGATACCTAATTTAGACTTAAATAAAAAAGAATGCGATAATAATTATATTTTAAAATGGCCATTTCGATTATTGGTCGTTGGCGACTCGTCGTCTGGCAAGACTAATTTGATCATTTTTATGATTTTATCATGCAAGTTCTTCGATCGGCCTGATATAATTTATTATTATGGTCGGAATATTCAACAGGATAAATTACAATATTTAAAATCAATTAGCGATAAGATGAAAGATAAAATTGGATATGAATTTTTTATATTAATCGATGATATAAGCAAAATACCATTTTGTGATGGGTATAAAAATGATTCCAAAAAATTGGTTATTTTTGATGATCTTATGACGGCCAAAAACGCTTCAAAAAATATCATCGATCATTTTATATACGGTCGGCAGAAAAACATCTCAAGTGTATTTTTATCGCAGTGTTACACAGACGTTGAACAAGCTATAAGATTAAATAGCAATTATATGATTTTATACAAACCTAAGACAAAAAGGTGTATGAAGATGATTTTGCGAGAAAATTTAATTAACGAGAACGCTTTTGATAATCTAAAAGGCACGGAACATAAACATGACTTTATATTTGTGGATAAAGACAATGACCGATATTTCAAGAATTTTGATGAAGAAATATAATAATATATATATGAGTGATATATATTGTGTGAAATGTAAGACAAAAACACCAACTGTAGATGAAAAAGTTGTAACAACAAAAAATAATAGAAATGCTATCACAGGCCAGTGTCAAAATTGCGGAAGGACAAAATATATGTTTATTAAGAAAACAATATAAGATATAGTATAATGGAAATTTATTGTGTTAAATGTAAGCAGAAGACTGATACAAATAATCCTGAAAAAATACAGACTAAGAATAATAGATTGGCAATACGCGGTAATTGTAAAATGTGTAATACACAAAAATATATGTTTGTTAAAAATGAAGGCGGGAATATAGATATTCATAAATTGATTGGTAAAATACCAAGGCCTAAATCAGGTTGGACGCCGGGGGATTATAAGTATTTAGGACCGTATAATCCTCTTGATAAACAGGTAGATTTTGATCCAGACACGGGCGAAATCCGACAAATCTATGTTGAACCAAAGAACGAATTAGACCGTATCGCGATGAATCATGATATATGTTATTCAACTAACCCTCAAAATAAAGGTGATTGTGATCGTGACATGGTAAAGTCAATTGATGACATGCCGTATAAAGACACTAATAAAATGGCAATGCTGGCTAGAACGTTAATCAATAAAAAACAACAGCTTGGTTTAGGAGTCAAAAAAAAAACAACACGAAAATAGTTAATGATCAAAAACAGTACGCCAAAGAAATGCATAAACGTGCTATCCATAAGTTTCAACGACGGTTTGTTTATACCCCTGGTATTGATGAAATATGGACGGCAGATTTGATTATTTTAAATAGGAAGGAATATGTAAAACAAAATGATGGGTATAAATATATCTTAACAGTTATGGACACATTTAGCAGATATGCTTGGGTACGAGTCACAAAAAACAAAGATAAAAAAACAATAACTGATGTTTTCGAGGATATTATCAAAAAAAGCGGTCGTATTTGTAAAAGATTATGGACAGATGATGGTGGAGAGTTTTTCAACAAATATTTTGAGAATACTTTAAAACGACTTAATATTATTAGATATACAACAAAAAGTCGGTTAAAAGCAATAATGATAGAACGTTTTAATCAAACGCTTATGAATAAATTATCTGTGTTATTTAGTGAACGGGGTAACTATCGTTATATTGATGATATACACAATATTGTGGAAAAATACAATAATACTTATCATAGTACTATTAAGATGACACCAATTGAGGCAAGTAAAAAAGAAAATGAAGGATTAGTTTATTATACAATTAATAATAAAAGAATAAGAGAAAGATATTCACAAAATAAAAAACCTAAATTTAAAATAAATGATCATGTGAGAATTAAAGTATCAAAAAAGCATTTTCAAAAGGGTTATGACGCACGATGGAGTAAACAAATATATTTAATTTATAAAATAAATTTAACACTTCCTCCAACATATAAAATTAAAGAAATTTTAGAAAATGGAAAATATAAATATGTTACAAAGAATTTTTATGAACAAGAATTACAAAAAACAAAATTTTAAAAAAAAAGACTTAAAGAAAATTTTATATATATAAATTATATGGATAACCAATTTGAAAATTTTATTACTGTATATAAAAATATTCTTAATAAAAAAAATAATAGAGATATTAAAAAAGTATTATTTTTTGCTTTACAAAGTATTAAAAATTATGATATTACAAAATTCAAACCTAAACAGAAAATAATTATAAATCAATTAAAAAATTATTACGATAAACCAACAAAGAATAGAGAAAATGATGTTAATGGTTTGATTATGAAATATTATATAGATCAAGATGATGAAATAAACGAAGACGAGGAAGGTGTAGATATTGAATTAGACGAACAAGATAATGAAGTTAAACGATCTTCAATTTTTGATGAGAATAAACAGAAATTGTATTATGATATTGAAGATATCGTTCAATTAGAGAAGTATTCAATTGAAAAATTATTGTCTACGTATAATATTGTTTTACAAGCACATTTAGACGATGAAATTGGGCAATGGTTATGTGAGGATCAATTAGAGTTTTCTGAACCTTATAAACGTGTGTTTATAAAACAATATATAAAAAAACATGGTATCATCAAATGTAACACAGTAGTACAAATTATTATGGTTTCTATTCATGATAAGAAAAAGAAAATATATCCAATTTTTCAGACAAAATATACTATTGTTAGGAACAGTGAGGACGTAGATTATTTTTTGCATCAGAGTGTATTAGATATTAAATCACGAATTGGTATGTTTACAAAAAAGATGAATGCAAAAGAAACCACAGAAACTATACAAATTCACCCTAGTGGGTTTGCAGACATGGGTATTGAATATGAGAAGCTGAATATTGTTAAAATTCGAAATGTATTTGCTTCCGCTTATATCCCACTACCTGATAGAATTATCCACACTAAATCGTGTATAAATATTAAAAATAATGACGAAAAATGTTTCTTATATTGTCATTTGTTACATGAGAGATACAGAAGAAATGGATTTAAAAAAATACAAAATCCTGAAAGACTTTACAAAGAAAAGGCATTCAATTATAATAATGAATTAATTCACTTGAATTATGAAAATATTTATTTTCCAATACCATTTAACACATTTCATATCATAAAACAGGTTGAAGAACAGAATCAAATAAGAATAAACGTTTTCGAGTATAAAGAAAATAAGAAAAATGACGTTGTGCCGATATATCATTCTAAAAAGGAGTATAAAAATTGTATGAATTTATTAGTTATTACTGATAAAACAAAAAAGAAATACCATTATGTATATATTAAAAATTTAAATGGATTGTTGAGATCTAATTTAAAACGTGTTGAAACAAAATTTTGTCAAGACTGCTTTAAACAGTTTAGTACAAAAAAAGCATATGATTCAATAAATCATAAATGCAATCACAAATATGATTTAGAATTGCCAAATAATATGGCCATTGTAGATAATAAATTAGTCAAATGCCCACAAAATATGTATGTGAAGGAATTTAACAAAAAACATACAATATTTTTACCGTTTGTTATGTATTGTGATTTCGAGTCTATATTAAAAAAAACAGAAGATGAAAAACATCCTGATAAACGGCATCATGAGCTGTCAAGTTATTGTTATAATTTAGTGTGTCGTGAAAGACCTATTTTTAATCGATTTAAATTATATCGAGGTAATGGCGTAGATTCTGTTATCGATCATTTTTTGAATGAAGTTAAAACAAACGTTTTAGAGCATATAAAACAATGCAAAAAGAAATTCTATAGTTTACCTATTTTAACGGACGAACAATTGAAACGGCACAAGAAAATAAAAAAATGTGAATTCTGTAATGTAAAATTCAATTCTGAAATTAAAAGAGTGCAACACCACAACCATTTATCGGGCGATTTTATTGCTACAGTATGTCAATCGTGTAATTCTAAGATTCGTGTTGATTCTACATTATATATCGTTTTCCATTATTTACGTGGGTATGACATACATTATATTATAAATAAAATAAATGATTATTTTAAAGATTCTAATATCAATCTTTTAGGGTATAATAGCTCAAGTATTTTCCATGTTGGAATACAAAATAATATTAAGATCATTGATTCGCACGAATATATAAAAGGATCTATAAAAACTTTATCGGAAAACTTGAAAGATAAAGATATAATTCACACACGAGATTTAGTCAATAAATACGGCCGTGAATATTTAATTAAAGATATATTCCCATTTCGATATATCGATAGTTTTTCAAAATATAATGAAAATACGTTTCCCGACATTGAATATTTTGACAACATAGATAAAGATACATATAATAAATATAGAAAATTTTATTATTCTATGTTTAACACCTTGGGTGAATATTCCGATTATTATTTAAACAAGGATGTGAAACTATTATCTGACATAATGGAATCTTATAGAGGGTTGTTTATGGATAAATACGATACTGAAATATTTTCGCATTATAGTATTAATTCTTTAACATGGGAAGTCATGAAAAAATGGTGTCCGGTTCAAATAAAGATTTTAGACAATTACAAAATTTATAGCGCGTTTGAGTCAATGGTACGTGGTGGATTATGTGATATTGCATCTATGAGATATACACGCGCTAATAATAAATATATGAAACATTATGATCCAACCACAGAATCATCTTATATAATGCATTTTGATATAAACTCGATGTATGGACATGTAATGAGATATTATCCGTTACCATATGATGAGTTTTCTTATTTAACAAACGAAGAGATACATCAATTTAATATATGGGATCATGATATAAATAGTGAATATGGTTATATTCTTAATATTGACATTAGTGAAATCGATATAAAATACCATGATTATTATAACGATTTACCAATATTCCCTGTAAAAAATAAAATATTGAAAAAAATATAAGCGATTATCAAAAAACAATTTTAAAAGACAAATCATTCATTTCTACCGAAAAATTAATATGTGATTTAAATAAAAAAGAAAATTACACATTACATTATCTTACTTTGCAATTTTATTTAAAAATGCCTGGTTTCAAAATTAATATAAATCATATCATTAAATTCAAACAATCAAAATTTATGAAAGATTATATCGAATACAATCATAAAAATAGAATTGAGGCTGACAATAATAATGACAAATTGATGTACAAACTTATGATAAATTCATGCTTTGGTAGAACGCTTTTAAATAAAATGAAGTACTCAAGTAATATAAAAATGTTTAACGATGATGATTATGAAAAAGTCTTAAAAATAATATCTAGCGATCGATTTAAAGATTATGAAATAATCGATGAGAATAATGCTCTATTAAATATTGAAAAACAATGTATAAAATTAGACTCACCGTCGTACATTGGCGCATGTATTTTAGACTTATCGAAAATAATTTTCTATGATAATTTCTATAAATTGAAAAAAAGATATTGTAATAATATTTCATTAATGTATTATGATACTGATTCGTATTTATGTCATATTAAAACTGATGATGTTTACAAAGATATGAGTGAAATGGATATTTTTGACATGTCATCTTATAAAAATGATTTTAAATACTATAAAGAAGGAGTTTATGAAATGGGTCTATTAAAAGATGAAAATGCATCTATTAAAGATGAAAATTCTGTATATAATTCACAAATTGTTGAGGCATGTGCTTTGAAGAGTAAATTATATGGGTATATAAAAGAGAATGAAAAAGTTAAATTTAAAGGTATTAAAAATCAATTAGATTTTCAAGCATTAAAAGATGCTATATTTGATAATGAAACAATTAAAAGTGAATTTTATACAATAAAAGCTAAAGATCATAAAATATTTTCATACACAGATCAAAAATTATTAATGTCATATACAGATAAACGTTATTTATATAATCCTGTTATGTCATATGCTTATGGTCATTATATGATTGATAATAATTATGAAAATATGATATAAAAATTATGCATTTATCTTATAATATAAGTACAGTTAATGTACTTATCTCGTTACTTAATTACAACATATGCATTTATCTCATCAGATAATTACATATCATGTAATTATTATAATATATATTATAATGAAATTAGAAGAATATCAAAAACTTATTGAGTTACAATTATTGACTGAATCAGGGTTGCAAAATATTCTTGAAGCAAATAAGGCATATCAAAATAATGAAATCAATAAAGATTTTAATAATGCAAAGTTGTTTAAGCCAATTACAGATAGTAATAAAGAATTAATTGATCGTATTGAAAAAAAAACAGATCAAAGTGATGAATTAATTAAACAAATAACACAGGCATTACCATTATATAATCAACAAATAATACAAGAACCATTAACTTATGATGATGGTAATGAAAATAACGATAAAGAAAAATCATCCCAAGAAACAAAGGACGACCCGCCAAGACAATTAGGTCCTATGAATATTTTTAATAAAGAAGAATATAAGTTTATTGATGACTTAATACACGATAAACGAGTTTATTTGTACACGAGTAAAAAAGATAATGTTGATACATTTACAAAAATAAAATTATTAGATTTAAGAAAATTAAATAATTATTCAAATGATGAATTATCAGAATATTTAAAATCAAAAGATGTTGAAAGTTTAACAAAACAGTTGAATGGCGCAAAAAAATATCATGATGGATTAGATATGAAAATTGAAGCTCTAAATAAATATAAAAGTGCAATATTGGCTTATATAAATAGTGATAATTTTGTTAAAAAAGACGATGATAAAACAGATGATAAAACAGAGGATAAAGCAGTTGATAAACCTGATGATAAACCAGCCGATAAAGCAGATGATAAAACAGATGATAAAGTAGAGAATAAAATTACAGAGATTGAAGGTGAAGGTATTAAAAAACGAAGAAATGGTTATAAGATAGAAAATTCGAAATATGGAGAAAAGATTAAAATAAACATGGACAAATTATTTAATAATTACTATGTTGAGGCTTGGTACGATGATCGTGTGATTTACGAGAACCAAGGCGATAAAGATACAATAGAGCTCTTAACAAAAGGTAGAATTAATAAAAAAAAGAAATATAGTAATTTATCAAAACAAATTTTTAATGATATGGTGACATTATCAGGGATTGTTAAAAAACGAAATGGAAAAAATAAATTATTAGGCTCGAGTAATATTATTTTAAATGACAACGATAGGAAAAAACGTATATCATTGATAAGAGGGTCTATCATTGCCGGAAACGATAACCCTAAACTTTTAAATGAACTTTCAGTTTTAACAAATCAACAAAATATTATAAAAGATAAATCAGTTGATGATGTATATAAAAAATTAAAAACATTAACATCAATTTTAAAAACTTCTAAATCTGATGAAAATGTTAATAACCAAGTCTATAATATTATAGATTATCTAAGAACTAATCGTCATATATCACGTGATCAATATCATAAATATATTAAAAAACATTTAATGTAATGTAATATAATATGGATAAAATTATTTATATCGACACAACAAAAAAATCACCAACAACCATTCATGGTACGAATTCAGATTTTACTGTAGAATTAGATTCTGACATGATTTTTCCTAATACGGATCAAAATTATTTAGCTCTTAAATATATAAATTTAAATTATACATGGAATAATATCGATCATGCTAAATATAATAATAATACTATGCGATATAGTAGCGATAATGGAAGTACTTTTAAAACGATTACATTTCCTAATGGCAATTACAGTTATTCAGACATAAGTAATTTTATAAACAACTATTTAGAGACACAAGGGGATAGTAAAACAGGTATACAATTATATTATGTGAGCTCATTAAAAAAGATATTTGTTGAACTTGAACCAAAGTATCAAGTTGACTTCCGTTCAAATCTTACATTTGCAAAACTTATCGGTTTTGGTCTATCAAACACAATAATTACATCAAGTAGTTATTCTAACGATACCCCTGATATTACGAATAGTGTGGATACAATTGTAATTCACTGTTCTCTTTTAAGCGATGTCTGTTACAATGGCAACATGCGATCTGACGTCTTGTATAAATTTCCAACAAGCACACATAGGATTGGGTACGATATTCCTATACAAGAAATAAATATGGAATTTCATAAAATGAACAATTATAAAATCAGACGCTTCAGAATTAAAATTCAAGATGCTCTAGACAGAGACTTAGATCTTGAAGACCCTATATCTATGGCTTTATGTACAAGAACATATTAATTAAATTATATTATATTATATAAGATGAATAGAAGTTTTCGTGATGAAAAAATAAGAGATACTTATGGTTATGGTATTAGTGACGTGTTCAAAAGTTTGTTTAATTCGGCTACTAAAAAGATAGCAAGTGAATCTACAAAAAAGATAGCTAAAAGCGCTATTGAAAATGCTGCGAAATCAAGTGCTGATGTTTTAGGGAAAAGGAGTGCCGAAGTTTTAGCTAATAAAATATTTAATAATTCAGATAAAACAAAAAAGATCAATCCAATAACCGAACAACCGATGGATAATGAAGTGATACCAAATAAAGGGGTGATTATAGAAAAAGAATTAAAGAAGATATATAAGACAGATGATAATACAGATAATATTTCAAAGAAATTCGATGAATTATTATAATATATAATATAATAGATGGACTTTAATTTCCGTAAAAATTTAGAAAAATGCGATATGATTATTCAGCCACCTGATTCAATACAAACAAATAAATATATTTTTCGTATTGGATCACATCAAGATTATTTACCTATAGACTGGTATAATGCTTATTTATTTTTTGACTTAGATATTACTAAAGGTGATAACACGAAGTTCACCGCAGGCTCAAGAATAGCCTTAGCGAGTGACTCAGGTTCATTGATCAATTCAATAAAATTCGAAAGCGATTCAAGGCAAATATTCTACGTTAATGACATAAACTATGCAATTGTTATTAAAAATTTAATGGAAATGAGTAAAGAGTATATAAATAGTGTAGGAAATAAGTCATTTATCTATCCTGATACTATTGATGGTACTAATATTACAAAATATACTTTAGATAGCACAACAAGCGCTATGGAAACAGAAAACGCCGATTATAATAGTTCATATCATAAAAGAGCAAATTTAACAAGAACTGGCGTACAAACAATCATGCCGTTAAAATCTATAGAGTATTTTTCATCTCTACGAGACGTGCTTTTGCCCCCCACTAAAATTGAGCTGAGTATCGATATAGAAAGTGATGTTAATTTGTTGTATAAAGATACAGCGGTTTCTGATGGTAAGGTTACAATTAAAAATATATATTTATGTTATGAAAAATTAACTTTATCTCCTGCTAATAAATTACTTTATACACAATATTTGTCAAAACAACAAATTATAAAGTTTTATCGTGAAAATATTTTTAGACTAACATCATTGAAAAACGTAGAAAATGACGTGATTCTATACGAAACGGCACAAAAACCAAGACATTTATTCATTTGGTTTTCTGATACGGCTAATCGTTCACTTCAAAAATATGATTCATTTGAGATTAATACAAGTGATGATAATATTATAAATGCATATATAGTTATAAACGATAATCGTCATATACCAATCACACCGTTTAACTGTGTAACACAACCTATAATACCATACAATGAACTTTTGAAATATATGACGAAAAATAACCAGAGAGAAAGCAATTTTATCGATTATGAATTATTTAAGACTAAATATATGATATTATACTTTAATATTAATGATAATATAACAGAGAGTTTAAGAGATTCATTTTGTAAAATACAATTCAAATATATTCTTAAAAGCGAACCTACAAATGAATATACAATATACTCATTATTGTTATATGAAGATCAATATAAGATCTCCCTAATAAACGGAAAGAGCGAGATTATAAAATAAAACAATTAATCTACAATATAATATAATAGATGAAATTAATTAATGTTACATTCACACAAAATCAAAAAGATAAATTAAGAAGAGCATATAATAAACGTGAAAATATTGGATTAAAATTAGTATATAATCCTCATGGAGATAGAATTTATGTTAATGATAGACAATATAACAGATTAATGAAAGGCAAACCTGTGATTATTAATTTTAATGATTCACATTTCCGTGCGATGAAACAAGACGGTGGTAATTTATTATCATTAATAGGACCAATAACAAAACTTGCAACTAAAGTAGCACCTGCTTTAACTAAAACGGTTCTACCTGGTCTGGCAACAGGCGTGTTTAGTGCCCTAGGATCGTTAGGTGTAGACAGTCTGTTTAGTGGAAAAGGTATAGATGGCAAAACAGGAGATATTATAAAAGCACTCGCTGTTATTGAGAATGAGGTGAGAAAGTTAAGTAAACCACAAAAAGCTAAATTTGATGAAATCATGATGACTGGAAACGGTCAGAACGGTCAGTCAGGAGGGTTTCTCGGGGCCCTTCTGGCTAGCATCGGGTTGCCGATCGTTTTAAAGGCTTTAACGGGCTCTGGTATTCATAATAGGCCTTATGATATGCAAAGTTATAAAACACATCCTAAGATGATACCTATCCCGACACAAAATCAACAACAGCCTGTTGTAAAAGAACCTTCTGGTTCTTCATTAACAGAATGGGAATTATGGAATCCCCCTCCTTTTAATGATAATCATAAAATGATTGAATATAAAGGTAAAGGTATAAAAAAAAAAAGATCAAAAACACACGGAAAAGGTATAATATTCGGGAAACAGAGCCCATTCAAAAACATACCTTTGTTAAATATACTGTTTTAAAATTTAAAGACACCAGCACAAGTAATACATACTTACAGTCATGGATTGATCACATGAAAATAAAGAACTTCGGTGGAATTTATGCAAAAGACCAAATAACAACCGATATGATTAAACATAAACATTTTTATATCATAAATTTAGACGATATGTATTCGCCTACAAATGGCACACATTGGGTAGCGTTTTATGTAGATGATGATAAAATCGAGTATTTTGATTCATATGGATTAAAACCCGTACAAATCATCAGTGAAAATTACGACTATATATATAACAGTTCACAATTGCAGTCATATGAAAGTAAGGCTTGCGGCTATTATTGTTTATATTTTATTTATCATCGATCACATGGTTATAATTTTTATGAAATTATAAAACAGTTTAGTCTTGTTGATCTTGATTACAATCAAAATGTTATTAAAAATTTCTTTAATAATTATAATTAATATTATATACATGGGTGTTCATGACGGGTCTCATAAAATTGAAAATTCAAACGATCAATATATAAAAAAACGTGAAGATATTGATATGTATAATAGAAGAATTGATAATTTAAAAACGATTTGTATGACAAATTCAACAAATAATTTAAACTATGCTATTAATATGAACTGTTTGTTAAACTACAGCTATACACAGTTATGTCAAACATTGTTGTGGGAACAATATCAGCAAGCAAATGCTTTCTACAATTTTCCGAGTGGTGGAACAGATGAGTTAACTTACGATCCAACGACACGTAAAATAAGCAGGTTAAAAGATCAATCACTCTCACAAGATGACGCGATTCAATCTGATATGCTTAAACAACCTGTTTTATGCGATAAAAATGAACGTGTAAATAATCGATATTATATTAAGTTTACCGGTAGTGAATTAATGTTATCTGATATTGATTTAAACCCTGCTTCAGGGGTAGATGATATTGTAAATATATTCATAATTTACAAAATTTCGAATTTTTCAGGCACCTATTGGACGCAGCTCGGAGTCTGTGGACATGATGACTCAAACTTTGATAAGTTCATCTCGTACTATAATCAAAATTTACTTATCTCAGGCACTACTGGTGATTATATATTAATTGGTAATAATGGTACAACGAAAGCCAAATATAAAAATAAAGCAAATGCTTCTGAGCTTAATAAATGGATTTGTCTATCTATTCACTGGAATTTACCAACAGACACTTCGTATGTGTATATTAATGGACAAATTATTACAGATTTCACATCGAGAACAAGCCCGGGATCTACAAAATTGTGCATCGGCGATCTTAACCCATCATCAATAGCCCCGTTTTACGGGTCAATTGCCTCATTTCTATTATATAAAGGCAAAAAAATGCAAACCCGTGATATATTACTCCATCATCATGTTCTTTGTGCAAAATGGTTTAATATAGATCATGTACCAATAACATTCTAATATAATATATAAATGAACCATCATACATTAATATATTTTATTCGCCGTTTGATTTTTACAATACCCTTACCATTAATATGGTTAATATTATTTCAATTATTATAACATATATTATAATGGGAAAATATGATGGAGTTATCAGTGATAACGGAGATTATGAAAATCAAATTAAATTTAACATGAATGATTTTCATTGGTCTAATGATAATATGATAAACATTAATAAAAATCTTAAATTCATCCTTCATAAATCTCAATACTCTGATAAATTCACGATAAAAAATGATACGTTAGACATCGATAAAGACAAAATTGAAATTAATCCAAAATCTATTATTCCTATAGATTCAGCAGGTTCGCCTACAAGTATTATAGGTGTTGATAATAATGACAAATTGAAAATAAATTTAAGCGATGATTTTATGACATTGAGCAACAACATGCTTTATTGTAATTTAGGCGCAGGATTAACGAGAGATGATCAAAACCGCATTACGATCGCATTAGCGTCCTGTAATCTCAAATTTATCAATAACCAATTGTGTTTTGACAATACCAGTCTGATAGATTCTTTTAATTGTATAAAACTAGACGATAAAAATCGATTACGATTAGATTATAATACAGATGATTTTATAAAAGATTCAACAGGTAAATTATGGTTAAAGATATATGATAAGCATCTCAAACGTACTCAAAATGGCGTTGAATTAAATATCGATAATGATACAATAAAATTTGATACAAATGAAAGTAAAATAATTTCAAGTATCGACAAATATCTTGTTCCTCAATATTCGCAGAATGGCGATATATATCTCGATACGACGAGTCAAAAGTTAAAATTAAACATCAACAATTACATCGATGATAATATAGGAAGTAAAATCGTGATGAATACAAATAACAAAGTCGATCTTAATATCGTAAATCAACAGTCAGGTGAAATATATTTTGAAAAACAAAATGAGCTTGCAATACGTCCTTCGCCGTATTTTACACGCGATTCATCAGGACACCTTTTACCAGTCGTAAACAATGACCATGGGTTAAATCTCAATAATCATAAACTCAATTTAGACGTAAGTCCGCCATTGACTTTTAAAAATCAAAAATTAACATTGGATTATGATGCCTATTTTAAAATAACAAATAACAAATTAGATATCGATATTAATAAACTAACAACAGACGTGGTTATTCCCTCAACAGGTCTTAAATTAAATCACGACAGAACGTTATCGATAGACACGTCTGTTTTAACGTCTTTAATTAATGTTGGTTCGTTATCAGCCCTGAAAATCGTAGGAAACACTCTTATCGTAGATGAGTCTCTAATGTCAAAAAACATAATTCGTCTCAATTCGAACAGTGCTTTAAAAAGAAGGTCTAATAACTACTTTGAGATCGAGTGCGATCGCGTTACGATAGACAGTGATTTTACAACAGGCGCTCTGATGGTTAAAGATACATATGTGCAATCAGTTGTCACAGAAAATTATATTAAAAATAAATTAATTAACGAATCGTACTTTAAAGATATGTTAAAATTTCAAGGTCCTGTTATTTTAAAAAGATGTAGTTTATGTTATTGGGATTTAAATAACGAAAGCCATGTAGATAAAACGATTGGAACGAATTCTGTTATAATCAATAAATTTCAAAATGAAAAACATATATTCTCTGATTATTATTATTTTATTACTCAAAATAATCCAAAATATCATTATAAGCACTATTCATTTGAAATTTTCCCTGAGGTTATAAACGATAATTATATTTTTTTAAATAACACCAATCAAAAAATAAAATATACAGACATTTTCAATGAACAACCGTATTTATCGTCCTTTGTATTTAATTTCGTGATAGAACCTCAAAAAAAGTCCGTAGATTTAAACAGCACATTAATGATGTGTGAAACCGACAATTATATAAAGTTGCTATATAATAACGCAGGTATCATTTTTAAGTTTGGAAAAATGATATCTTTAATAGATAGTTATGACCCGAATGAAATTATTGTACCAACAACAACGATGTTAAATAAAAAAAATGTTATAACGTTTTATAATGGTTTTAATACAATATTAATTATTTTAAATAGTCAAATTGTATATAACAATAGTAATATTATATTGTTTTCCTTTGAACAAGGCAAGGATAACTTGTTAACACATAAATACCATGATTTTTACCTTGGTAATAATAGCGATAATTCACAATCGTTTAACGGAAAAATTTATGACTACTCAATGATACAAAATATAACTCAAGAAGAAGCAATAAATTTACATGAATATTATAAGTATATCCATAATATATAATAAAATTATAATATATATTATAATGGATTCACCGGAAAAAGTTATAAAATTTATGAATCAAAATTTCTATCTATTTGAAAAACAATATGAACATATTAATAAAAATGTTTTAAAAGGCGCGTTAGCGTACAAGTATTTATTAGCTGTTTATTTAGACATTAAAAACGTGACTATTGATCAAATCTTGATAAATGAAGAATATGATATAGGATTGATCGGCCCATCTCATGGGTGTTTAACGTCTATATGTGAAAAAATATGTCCTAATAGAATCTGCCATTTACATTCTATTCTCCACGACTGTTACGGGCGTATTTATTTAAAATATAATCAAGGCCGTGGTTATGTTTATATGTTTAACGTGCCTAATTGGATGAAGAAATGCTCGTTGTTCGGCCATATAAGTGGTTTGTTGTATTCGATTTATTATAACATTAGATATTATCGTGAATATCAAACTTGAATATATCTTTAATCTTTTCCCATATGATTAAATATTCATTTGTTTTTCTAACATTATTCCGTATTTTAATATTATAACATTTTCCATGTTTTAAGAATTCAATATATATTTGTCTGATAACATATTTTAAATTAATTTTTTTAATCATATTATTATCTTTTTGCCATTCGATAATTTTATTACAATATTCTAAGATAATATACTTTTGATATTCACTCATAAGTATATTATATTTTTTGTTAATTTGATTCAAAGTGTTTAGAATGTAATATTTTCTGTGATATATAGACTGCTTCTTATTAAAATAGCAATCATACGGTTGCAAATCAGCGTTGAAATAATTTATTAAACATGAGCAGTTTTTACAATATTTACCATTTTCATGAACATAATAATCAATACCATTACAGTTCTCACATTCATCACGTTCTTTTATGATTTTATATTTTAATATCTTAAGATATTTATCACAATAAAGACAATAGCTTTGATCCATTTTAAGAAATTGAATATGAATGTCACGATTGCACATATGTATATTATATATTATATTTGTTTCTTCAATATGATCTTTTTTTTGATAAATGATCTACACTTCCTATGAGATTTATCATAAGTATTTTGATCATAAAAACTATCAAATAATGCTCGATGACAAAAGACATAGCTTAAACATTTTATTGAATCATTTTTTAATATATTTTCAAAATCATTTTTAGTTATGATAAGAGAATACTTCTTTATAAAATATTTTAAGAATACTAATTTATCGTATTTAATTATTTCTTCCATAATATCCTTTGCCACAAATGGGCAGCCTTGATCAATAAGATATTTTATAACACTGATTTTTTTATTTTGAACAGCTAAACGACATGAGTCTTCATCAAATAATAAAATATCATTTTTACGTAAATATTTAATGCATTCTAAATCACAATATTTTACAGCGGTTATTGCTGTATATAATTCGTAATCACACATAGATTCAACCAAAAATTTTATACAATCTAATAAATTATTTTCAATAGCCAATGAAAATGTATTATGTGTTATTTTAGATCCGTTTTCATGAGCATATTCTAAACATTCTCTTTTACCATCTTTCAAACAACATAATGTAGCACTCATATCATCAAATTTTAAATTCATAATTTCATGTAAATATTTTAAGATTCTTAGATCATTATTTTTACAAGCTTCGTTAATCATGTCTTCATCTGTCGGACATCCGTTTTCACACGCAAATTCAAGACAACCAAAATTATTATTTTGTATAGCCTTATAAATTGTCATTTCATCCCATGGACAACCATTATCATGAGCATATTTTAAACAATGTATATGATCGTACTCAGCCGCAATATCACACACTTGTGAATTCCATGGACATTTATTATCATGTAAATATCTCATAATACCCAATGCATTAGCTTTACAACCGTTTACCATCGTTTTTTCATCAATTGTATCACCATTATCATGTGCGTATTTTAAGCATTGTAAATTACCATATTCCGCTGCTATATTACATACGCCTTTTAATGAACAACATTCTTCTTTATGAACTTTTTTGAGACATTTTAAATGCCCCATTTGTGCTGCAGATTTTATACGACTTAATGAATAATCTTGATCTAATTGTTGGTATTTTAACTGAATATCAAAACATTTTTTAAAATCCCCCATATTCTCTTCTTGTGTGATTTCGCAAAAATAACAACTACTCATTATAATATATATATGGTGATATTTCTTTAAGTATTTTAAACGCATTTATATTTTATATATTGTAAGCAATCTTTTATTTCTATATTTCTTGGTTTGATATGTTTTAATATTTTATTTTTGTCATAATAATAACCATTTTCAATAGCATATTTCATAATTCCATAATCTCCGTTATCTACGGCAATATAAACAATTTTTTTACTCATTGGGCAACCATTTTCATGAGCATATTTAAAGCAATCATAATGTCTATTTTTAACAGCCGTTTCTCCTACTCTCATATTCCAATGACATTTAATACTACGAAGATATTTTAAACATTCTAATTCGCCATATTCACAAGCGAGCAAACAGACTGTCGTTTGTCTTTTGTCTATTTTTAAACCATTTTCATAAGCATATTTTAAACAATCTAAACTTCCTTTTTTAATAGCACGATAGATTGTTCTACTTTTCCATGGACAGCCATTTTCATGAGCATATTTTAAACATTCTAATTCATCATTACACGCAGCCATTTCGCAAGTTAAACTATCCCAATGGAATTCGTTTTTATGAGCATATTTTAAACATTCTAAATGACCAAAAGCAGCTGCATTTAAACAAGTGAAAAGATCCTTTGGACAACCGTTTTCACAAGCATATTTTAAACAATCTAAATGGCCATTGTTTGCAGCACTTCGGCAAACATTGTCATTCCATGGGCAGTTATTTTCATGAGCGTATTTTAAACATGCTAATCGACCATTTAAAGCGGCTATAGCGCATGTTTCATAACCCCAAGGGCATCCGTTTTCGTGAGCATATTTTAAACATTCTAAATGACCATTTCGTACAGCTGAATTGATTGTTTCCCCGTTCCACGAACACCCGTTTTCATGAGCATATTTTAAACATTCTAATTGACCGTATTCAGCGGCTGTATTACAAATATCAGCCCAATCATATCTTTTAATATTTAATAAATATTTTAAACAATTTATTTGCCCATATTTTGCAGCCAAATTTAAATAATGATTTTCATTGATCATAAAGATTTCATTATCTTCGTTATTATTTTTATCAAGACCATATTTCAAGCATTCTAAATGGCCATGTCTTATAGCCTCCTCTTCATCAGTTGTTACGCAACATTTTTTATAACCATGTTTTACAGGAATCGAATTATGATCAATAATTTTTCTCGCACTTAAACATTGTAATGAAAACATCTCTTATAATTTATATATATATAATATTTTTTTAAGTTATTTTAATCTCACAACCCATGTTACCAATCAATAAATCCAATCAACAAATAACAAATGAATTAAAACCGCACGAAAATGCTGCAAATACATAATACTATTCTTTGTGACTAAGCTAAAATGCCAATAAAATAGGTTAATTGGTATTTGAAATTAAAATTGATGCCAAATAATACCCCCATTTAGTAAGGTTATTTAGTAAGGCCAATGGAAAATTGCTAGTTTATAAAACAATTGACTGATTGAATGGCCACATTATTTTAGCTAAAGCTAAAATAATCTGGCCGGGTGATTCCATTATTCACGGCCGTTTAAGACTAAATTGTCTAAAACCAATAAATAACAAATAATCCAAGTCCCATTAAGTAACCCCTATAAGTAAGGTTTATTTATTAACGCCAATGGAAAATGGCTAGTTTATAAAAACAATAAAATGTTTTACCAATAAAATTATGCTATAGAATAATAGTTATTTTATATAAGCTAGTGACTGAAACCAGTATCACACGACGATACATAAAGCTAACGCTTTATGTAGTATTAGCTGCGCTAATACTAATGCGTCGCGTGGTTTTACTCGCCACTAAACAAGGTTTAACTTTGTCAAAACCTGCGGTTTTAACTTCGTTAAACCTCGCTTAGTGGCTCGTGGGCAGTGTCTGTAACCAATAAAAGTAATTATTCTACGAAGTCATAAATAGAATTCCATAAGATAAATGGAAATATGTTTATAATAAATGTTTCTTATGAACAACAAGCATCATAATCCTTGATTTTTTTTCAATACCCAATTTAAGAAACCAAGATTAGAGCTTCCGCTCCAATTGAAAAATGAAAATAAAAGAGAACAATCCATGAAACCATAAAATATGTTCCATTAATAACGAAGTGGTTTTATTATACCATAGGAAGATTTTTTTAAATTATATTAATAATTATTTCCATTGTATTAATCCATTTATTCTAAATTAATACCATTACATTTATATCAATATTATTTTCTATTTTATTTATACTAGTCCTTTTTAAACCATTCTCTTATATATTTTATAAATCTATAACATAACTCCATTTCATGTTATTATAACATAACTCCATTTCATGTTATTATAACATAACTCCATTTCATGTTATTATAACATAACTCCATTTCATGTTATTATAACATAACTCCATTTCATGTTATTATAACATAACTCCATTTCATGTTATTATAACATAACTCCATTTCATGTTATTATAACATAACTCCATTTCATGTTATTATAACATAACTCTATTTCTTGTATCTATTTTATTTACACCATTCACTCATTCACACTCAATTCACACCAATCATTTCATAATCCATTTTAATTAACTATTTTAATTAACTATTTTAATTAACTATTTTAATCAACCATTCTTATACCTAATTTTATAATTCTGTTATTTTACATTTATTAAATTATACAATCATAATTTATAATAAATTATTCCATTATTAATTTACACCTCTCTCTACCCCACTTTTACCCATTTTTGCACCAGATATTCCATAATACATTATATATCACGTCCACCCCTTCGTATGGCAGTGGGAACGTGTTACGTTGTTATCGTGTACAGTTGCCCAGCTTTTTTCTGACTTTGATGCGTTGTTCTCGAAGTTTTCGTAGCCAAGCAGCTCTTAATCACAGCTGTATACGGTCAATAGTTCACACCTTCGCTGAAAATAATTGCATTGGGAGTTTCTCTTACAAAATCTACCTTGCCACGCCTTTTATTGTGGTTGAACATGAGCGACATCAGTTTTCTATAATTTGAATTGAATGAACGGTAATTAGTGATTGATATTGAGTTCTCAATCAAAGGAACTTTTGCTATGTTCTATGTGCTAATGTTCGTCACTACGAACTTCTGTTCTTTATCCGAGCACAGACTATTAAATCATCAAGTGGCGTGATGAAGGACTTCTAAGAGAGGGGGGGGGGATAGCAGAAGATTGTCACCGAGAGGTTTGATCAAGGCACCAAAATGGCCTACGAAGTGGGGTGTGTGATTTACCCATGCCATGCACATTCTTCAGTACGTCCTTGTTTACCACTACATACATCTCTGTTTTCATTTAGTTTCGTTTTTGCTCCCAGAAACGGAGCTGTTCTCTTCTCTGTTCACACTACTCCGTCTTTAGACGGAAACGGGTATCTATCCATTGGTGTTCACATTTGTCCTGAAAAACGCATCTGTTTAACGGCTTCTTCCATACTGGCTTTTTTGCTGGCGTGTTCAATTTGAACTTCAAATTGGCCCGTTTTTGGTGTTGACGCTACAGCGTTGGGCTGCCGACGGACATGTCTGTCAACCTCCTACCAACAGTCCAACCAAAGATGCCCTCTATCGCCTTCATAGCAATCAGGGCTGTTTTGTTTTACATCTTATCATTACTGCGTTGAAGTGGATCACTTAGATGACGTTTAGGTTTAGGCCGGAAGCATAATAATATATCCAAATGCATGCGCAGAAACAGTAAAGTTGGAGGAGTTCTCCGGAGAGAGAGGATGATGTTGTAATGAGAGGGTCGGGCAGACCAGAAAAACAAAGTTGAGTAGAGTCATAAAATGTTATCTATAATACACTATTTACAATATTTTATCATGTTGATTAGACATCTCTCTCGCACGCTTATCTCGAACTCTCTATCTCTCTGAACATAACACGTATATGAATACTCTAACACAACGGAAACGGAAATGGCAAAGTATGTTGGGTAAAGTGTACGACAACAACAGGGTCTGGTACCGAGAAAAGAACCCAGACCTGTTACACTTCCCAACAGATGATCCTAAATTAACCTTTGTAAGATCGTGTTGACTGGTACAGACTTTGCAGAAGTGCCAATGGTCCAATGGATAGTAAGTATAATAAGGGATGCTAAATTATTCTGCATTGGAGCAAACGGTAACGAGGATATATAGTACTTTTACAGTTTCTGCTTTGGCGCCTGGCAATGCCTGAGTACCAACTCCTCACGTGTACAGAACCTCGTTCAGTAACAATGTAAGACCGCTCAAACGAATTTCGCTTCCACGAACTGCACAAGTTTTTCCTGTTTCTTAAGTTCACGTGACTATCACCTGGGGACTCTCCTCTCTGTTTATTACATAATTACGTCATTTGTTTTCTTTCCTTTTTTCATGATACCTACTCTCTTTTTCCTTTGTTCCCCATTTCGTTTCATTTCAGTATTAAGTTTTTTTGGCAATTTTCTCTTTCTCTGTCAAATACCTAATAAACGCAATGGATTTGATTTGCCGTATTAAACTGATAAAGACCACTGTTTTATAAAGACCACTGTTTTATAAGCTTCTTATAACCATGATAACAAAGAACATATATGCGTTCCTTTTATATAACATTGTTGATAAATTTTCCGTTACTAGTTCTGTTTACCTTTTCAAGCTTAAATATATTGTTTTGTTTTGTATGTTGATAGTTCTAATGGATGGAATGAGATTCCCAAGACTTTCCCTCTGTAACTTTGAGAATTAATTTCCACCAAAACTCTTTAGGCTTCTTTGAATTTACTTCAGGATATGAACTGCAAGGAAGTCCTTTAAATAAATCTAAATATCTGAGGCGTGAGATATTAGGACATAAAATCTAGCTATTTCAAGTCTATCCTGATGGAACCGAACTATATCTTGAGAAGGGCTGGCTTTTCCAAATGCTTCTAACAGGTAGTTTGCATAACCGTAATTTCTGAAACACAGACAGGAATATGTGACTTGCTAGTTCATGCTGGAAAGTGACCCTTAATCTAACGTCAGGCTTATTTTCATTTCAGTTCACTGTCGACTATTGCAGTATCGGCTTGAAGTGAACGGGAAGTGACAAGCAGGTAGTGATGTAACTGGTACTTGTTTGGAGAGTCACAGATGGAAATCATGCGAAGGAGGTAAAGTAACCTCATCATAAACAGTTTCAGTGCAGTGAGGAGTGGATAAGCATTTAAATACTGAATTGATTATGCGAGAATAAAAGTTTTCCATGCTCATTTGTACTTTTTCTTTGAGAAAAGCGCCTAGATGATACGACCCTATCGACAGATATTAACCCTTCACCTCCTTCTTTTCTGGTATTTGAGCTTCTTATCTCTGTCATTTCTCTACCTACCCTGCCAGAGCATAGCCGCCCAATGTGTGGGCGCTCTGATCAGGTCTATTTTCTCCCAACCTAATTGACCAATCATCATGCAAGATTCTGGCCACGCATGCGTTCCACAGTTAAATTTATGCGTGTGACGATGCTATACGTTTACCATCCCTGGCATCATACAAATCGTATTTGTAGTTGGTTACTTTGCATTGGCGTCTTTCAAGAACATTAAGATGTAGACTTTTAAGATACGTAATTTTTTGTTCTTTTTTGTAATATTTTAGCTTGTTTGTTTTGTAAATAGACGACCCTTGGAAATCAGGTACGTTGAATGGGTAACCGTCTGTAAATAACTGGAATATAGGTATGTATATATTTATCTATGATTCTTTATAAGGTCAATTATTTTGGAAGAAATTAGACCTGATCAGAGCTCGCAAACATTTGGCAGCTATGCTCTTTGCCAGTTTTTTCGTATAGTTACTCAGTTCAGTCATATTTTTAAAATTCCTCCACATACAATACAGTCAAATTAATAGATTACTACAAATATCAAACGTTTAAAGCTACAATATACAAAATGAATAAAATTAAAGACAAAGTAAGACAAATAAGGGAAGTCTATGCAGAAGAATTTCTTGAGGAGGAACTCTCCCAGTAGTTACTAAGCTTTCGAAGCACTGTTGCACTATGTTCAAGCTGTAGCAAAGTCTTGCTCAATGTAAACTGAAATTGTATGGCGTCGGAATTCTCAACACTATAGCTAATCCAACTCGATCCGAAAACTGTCACATTGGTTTCCATTTATGCTAGATAGGCCGGTAATCTCTCTCACACATCCAATACTTGAACTTTTACTTTCCGTGAGGACAATATCTAGTAACATTATTTTAATCTGTGCTTTTCCTACGTAATTTCAACAGTCAGTCATTTTGACATCCATTAGGCAATAACTTCGATATGAATAGTAGTTTTTACGTCATGTGCGTAACTTGACTATGATCTAACACCAACTGTAACACCAACCATCCACCAACCAAATTTGCGCGGACTGACATGATTCGCATTTCAAATCCTCTTTTAAATATCATTTCATTTCAATTTACTTTACTAGGGTAAAATGTGTTTCAAGCATATTAATTTACACTATTCCCTGTTTGTGACGTTAGTGGAAAATGTAGCTGTACACAAAATGTGCAGTTCTAAAAACACTTTCTGCAGTTTTAGAGAGAAATTCATTCTGATTACAATAAATATCTATTTAGAAAAAGGTCCCTTTTAAGTAAAGTGTTATGCCATAAATCATATTAGGTCCCCGAGGATTTATTTGGTTAAGATTTATTTTTCTTTTTTAAATACATTTAATGGACCTTATTCGAGGGGAAGGCTTATTCAAGGGGAGGGGTTATAGATTATTTGACACATGTTGCATAAAAAGGCCATTGTCAAAACTCCTTTTCTCTATAATAGTAAATGAACAGGTTAAGCATCGGTCTATGTCAAGGCCTTCATCATCTTCTGTGGTGGGGGCTTATTTGAGGGGGGTTAGTAAAAATCTGATGTTCTAGCATAAGGGGTTATTCGAGGGGGGCCAATTCGAAGATTCATGTTATATATATTTCAATTTCCCATAAGCATGTCAACGAAACATGCACAATTCCCGAGCCTTCTCGTTAGGTGAATTTTGTTTGTGTTTATGAGAATGAAGGATTACTATTCAATATAATACCCGCGAGAATAGTGTGCAGCTCTGATATTCCTTGCAAAGTCTCCGGTTTGGTATGATCACTGCATAAGTTGGTCATCTCTGGGACATACAGTAGGACCTGCATTTAGGCCCAGTGGAATGATGCTCAGATCGCTTTTGTTCATAACATGATTCGTACTGGTCAAGAACAAGTGTTCTCATACTTTCACGCATCTCCAGTGCCAAGTATCACTGTATCTAAACTTGGATGAATGTGGATAAGATGCACAGTTGGATCCCTTCGGGTTGAAATGGGACCTTGCCAACAGTGGACCTTGCCAATCAAGCACCAAGCTACTTAATAAGATCAAAGACTCTCAAATTGTGGCTCACGGTCACTCAATTCCATTGCATCAATCAGTTTCCCTAGAAGACTGCCATGTTTCAACCTAAGCATAGACAACCTCTGTGGCCAAAAGTGATTACATCGAATTGGTCCCATTTGTGGATTACAGAGCCCAAGAGACACTGCCAAAAATACATCACATGGGCGTTATTAAGGGAACGTAGTGCAGTAACACATCCGGAAGAGCATGTGTAGTACCAGGTTTCGATGCTTTTCCATTTTTATTTCACCAACGGAAATTCACTGCTTTCTTTCCAAGAGAAGTTCATTCTTATATTCAGAGCTGTAGTATTAGACCTTAAATCTAAGTAGAGTTCTATTGCAAGAATTCTTGGAAAATTTCCTCCTTCAAACTCTCAGACGTGCATTGCGAGATACTTTGGTGGGGGGGGGGCAGTGGACAAGTCCCAGCAATTCCTAATATCAAAGGCTGCTCTATAGGCTAATTTCAGAAAGCAGCCTTTTATATATACGCCCTACCAAGCATTATTTTTTTGCTATTTCTCAGTGATTACAACAACTTTATTAGGAAGTGTTTTGCACTGTTATTAAGATGGTGTCCAAAGTTTGTAGATCTATACAAAGAAGTTCATAATAATGCTTCAGAGGCGCGGTGACTAAGCAGAGGCGCGGTGACTGAGCTCAGAAGGAACTGATCAAATCTTAGAGCAACGTGTTTAGAGACAGAATCACATGATTGGAATCAGGTAATTTGGATGGTAATATTGCCAACATTTTCATTAAATTGTTTCTCCTATTATCTTTCCAGCTGAGCAAATCCATTCAATTCTCCGCTTCCAAATTTGCCATTCTTATGATTTACTCTGTGCTTGTGTGAAGGCTGTTGCAGCACTAATATGTCGCTTGTCTCAAGGAAAGATCCCAAAGCCTTTCAGCAAGTTAGTGTGGAGTGAACAAGATTTGAAAGATACCCACTGTAATAAATGGAACCAAAGACAATGCCAAAACTAGGTAATCAAGATATGGTCCACTCTAAGCCGGATGACAAGAGTCTACTGGGTGTCTCAAATGCGAATTCTTTACAGCCAGTTCTTAAGGGACCATACATATATGACGTAGACAAAGAGGGGGAGGGGTACGACGATTTTGAGACAATTTTTAGACGTTGTTGAAGGAGGAGGGGATTTTTTGAGAATTTAGACGTCCCTTTTCTTTTTAAATGTACGGCCCCTAATCTTTTTTCACCTTCGGGGGTTCCATACAAGCTGCGCAATTTATCTAGATTTTCTGCACTTATAAGTCTGCAGGGCTATGCAAGGCACAGGATATGTTGATAAATTTCCCCACTAGTGGAAGTTCTTTCAAAAATGTTATGCTTTTGGTATAATGTGATATGCGTCAAAGCATTGGCTGATTTAATCAAATCCATCTTGCCTGCAAAAATGAGCAGCTTCTTCTTGCATGTGTTCTGGATTTGCGCACAGAAAGCATTCAGCATGAATCCGAGTGTTTAAAGATCGTACGCGGCTTCAGGAAGAACGTCAGCTGAAATAATCCAGCCGTTGTTTTATCAGCCCGTCTTGGCAAAGCTCTGCTGCTTAGTCCATGAATCCAGATATCTCAGATCAAATGCAAAGCAGAGCTCTTGTCTTTCGCTTCTGCCTGCAGCAAGTTTGCATTCTGAGTTAAAATAGCATATATTATCTGCAGAGTCCATTTGATGTCTGTTCTAGGGTGCTTAGCATTATATTCCCTCATAGGTATTATCTTAGTTGCCAGACAATTACTTTCCAGCATCGATGTGCTCAGGTTCGCATAAAAGTTGTGCATGATTTTTAGGTCCCCCTTGTACAATGAGCAATCACTGGCTACACGAAACTGTTTGACCAGCTATCTCAATTACTTTGAATGCAGGTCAAAATGCCCATTCATTTTTACACTCCTCAAATAGTCATATTTGCTAAATGTTGCAAAACAAAGCAAAGTTGAAGAGCAGTGGAGGTAGCCGTGCTTTGCACAACTGCAGTTGTCAAGCCAATTAAGTAAACATATTAGACTGGACAGGCCATTGTTTACCCAGCCGCTTTTCGTTCTACGATGACCTAAGTTTTTGCGGGTACCTTATATTCACTCTATTGAGCGTCGCAAGCCTATTGTTTCGGTGACCAATCACAGGCTGGCAATCCAGCTGAGGCGTTTGATTATTTTCTCAACCGATAGGTTTGACCGAGCACAATAAATACGACAGCGAATGAAGACTTAAGTGTTAATTTCTAGGCAAGCTATAACTTTAAGTAAAATAACCATTAAGAACAAGTTAAATGCTCCACTCTGAGGGATCGTCGTAGAAATGCGATGGTTGAGAGTTGGGCAGGTGCTGCCCACTCTGGTTTTGCTGCAAGGTTTTCAGTTCTCTTAGTTTGCTGTCTAATCCATGGATACTATGCACAGAAGGTAACAGAAGATAAATATTTCACGAATGGCTGGGCCATCAAAGTTCCTGAACCACATGGATACGAAAAAGCTAAAGATATTGCAAAGAGACATGGATTTGAAAAAGTCTCCGCGGTATGTATATCACTCGAATATAGAATCACTGGCATATTGGTAGGTGCCCCTATTGATAAGTCAAAAGAGCAAAGACCTTCCAAAATAGATGTTATCTTCCTGGTGGGAATCTGAAGCTGTATAGATGATAATCAAGGGATTTATCTCTACAGCAAGAGATTTTAGCTCATAAAACCGCAATAGCACGAGGATAAAACCCGTTTTGTTTATCACCGAAGTTGTGGGGGGAGGAAAACTCTGAATGTTATAGACTTGAAAATGTCCCGAGCTTTGCAGGCATTTTGTTGGTTAAGGATCTCTATCGATCATGCATTAATTCGGTACAGCCAGTCCAGAAAAAAGGTAGATTAGTACTAATAAAAGAAGACGATGGATTTGAAACTGTGGGAATGGGTGCTCATCAAGGTTATGAAAAGTTAAGGAGTTATGACATAATCGTATAAAGACCGTTGCACAGCCGTCAAATTGTGCCACTGACAGCACAACCACGTTCACGTTGTACACACTTTTTCATCTCATGAAAATAGCATTCATAAGAGTACTCAGGCTCAGGAATGGTGGAAGTTTAGAGTTGAATAAGAATAACAGCCAAGCTAACAATTAATCAGACTTTTAGCAAAGCTCGTCGTCATGTTCTTGCATTGATTTTATGTTCATTACACAGGAGTATATTAGTAAAGAACTAAACCTTCTTTTAGAATAAAGTTAAGCTCAAAATAAAGTTTTCAAGAATGATCAGGCTCAATACAAACTAAACGCATCCATATGAAACAACAGTTTATGAAAGATTGAATGAATGTATGTTTATATCTAATGTAAGAAATATTGGTGTATGTGTAAGTAAGATCCATAATCGATTCTGGCAAATACAACTCTGACTGACATTTCCTAGTGCCTACTTGGCTTCCATTAACCTTTGTCCAATCACCCATCTATTTTTTGTCATCATATCGGGCCACAGCTTTCCACAATTACTTGGCTCTTTAACAAAAAAGTGAACCACGCTAGCCAATCATAGACATTAAAATTGTCTTTGGTTCACGTGACACAGCTGAGGAAATGAGTGCAGAATTGGTTACAATACTCTTTATGACTACAAAGATTCGTTATTTGCGACATCATCCGAATTTACGATTTATGTGGACAGGATTAATGGATCTTCGGATGAAAGAAAAAACAAGTGCCAATAGGAAGTAGCAATCATGGGCAGTGTTCAGGCCTGGTAGTGTTTTAAAGTCGTGTCGCAGACGCTAATGTTCTTCACGTAGACCCTGAGCATAGTTGAACCTCGTATAGCTTCAGTGAGCAATATTGTAATAAGATACTGCTGGAAAAGAAACTGCCCAGGAAAAGCACGGATGCTTGTCTAGTGTACTGGGGGATATCCTGTTGGGAAGACTTGTTAGATATGCAGACAAAACGATATACTCTGTCCACAGAATGGTTTTATTTTGTTTTATTGTGATGTTATTCCCTGAATAATAGATGATGGGATGTCTTCATTGATAGCTCCACGTCGAGCTCTGATTGTAACAAAGGCTAAGCTCCATTGTGCTAAACGAAACGAGAAATGGTTCAATTCTGTGTGTGCTTTTAAGATCTTCGATTATAATCTCTTTCACATTTAATGACAGGAAGACTGCTTTAAATATTTAACTCTTCAAACGTAGAATGGGTACAATAAGGCTACCGGCCACGATTCTCCCTAGCGCAGTAACTTCTTTATTCAAAACAGATGGAAATACTTTGGCCGTCCCATTGGAAATCTAATATTGAAGCGATAAGGATTATTCAAAGGGCTGGTTTATAGATATTAAAGCGCAGTGTCTTTTATACAGAGCTACTGAAACAAGATGTTTCACAATGGTACAAAGAAGTGATTTATTGAAATGCCCATTTGAAAGGTACCGCATGGATATTGATAATTCATAAGAGACAACAAATGCCTAACACGATAAAGCTCGAGGAATTAAAGTTGCTTAAAGGAAGGATGTATTAGGGACAAACGAAGGATAGAGTTTAACGCGGCTAGCAGAAATAGGATAGGGAAATTGCGTGACTTATTCTGGCTTGTGATGTCAATGGAATGACAACAAATGCAGCGATACTGTTTCTGGAGTTCAGAAAATAAAATTAAGTTTTAATAATAGCTATCATTTCTTCATATTTTAATAAATGACAAGTTTTTCCTTATTTATTTCATTGCTTATTTATTTATTTATTTATTTATTTATTTATTTATTTATTGCACTGTTGGAAGCTTATTTACTCAATTGAGCGAGAACTTCTGTCTATTCAGACAAGAAATAGAACCCAATGCACTTGGTTCTATACTGAAATAAATAAGAACAACTTTGGCTTTGTAGCAGGCCAGTACCAGCCATAAAGCAAAATAGTAAAATGACTGAAATGAAAATCAACGAATGAAAACTGGATGTTATTAGGAGTTGCAGAATTCAGCGCATTTAGTAGGGATGGATTCAGTAAGAATAATATTGAAACACGCCAGTTGTCTTTGTTCTCATGAAAAAGAAACTTTACTTGTTTTCCACTGTCTTATTGCCATCGACACAGATTCACAGCTGACATTAACCCAGCACATAGCTCAGCTGCCATTCTGGCATGCAGTAGTGCTGCCATTTTGAAATGTTTCCATGCAATAATGCTACAAGGCTGCAATACTTATATTCTGCAATGCTGCCATGGGAATTTTTTTGCGATATTTCATGCCTAATGCAGATAATTCTTGCACCATTCAGTGAGGTTGGAATCGGTTAGGAACAGGAGTTCACGAAGAAGTACGAGAAGGGGAGCATCCTGTTATAGGATGGAACCGCCGATTGGTTTGTTTATGCATTACTCAACTCTAAGCTATTTTAATGTTAATGTTTCATCTTAATAAACTGAAGGCTTCCGTGTAAGGTGTTTGTGATATATAGCCGAGATTAGTGTGGCCTTGGAATGTGTTACTGACCATGAATGGGAAGGCTTCACACCATTTAAATCAGTTCATTACTGTGACAATGAGTTTCATTCATTTTGTAGTTTGACAACAGTCAGCAAATGCTTATGTTCGCCCTCAAAGTACTAGGTATTAGAGCCACAGAAATCTTGATTCTTCACAGATCCTATGGCGTAGAATTTTTTCAAAGATTCATAAGCTCTGTTCACAAGATACACACCATCCCAGGTTCTACCTAAATTACACCTGACCCGGGTTAGATTTGACCGTGTGAACATGGCTGACGGACTCTAACTGGGATGAATGTGGATTAGTCAGCATCAGGGTTTAAAATCAGCGCAGATCTGATTCATTTTGTTGATTTTCCGATATTGAAACGGTGGATCTGTAAATGGGAAAATGCGGATTTGTAAATATGACATATCTATTTATTGAAAGTAGGTCATCACAACTGACACAAATTAACATGTGAGCTATTCATATGTATAAGTATTAATTTTTAAATAAAGTTGAGAGATAAAAATTTGCTAGTTTTCAGCTTCCCCTACCCCTTTTGTATAATTCCAAATAGAGACCTCCCCCATTTGTTGTGGATCTATAAGTATTTCATATTTTAAGCACTGGTTTGTATCCAAGGCGAATGTAAAGAAGTAGACTCTATAGCGATAATAAGTTACCATAGGCTCTGCTCAGAACATTCGCAATGCCAATAATGAAAGTCTCATGTTTACCTTTATGATATGAATCAATTATAGTTTTTGTCCTATTGAAATTGAGGGCATCTCATTTACGAGAAAAGCAAGACAAGATACTGAACCAGTTTTAAATCTCATATCTGCTATCTGAAACTCTACCTCAAGCACGAAATTCTACGCTTTTTGGGCTTCTGACAATAGATAGACCCCTCTCTCACCTCACGTGAAATCAATTGCGCAAGCAAATACTACTTTTAGATATTGAATCGTAGCCATATCAAGATTAGCTGTAGCGTAGAACACACGATGTTTAATTCCCACGGTTATTCAGCGAAAAATCCTCATTATCAATTTATCCACAATTGAAATATGTTTTGTCTGTGTCTTTGCCAGGGCTTTTACGCAGCTATCTCCATAAAAGATTTCGAATTGAGGGGCAGAGGGAGGAGAAAACGCAAGATGTACATAATATTCTGTTACAGGACAAAGTTGGTGTTTTACAGACAACTTAGTATGTGTTGGTGATGGGGGCAAAGTCCTATGTTTCACCCTGGCGTGCATTTCCCTGCTTAACAACTATGAGTACAACAGAGAGACTAAGAGAAACTGGGTTATAGACCAGTTATGTCAGCTCACCACAATACCCAGGGTTTGAAGTTTGACGAAGAATTTGCCAAGACCGTATGCTACTTTTATAGAACCTTTCGGCTTTGTAGTTTCAAGTTCTGGAAAACTTAGAAGCTGGAAACTATACAAGGAAAAGTTAGACTGAGAGTCTCCTTGAGTTTACAGTAAGTCGAATCCAGTTGCTCTGGGCAGAGGTTTTGGGAAGGGGTTGAACTCAAATAGGTGAAAACCCAGTCGCAAAAAGAACTAGAGAATATATATAGATATGAGTTAGTGAAAGAGGATTGATTCAATACAATACTTATTTTAAGATTACCTTGTAGACAGTGTTGTGGACAGGGGGGTGCAAAGGGTCAATGATCCGGTGGCCCATGGCTATTGGGGCCCAAGAAGAACATACTTCTGGTGTGCTTTGATATATTTCTTTCATTTATAGGCCTCCAGACTTGGGACTCATAAATCCTCTCCTCTGCCTTGTATGTAGTAGATAAGACACGTTGGGTTCAAGGAATTTTTATTTGTAGATATATTTAGTTATAGCAGAGTAAGGAGTGTTGTGTGTGACCCCTCGTTTTGTTTCGATGAATGCCGATTTAGGAACGATTACCAACACTACGGGTTACCTTATCAGAGCTACTTAAGCCAGCCAAAGTATAGGGCGATCCAATTGAACGATTATCTTAGCTAGAATCGCTTTAGCATTTTGCCTGGAGCTACATTTGCTTGGAAAAGCGTTTTTGGAAATAGGGCTGGGCGTGAAGTTTACTCTGAGTTGATAGCCAAGCCCGAGGAAGACCAGCAGTTTACTAATTTATCTGTTTCAATCAATTTTAAAGTAGTCCTTGTGCAAAAAGCTGAAAGAATTTTCGTGTAGAAATACGATAATATGAAGTCCTTGATAAAGAAACCAATTCTTGATGACGCATGGGAAAAAGTGTCCTTTGTCATCGTTTAGTAGTTTCCGTCCATACCATATCCTCCCATTTTCCTATCATTTTTCTTTCCTTTCATTTGCCCATTACTCAAGTATAAGCTGGAATGGTAGAGAAGTTCCAGCAATAACCGCGCTTTCGGATTCTCGTATGTATATTTTCATTACTGCTCGCTGTTGGCATTGGCGCTGCGTTGGAGTTTCTCGTTCTCCCGGCATGCAACTTTTTACCAGTCAACATGGTGAACCTCATGTCTCAATCTGGCCTAACAGCTTTTTGACTTACTGCTGATTAAATCGGTTCATAAGACAGGCTTGGCTATTCAAATAGTAAGCATATGTCAATGACATGTAGTAAAAGTTTCCACATATGAATCTACAATTTTGAAATGAGCCTGTTAATGTCTCTACATATTATTTCAAAACTGAATTTAATCCTGCCAGTGTTACCTTACTGCACTGACTGTCCTTCCTGACGTAATACTGTACAGTAAGAGTAGCTACTCCGAAATGGAGAATTTGGCATGTTATTATTATTATTATTATAAATTATCAATCAGGGTGAAGGTTCTTAAAAGTAATCTTCTCCCCGTAGACCCTACCGATCATAGTTAAGTATGTCATGTTTTAGAGACATCTAAAATAGGGGTTGATTGGCAAACAAGCTGTATTTAATCCTCAGTGGATAAAGAATGAAAGCATGTATAAGAGTGTAGTTAGAATATTATGCCGAAAAGGTTCTAAGTAACTGAAATCAAAATTAACAATGTCTGGCTGTAGGTTTTTAAGAAAATGGAGGTCCTTTATATGCAGGCTCTTACTGTAATCTTAGTGACTCCATTTGATTTGAAAATTGGAATTTTCATTTACCAGTTTCCGCTAGAACTAACTCTTGTTCTATAATGCTTTCACCATCAGAACCCCATTCTAACTATAATGTAGATGTCCGCTCCATTTTCCACAAGTTTCAAGAAGGCTTAACCATTTATGGTGATCCATAACCTTGAATCCTTCGAAGGAAATGAAATGCCTATTCAATATTCAAGCACTGTCCATTATACCTTAATTCATCAGAAACCATAGCATGGAATTATGTTCTTATTACCTAAGAATTTACATTTATGTTTATGACCCAGCGTCATGGAATTAGGATTTAAATGGATTACTAGCCACATTTTCTTCTGAAGGATAGCCCTCTGCTAAGCTTTTGTCTGCATAAGTTGAGGGTGGCCCATTCTCAGTGACCAGATTATCCAGGTGAAGTTCGAAAACTAGGGTGTGTAAAAGGAAAAGTCACTTATTTTGCTCGTTCCTCACAAGTGATCTAGAAATCAGTATACAATGGCTTCGAGGTGAGCAATAACAAATCAGATGTTCTACCATTGGTGTCTTTATCATGAACATGCCGGGATCCCATTGCTCATGAACACTGGTTACTAATTTCTCACTGAAGTAAAAGTAGGGACGTACTTGCTGTTCCCTCTCTTATCTCCCTTATTAAATAACAGGTTGACAGGGGGTCATCCACAAAAGTACGCACGCTCAAAATCATCATATTTTTGACCAACCAACCCACCCTGTACGCGCGAGTTTGTTTTGACTAAACCCACTTACCTCTGTACGAACGTACGAAGGTTTCTTTGATATTTCATGAAATATGTTGTCCATTTTTAGCAACGAATTTTTATAAAATGAGGAGAACATACGTCAAATTCTCACTTTTTGAAGTGACTGGATCGTACGTGCGCTTTGAGCTTTACCACCCCAACCACCCTGACCGCGTAAGTACGCTCTTGGCTTTACCCCCCCCCCCCACCGATCTTCAGCGTACGTACTTTCTGGACGGCCCCCAGTTGTGTACTACACTTTTTCATAAGACACTGGTTTATAAGAAAGCAATTCTCTCCTGCTAGAGAAGTTAAGAAAGTTCAGTACAGGAATTTTTGAGATCTATGAAAATTGATAAGTTGACACACATCTTAAAATTAAAATTTTCTCGCAAGCCCATCATAACTTTTGTTTAATTTGCATAGATTTCATATGAATATCTATGTATTTCAGTTGAATGTTAGTGTAGTACATGTTTGACTCTGCAGTACAGCAGTGCTACACATGCTCATATATTCTTACTAAGAAAATTTTAGGAAAGTTCCAGTACTGAAATCATGAAATAGCTAAGAAGTTTTAGTACTTTGCGAAAAATAGTAATTCTGAATGTTTTAAATGTTGGCGCAATCATGCAATAAATTAAAGCACAAGTAGTGCTGATGGTTAAACAACCGATTGAAATTATTCGCATGGGAACTTTGCTTGTTACTATAGTATGGGATAAATTGATGTTTGGAATTTGGTCATTGAATAACAATAGGAACTAACGACCTATCGCCTTCAACTAGCGTCATTTGAACAATGCCAATTGTTATGGTATACAAAAGACAGGTACCATGATGCATTGAAACTATTGTTCACGATGATTTTCAATCGACAGATATTGCAATGCATCCGGTCAAGAGATAGGGTTAGACAATTTTCAGTCGGCTGTTGCATGTCAGTGAATATAGTCAATCGTGTATTATTGGCAAATTATCAAATAATGGCTTTCATTTGTTCTATTTTTTGACGGATGATTCTTGTCCTATCATCTTAATCACAAAGCTATCGCATTCATAGAAAAAGATGGTTCCCATGGAATCATTCCAATTACAAAGGCATCATCCCTATCACAAAGCTATCATCTAGTCAGAAATGATGGTCCTGATTCTATGATCCTAATCACAGAGGATGGTTCTCAGCCTATCGTTCTAATCACAAAACCATCATAGCTGTAATTAATCGCCCATTTCACGCTGCAACGTTGAGAAAAGTATACTCGGAAAAAGCATTTTGGAGTAGCTAGTGATCAGATAGTCAATTTCTGTGAGCAAACAATGAACTGTGCTTAGCAATGAATGCTATGAAGAGCTGTAGTGTTGAAAATGTTATCTATGAAATTCTATGAAAGTCAACTTTAAGCTTGGGAGTTCTGTCTTAGCTATGACATCTTTTGCTAGTTGAGAAATCTTTTGCTAGCTATCACTAAAATTATTTTCTCTATCATATTTACTGCAATAGCCTCTTATCAAAGTTTACATGGGAACAACAACTTTTATCAAATTGACACGAAATTTCGTGCACTTGATTTTCTCTCTCTAACTATTAACACCTCTATTCACTTCAGTAGTATCAGTTAATGTCCTTCTCCACCCAAATATCCTTAAGATCGATTCAGAACATTTGAGTTTTGTTCTTGCTTTCTGATCAAAAACCCCTACAACAGGCACCATGGAAACATAGCAACTTGCACGGAGAATTTTTCCTTTCATGCTAAATCATTTCGAATACTTTTCGAGTTTATTTTTTATATTCACAATTGTTTATCATAGATATTAATAAAGAAATCTAATTTATGGAACTATGTAGTAATTATGCCGGCATAAAGCATTAATTTCACAGTTCTGGAAGCCGCCCTATCCTAGGAAATCAGATATCAAAGAGAGTATTAAGTTTCATATTTGCTTCGTTGTTTTTCATCAGTAGTGTAATGAAAACAACACAGTCGGCATGTGAGATAGAAAATGCTTTTCAAATCCAATCTTCTAGGAGTTCTAAGTTGCTATTAAACTCAAAATTTGATAATTAACTGATAAAAGCAAGATACGTCTCCTTACTTCTCCATTCAATTTGAATGCACCACGTTCTTGTCCTTTTGCTTGACATATTCACACAGTCATTTGTAAGTAAATCCTCTTACAAATACACAAGTTCATTCTGTTGAAATGCGTTACCGCACCGTCTTAGCTATCAAAAGAGATCTCATAAACTTGGCTCATTATGACTAATATTTACTAAACCTTTGCCTTGGAATGTTTTTGCTTCAAAAGCCACTCATATGAACTACTGCCTGTCAAACTAATTAAAAGTCGAATGAAATCTTTTCGATCATTAATTTTAATCTTATTTGGGTTTTAGAGTTATGTCAGTTTTGATATCGTTTCTTGCCAGTATAGCATTAGATTTTTTTGACTACACATCTTCATTTACAAGAAAACTAGCACAAAACCTAGCTCTAATGAAAGCCCCTTATTTATTGACTTCCTTTGGGCTTCCCTTGGCCATATTTTAGTACTAACGTTCCTACATAGTTCCTTAATTGTAAATTACACATTTAGTGCTATAGACATTGTAAGTTAAGACGGGGCACAATAGGCAATACAAGTTTCTCTACGGAAACCCGCCTTTGAAGCAATTGCTACATAGACTACACAATTCATGTGAGTCTGGCCCCTTAACTCTGCACTGTTTACAGTGATAGAAATGTTAGCAATTTAAAAGTTTTTAGGAATTCTGTCGTTAGTAGTACATGTTCCTCACATTCTTTTGGCTTTCTACATGTAAGCTCCTTATAAAGCGGTTCCATATAAAAAAGAACCGGCTTGTAAATGGACAAACTGTACCTACGATTCTATTTACATGAGATTTCTTTCGGCAACCTCCACAGCAGATGCTACTTTTACTTCACAAGAGGGTACTTGTAGAAGGGTAGACAACAGGGTTTGACCGATGAATCAGATGTACTAGTTATCTATCCACTGTCAACACAAGTTAATATGATTCTAGCATATTATTCACTCCCATCCATTGAGTTCACCTTTTTGAGCATTTTTCACTAATTGCTTATTAATGTGTTTAGGACGAGGTTCTACCCTTCTGAATCTAATGCCTACGCTATGAATAATAATTTCTGAGATTTTCACGCGCTTTAAGTTCGAGGCAGAAAAGTACGTCAACTCTCAGAGCGAAAATGGAACTAGCAGACTGATTTAAAGAGTATGTAATGCCTGCTACAATGAGCATGTCTTGAGCATTCTTCAAAGAACGCGGTTTCCCACGAGAAAAGCCAAAGATATCTTAGCTCAGCTTACACCTATGCCAAAATAATTTATCAGAACTTTCTATCTGTTTTGAGTTTATCTTTGCACGGCTTATTTCAAGAAACCTCAGACAATGCACGAATGCGTCTTTTGTTTTCATAGATTCCTTGCTCCTTGTCCTAGCTCTAGTGCTCATTAGGGTATAACGAAGGCCAAATATTTAGATATTTAAATATTTAAATACTATTTAATAACAAATATTTAAACCATTCTAGCTACAGTGAAGCTTCGTTCCATTGAAATTATGATTTTTTCCCCATAGATTGGAGCATTAGAGGGCTATTACCATCTAGAACATCCAACTCACCCAAAGAGGTCACGAAGGAGCGCTGAAGATAAAACGCAACTTCTTGAACAAGAACAGCACGTAAGTAGTTATAGCCTCGTTGCAGAACTGCCTCTCAAAGAGGAATACATCAAAAATCCGTTCCTTTGGAAGAAGCGAATCGCTGCTTGTAGTTACAGCAAGAAATTGCTTCACACATAATGAGAGATTCAGTATTCTATAAAGAGAATAAGTCAAAACAGATAATGGTAGCATATGAGTAGATAGTAATGATCACAGCCTCAGAGGGTCTTTGAAGCTCAACATCGTTTGAAATCTATCTTTTCTACAGTTGAGTATGCAGCATTTCAAAGGCTCCCTAAAATTTGTTGATAAAGACAAAAACCAATAATTAATCAAGCGTGTTTGAAGATAGCTAATGTGAAATTTAATCCAACAAAATGATGCCTAGTCCAGGGCAAAAATGACCGCTTGTTTGTTGGTGTTTCTTTGCAGCATTTTGTAATACAAAGATCAGCTGCAAGAAATCATACAAGTATCATTTTTTACTGATTTTGATTGGTTCAGTGCAATACAGTCGTCGCCCTGCGTTCCTTCCCCGATGTTGCAAATTCAAAATCTCAGGCATTCATGCATAGGTAGCTATGCGCAGCTATGTACAGCAATACTGGGCGTGGCATGCTGGATGCTTGGCATCAAATTCAAGAACTTAACATGTCATTTAGCTGAAAATCAATGGGATTAATGTTTCTATGCATTATATTTCAACACCTTTATTTATTCTGAAGATTTTCATTTGATTTGAAGGTCATCTGGGTAGAGCAGCAGCACGAGAAAGTGAGAGAGAAACGCGGATACCATCATCAAAAAGTCGTAGCTAGAGGAATTAGGCCAAGGTTTGCTGATCCACTGTGGGATGAGCAATGGTACTTGGTAAGACATGATTTACAAGTAGTACAACCAGAAATGTAGTTGCTTCTTTGATAGGCCATATTGCTTGCTCTTGCGAAATCTTCAGGCCGAATATCTGATAGACCAAAATTTATCTATCTGTTAAATATATATATAAATATATATATATATAGTATCTTCTTGCTCTTATCAAGCAGGTCCTTAGATTTTATTAATGTTATTTTGCAATTAATAATGATATCTTGCATATTTTCAGGACGATAAAAGAAATGCACTTGATCTTGACATAAATGTCATACCCATTTGGAATCAAGGAATAACAGGAAAGGGTGTAGTTGTTACAATTTTAGATGATGGTATGTTTTCAAGAAGAATATATCTTTCATTGAACAGTACTCACGCCACACCTTAATGAATATGTTCTGTATTTTCGCATTGATTTGATCGTCAACAACGAATGATCGTGCGATAAGTTTGTCAACAACATATCAACTATTATTTTAACATAGTATCTGTGGCTGACAAAAAGTTATCCACAAAATAAACTAGATTTTTGAAGATTCAAGTAAGCAACTAAAAGCTATTCACATTAAGAATCAGGACAGAATTCTACAATAGAGATCTCTGGTGATGAGTGCCAGGTATAATAATGGGATTGTATAAGCTAAAGGAAAAGTGTATCACAAAACAATTACGGTTGCTTTCTCAGAGAGAAAAGCCCAGTAGTTCCAGTAAGTGTTTGGAAATCAGTTAGCAAATTATGTCTGTTTTTGTGAAATATCTATTGATATCCATTGACTTATCTTTCAGGTATTGAGCATAATCATACAGACTTAATTAAGAACTATGTAAGTGTTCAAATATCTTCCTTCATTTTTTCCAACTTAACTTTAGATCACTGGAATAAATTACAGGTTGAACTGCGAGCGAGTAGTTTGTGGTTGTAGATGACCTCAGTTTTCCAAAGGCATTCAATGAAGACATGATACAATGAGAAAACTCTGAGGTTGGTCGGAAAAGAGGGAGTTTTGTATTTAGCTTCCTATCACAGCAAATTTTGTCCGTAAATATAACCTACAGTCCCCCTCGCCCCATTCGAACAAAACAATCTATATCCTTAGCAAGATGCTCTCCAATATCACGAGCAATATACTCTACTTATTCAATTTATATAAGGTAGGGTTTATTATGAATTATATCAGTTGATAATTAAGAAGTTAAAAAGTGGGTACACCAAACAGTACTGTAGGACATTATAATACAAGCCTTAATTGGCTCATTACTAAAGGAGGGAAAAGTGGCCCCTTCGATGAACATGGCAGTCCATTATCATTCTGACTTTTGGTTCTCTGTAGAGTGTCATATTGAAGAGTAGCATATTCTTCTGACAGTGGTTGAATCATGGAATATGATTGGACGAATGAAATATTGCATAATTAAATGATATTTTTCTCATCATAATTTCAGGACCCAGCTGCTAGTTGGGATGTTAACGATAACGATCCTGATCCATTTCCACGATACGATCCTACTAATGAAAACAAGTAAGTTTCCACGCTATTACGTTTTCATCGATAGTACGTTTTCATCGATAGTACGTTTTCATCGATAGTACGTTTTCATCGATAGTACGTTTTCATCGATAGTACGTTTTCATCGATAGTACGGACTTTCTGCTCGATGTGAGGGCAGCCTTTTTGCTCTTTCATGCCATATTGGCTTCACTAGGCAAGAGTACGAGCTACGAGTTCAATAGATCAAACAAAGGAAAACCAGAATTCTACCTTCAAAGAGAAACAAATAACGTCCTTCACTATGGCACAAAAAAGCGGGAATATTCTTTTAGCTTTCCCGCTTTTTCGTTATATAGTGAAGTTCTGTAGTACCGATAGACTTTTCACAAATATCGTCCTGTTGGGGGTGCCTGTGCTCTGTTTTTGCTCAGAGTATACTATGCTAGTGGCATCAGCTAGTAACATAAATTCAATATTAATTAAAGAGAGAAATTTTGCACCCTCTATGGTGCACGACTATAGTATTAGAATCCTATTTATCTTTTTACGAAGACTATCTTTCATTTAGTTCATTGAGAATATCGTAATAGTTCACCTTACTCCAGATTTGATAAAGGACTGATCGTATCTCCTTCGCAGGCATGGAACCCGCTGTGCGGGCGAAGTTGCAGCAGAAGCAAATAACAGTAAGTGTGGAGTTGGAGTTGCGTATGGAGCTAGAATCGGAGGAGTGCGCATGCTTGATGGGAGAGTGACTGATAGAGTAGAGGCAGAGTCACTTAGTTTAAATCCACAGTACATTGATATATACAGTGCAAGCTGGGGGCCAAGTGACGATGGGACAACAGTGGAGGGGCCTGGAACCCTGGCATCAGCTGCATTTGCGAATGGCATTGCCAAGGTTTGATTAAGTTTTGTTCATACACACATGTAGCACAAGAAAGCAATCATATATACATATATGTAATATATATATATATATATATATATATATATATATATATATATATATATATATATATATATATATATATATATATATATATATATATATATATATATATATATATATATATATATATATATATATATAATTACTTGGAGCCTACAAACGAATGAAACCATTACTGGTTTGAAATATCTGTTACCAGCATGCTCGTAAAGGCCAGTGCAGTGATCGAAGGCACTAATAAACTGTCAAGTAGATATGTCTGTAAACATGGCGAAGGAAAACAAATACCCAGAAATTACAGCAACGACAAGAACATTGGAGGCTTTTTATTAGTATGATGCGCTCTAGTTCTTGTATGAAATCCATGTGGTTTAAAGAGGGATTTCTATCGCCTTGAAGAGAAGAAGAAAGATAGAAAGATTGGTTGTAAATATGGTAATAGCCACGAAGATCATAGTTTTGTTGACACTTGCAACTCATTGTCTCTACCAGTCAATTAAAAGATGAATAGTTCTGGTACACTTGGCAGCTCCAATGACACACGAAGCACATTTTATTCACCACAACTGAGATATCACTCTCTTTGCACATAATACAACAAATCTTATGCTCTTGCATCCAATTCAACGTGATTAATTTATGAACTGCTCGATTCTCTTTTTCTCTCATAGGGAAGAGGAGGCCTAGGTTCTATCTACGTGTGGGCATCAGGCAACGGTGGTCGTCATGACGACAGCTGTAACTGTGATGGGTATACAGCAAGTATATATACATTGTCAATTAGTTCGAGTTCAGATCATGGGGAAAGCCCCTGGTATAGCGAAGCATGTGCGTCGACCTTAGCTACAACATTAAGTAGCGGGGCACATGGAGAAAAGAGAATTGTGAGTATAGCAGAACATTTCCATCACATTCTCATGAATATCTGTTGTTAATTTATACTAGTACATGAATTTTCAAATGGCGAGGCAGCAAGATCTATGCAAACTTAATAAAGTATCGAAAGACAAAGTTTTTCCAAAATTATGTTTGAGTTTGTAAGATGGTACATGGCATGGTAATCAATGGCGGACGATTGGCTGTTGGTTGGGGAGGAGGGAGGGCAGCCAAGCAACAGGAGCCTGGAGTCAAGCTCTGAAGAAGCATTTTTAGCAACCATATACTAAAACTTTCATTGCTCTGTACAACTATTGGAGGAGACCTCCCCCTCGTTCGTCCCTCCTGGTGTCCGCCACTGAAGGTAATGTTTTTTTACGGAAAAGCAGCACACAGTTAAGACGAAGTTCCATGGTGAATTGGCCCCAAAATACCTATGTTGACGTCATCAATTTGAGCTGCTGCATGTACGTCTACAATGAAGACTTCTCTAGGACAATCGGCTTAGCTGAATTGGCTAACATCTTCATAACAGTGAAATCATTACAATTATTGAAATTTATTACGATCATATTATGTTTATTTCATGTTTAATATGATAAATAGCATACTTGAAATATTTTTTGTAAAATGAGTGGTTTCCTTCACAGGAAATAATTAAAGATATTGCAAGTTCTTTCTCGTGCACGAAATTGAATTTCCTGTGAATCTATCGACCATTAATCGAATCGAACAGTAGCAATATTTGATTAGAAATTTGCCAAGCAAGTTGGCATGGCAGGGCCTCTTTGTGGCGGAAATTCTTCGCCAAGTTGAGGAAGGGAAGTCTTTGTTTGTGTCGCGAGTGTGGTGTCTTTCATTTTGAAAATAGCTGTAGTTGAATTGTGAATGGATGGACTGTTTCAATAACCCTGGTCCACAAAGAACTATTGCCGTGCGAGACCTCAGCATTTGTATAAAATTACATATTCCATGGCGTCGGATTAATGGAATTAAAAAGCGCTTAATTTGGAAAAGAAAACTTAAGAACATTTCAGACAAAATGCCGCATAACTAAATCTCTAAATGACTGACAAAAGTAGAGTCAAACGTTGTTACTAGCGCTCAACAGAAGTACAAAATGGTACCAAAAGCGGGTCAGTCGATATTTTGGAAGGAAAGGCTTTCATAGAAAACCGAATAAACTTATCAATTTGCTGGGAAATCTTGATTTCCCATCCCTCTAATAAATTCTCCAATCTACACCTCTGGCTAAATGCCATCATCTGCCATGGCAACTGCTTACCAAACGGTTTAAATGCCTAGAAAGCAATAATGCTGTGTGCCCTATATGCTAGATTCAACTATGAACTTACCCAGAATAGAGCCGGTATTCATGATTATATTTCAAAGGTGTTTTCATCTTCAAATTTCAGGTAACGACTGATCTTCACAATCTGTGCACAGAGAGGCATACAGGAACATCTGCTTCAGCGCCTTTAGCAGCAGGAATCATAGCTCTTGCCCTGGAAAAGAAGTAAGTGCAAAGCTAAATAAACTAGAAAAAAAGAATTATAGAAGCAACATTTTATTTTCGTAAGAGATATGTGCAGCCAAGGAATAATGAATATTTGGGCGATGACTCATTCGAGGTCACGTCTACATACGTCATGGAGTAAAGTATTCGTCGCAGTGGACCATATGAGCACCATTTATCTCAACGAAAATTTGTGACTTTTGGCAATTGTAGCACATAGCAAGGAATGATAAAATTTGATCGTGTGTTTATCGCATTCAAAAACATAATTATGGCAGGTGTGACTTCATGATACAAGAGCTTATTTGTCACAAAATCTTAACATGGTTTAGAACTTGCCCACAACTATCATCTCTGTGGAAGTAAATTCATGCTACCTTACATCACAAAGGGAATTTCTAAGGGTGGAGAAAAAGGAATATCAAATTTTTCCTAACAGAAACATCAGATGAGGCATAGAACATAAGCTGTTATAAATCCTTTCATAATAATTAGGGTATCTTAAATGAAAAAACACAAACATTCGTTATAGTATTTATATGATCTGACACCAAAGATCAAAAGTTTCAGTTTTTCATGCATCATTCCATCAACAGGCAAGATAAAACCAAATTTTCCCATTTGCAGCCAAATTTTATATACTCTATACAAAAGTTATCCCACTTGTGTTGTCGAGCCTCTTTCTGTTTCAGTCCAAAAATAACGTGGCGTGACGTGCAGCATATTGTGGTCACCAGCGCGAATTGGGAGCCGTTAAAGCATGACACAGACTGGAGAATGAACGGTGTAGGACTTCATGTCAATGAGAAATTTGGATTCGGATTGTTGGATTCTGAGAGGATAGTTAGCAAAGCTGATCCAAAAACATGGAGAAATGTACCGGAGAGTAGAGAGTGCCGAGGCAAGAGTTTTTCCGAAGCAAAGTAAGTTCCCTGTCATTTTCATGAGATAATAATGATCGCACAAAAAATACAGTTACAACAGAGGAAGACAAAAACGCAAGCGGTCATTGGTAGATTTACTTTATTAGGACACAAGATGTCATAAGTAGTTACTTTGATGAAGATGAAAATGTGATTAGTAATGACTGCTAACTGTCCATAACCCACAAAGGGTGATTTACCGTTTTAACAAGCCCTGTAATGATGCATAGATTTTGAAATTACTGACAAAAGATTGCTGTATATTTGTTTACACAGTTTGTTTCTGGTAAAGTGAAACATTGTGAGAGATTTAAAAACTCTATGTAATATCTTTAAGGTATTCAGTATTATCTACTGATGCAAAAGAAATGGATAAATCCCCTGCTTATTTTAGGTCACTGCGATGGAACCAGCCTCTTACAGTTGAAATTGACTCGGATGGTTGTGCTGGCAGTAAAGATGAAATTCGATATCTTGAACATGTTCAGTTGATCATAACACTTGAATACAGTCGCAGAGGCGATCTTATAATCGTTCTAACGACTCCGATGGGAACGAAAACAGTATTGCTACCGACTCGATCCGAGGATTCGTCAGACGAGGGGTTCAAGAAATGGCCTTTCATGACAACGCACGCCTGGGGGGAAGACCCTCGTGGAAAATGGACTTTTGAAATACGTGACGCAGGTGATGCTAGGGCAAATACTGGAACACTCCGTGATTGGCAGTTAGTTCTATTTGGTACGAAAGAGAAACCTCATCATCAGGCTATAACCCATCCAGATGTTCCAATTCATCGCAAAGCTGTGCAAGATGACATTAAGAAAATCCAAGGAAATCAACAGCCATCCGTTACAATCACCAAAGTCACGTATACGTTCGGTTCAAATCCGGCTTCACCGCCACAGCCTCCTCCACAGCCATTATCTAGTATTCCACAAGGGCTACCAGACCTTCCCACAATAACCCCATTAAACGGGGAAGCCCAAAAGACAACGAGTCTAGCTTTAGGAGCTCCGTCGCATATAATTGACAATTTGCTTGCATCTCCTATCAATCAGCTGTCTCCATTTCACGATCAGTCGTTCCCGAGAGGAAGTCAAAGTTATGGTAGTCTTGGTGTTTCTCGTCCTCAGACGTTCCCACCGCCCAGTTTTCATAACAACCCTTTTCCATTCATACAGGCTCGAAGTAGCATGCCATACGCTCCTAACTACATGAAACATTTTAACGCGAGAAACTTTCAATCACAAAGTATTGCTAATTATTACCTAGTCCAAAGACAGCAGATGAAAGCCGTGCAAAGGTCACGGCCTAGTTTTCCATACAAATGGCCAGGCTCACGTGCAAACGTTTGGGAATATATTGGCAGAGCATATAGGAAACGGTCACTGCCAAGGACAGTAAAAGACTATGTGAGATCTTTAAAAAGAACGAACAGCTTGATTAGGACAGTAAAAAACAGAGGTAACAATCAAACGTAACGTAAAATCTATGGAATAGTTAGCATAAATAAATATATATATATATATATATGTAATAATATAGCAAAAGACAAAGAAAACCATTAATTTAAGGACACCAGCAAGGTACCAGTCTTTAATGCACAAATGCTCATAGAATCTCAAATACAGAATAACTAAAACCTTTGAATTCTGTAGCATAAGATGTGATATAGTGAACTGCAGATATCGGGCTTAACATTTAGTAAGGAAACTAAGATCAGTTTGCAGACAGCGGCGCCATAGCAAGACATAGAATTATACGTCATTCAATAACCTGAGAGCAGAAAAGGCTTCTGCAGCACAATCAAAGTATCATTACGAGGTAAAACGTAATCTATCACATACAAACAATGATTTATTTTGAATTTATAGCTAAGAACTGGTGCAAAGTACGTTGCATTTCTGCAAAAGACAGCTGTCATAGGTAGTAGGACAACTCGCAGGACTACTCGAAAAGCAACACAAGTTTATTCTAACTGAAAATACTCCTGATGAGTATCAAGTGTTTGTTTACTCTATTGTATCTTTCCCTTTTCATTTCATTTAGTTTTCTCATTTGTTTACGATCTAGTCGCTTAATTAATTATTGGTGGTGGTATTTGAAACTGTTTGTAGAATTATTGTGGGTATAGGTAGAACAATGAACACATTTCGTACCACGGTTGTATCTGTGCTTCTTGTCTTGACACAGTTTACCTGGGTAGCTAAAGCTGTTGTGATATGCTTCACAATTTGGATACTCAATTATGATCAAGTCCATTCCTGTTCGCTCGTCGTCAACTGATTTCTGAAAGATAGAATGAAAGATAATGACAAGAAATTCCCGGCTTCCTGTATTATCCAGTAATTTTGACTATGATGAAATCTTTCCCTGGTATTTGCACCGACTCGCGGGTTAGTGAAGATGCCATCCGTTGCACGTGGAATATTAAATCATGGCACATTCTTGAAGGTCATAACCTGTATTCCAAATGCGTGCATCAGTTTGCAGCTGCTCTAACAGTCAGTTCATATCTCGAAAATGAATCTATGGTCTTTGATTATAGGCTGCACAAGGCCTATTTAAACACAACCTTCGTCTCGTAGCGCTTTCGAAGGAATTGGTGTCTTAAGCGTTCCTTATTCTTATCTAGCGAGATAAAATTTCCAACAATAGCTAAACTTATATATAGTTAAGCAAGGGGGACATTGTCCAAAAATAATTATTATATATTCATTGTGGATAAACATACCTTATCGAACAATTTAATGTCACCGGTCATCTACCAATCGAAGATCTGTAGAACCAAATGGAGGTTTGACGGTCATGATCTCTGTCAGAAATGAAAGTGGAGCTCTGGAAACAATAGGTACGGAGTACCCTAAGGATTTGGCAAGAAATTGCAAAAGTCATATGCGCTGATTGGAGTCCCATGAGATTTCTGAAAGACTTTTATGTAGAGGTGCTTTCAATCATGATGGCAGCCATTAAAAGCCATTTGTTGTTTGAGTGAGCTTCGTGTTGATGAAAAGAAACCACAAGGGATTCAGCTATTTAGGTAGGGTGCAAAGTTTCTGAAGGCCAGTTTCCACTTGAACGAAAGCTATCGATTTGGTTGACTCGATCGAATCGACCAAATTCGTTTAAGTGGAAACTGGCCTTTATTGAGTAGACATGGGTTCATTCTTTCTTCAAAAAATCCTGATTTCTGCGACAGTGTCTGATCGGCTGCCTCCGCAAAACCTAAACTTTTATAATTCTAAAGGTCCTCCAATATTCCAGCCAACTGAATGTAAGACAATGAATAGATAAAAATAGTTATGGTAAATTGATTGTGCGAAACAACAAAAAGAGAGAATAGCAACTAGAACTATTAAATCACTCTACGAAATGTAAACTCACTCTAGAAAGTTTATATTGAACAGGCCAACTACTCATGATAGTCAACAATAAACCTACTAAATAAACAAGATAAATACAATGTAACTAATGGCATAAAACAACAACTAAACAACGATACCATAAAATACATAAAAATGATAAAACAGGCGAATCTCCTTTTTTGAATTAACATTTCCGTGGGTCCAACTTTCAAGTTCAATAACAATTGGAAAATAATACAACATTTATCTTAAATCAATAACTGAAAAATATAAATAATATACATTATTTAATGATTTTCAATCAAATATGAAATTCTTGGCATTTAATTCAGATCTTTTAGACATCCAAATTCTTGATAATTTCGTTTGTGTATTCTGAGCATGTCGAATGCCCACCAAGGTCACCAGTGATTACCTAAAGAGAAGATAACAAAGAATCTCTTGTACAATAAAGCTATAAAGCGTCATTACGTAAAACTTATAGTGCTTTAATCAAACGCTAGTGCGTGAGGGAAGGATTAAAGAACTAGCTCAAATCATTCTGACTTTCATAAGATGGAATTGGAATCGTCCAACTTCCAAGTGCAGTTAGTATACTTTCGTTGCCAAATTTTTAACAAAATAGAACTGACTCACTTTGTAGAGAGATAGCTATATACATAATCATTGCTAGTATGTTTTCAAATCTGACTTCTACCCGACAACTATATCTTCATTGGACTAGAACTTGGGGCTTGTCTCAAGAAAACGGTTTGCAGGTTTCAATTGGCCTACACATAAACCAGCAGTATATTGCCAATTGTTATTAACTGTGGACACAAAAAGAAGGAACAAAATGCAAACACCAATCAAGCACGTCAGTTAGAACATCGTAGGACACATGTGTACATAGATGAAACAATGCATGACCAAGTCAAAAACAGCAAAAATGAATAAAAGACGGAAATTTTATGTCTCGTTTTCCAGGAATGGAAACACTCGCCGTGCAAAAAACTGGTATTAAATTATTCATTTTCATTTCATTTTAAAATTATTTACCCAGGGTACAAATTCAGTTTAAATACTGTTTTACAACTGACCCCGCAAAAACTACTTACAAAAATTAAAAAGTTATATACTACAAAGTTTAAAATAAAAAGAGCGGAATATAACTAAATCAAAGATATATAAATATAAATATGCACAATGCACCTCAATATATACAAAAGGATTATTTTCCCTTGAGTTACATTGGCACTGGTATAAATCGGCACTGTGAGGTAAAGAATTGTTATAAATAATGGCCAATGGATATGATATAGATAAAAAGTCTGGACAAATATTAGCAAATCCAGAGACTTCTAGAAAAGTTACTGGTCGCTAATTAATTCCGTTCTCAATAAGGCTAAAATTCCGATAGTACCTCCCCTTTTAGAAAATGGGTTATTCATAACAGACTTTGCTGAAAAAGCACAGATTTTTAATGATTAATTCATACTTCAATGTTCAACAATCGAAAATAGTAGTCAGATTCCACAAGATGCCCCTGAAGCTTCTTCCATGATATGCGATTTTGAAAATTCTGAGGAAAAGATACTAAATGTCATAAGATCTCTTAACCTTAACAAAGCCCATGGCTGGGACGAGATTTCAATAAGAATGATAAAACTAAGTGACAAGTCACTAATTGCTCCTCTCAAGATAATATTTACAAACTGTCTGAGACGAGGTGTATTTCCTGGAATTTGGAAATGTGCAAATGTGGTGCCAGTTCATAAAAAAAATGAAAAAAATATGAAGAGTAACTATCGTCCTATTTCTTTACTACCAATATTTGGAAAGATTCTTGAAAAACTTATGTACGATCCCCTATACTCACACCTTGCATCCTGTGACATACTCGACCCCAATCAATCAGGTTTTCGTCCTTGCGATTCAACAATCAATCAACTTCTTTCCATAACTCATGTAGTATTCAAAGCATTTGATTGTAATCCTCCTCTTGATGTTCGATCCGTTTTTCTTGATATTTCAAAAGCATTTGATAGGGTATGGCACGATGGTCTTATTTATAAACTTAAACAATGTGGCGTTTCAGGACGATTTCTTGCTCTTATTATACGTTTTCTTAAGGATCGTAAACAGCGAACTGTTCTGAATGGTCAATGTTCTAGTTGGGGAGATACTACGGCAGGTGTACCTCAGGGCTCAATTTTAGGTCCATTATTGTTTCTTGTGTATATAAACGATCTCCCTACTGACTTGAAATGCAATGTAAAGCTTTTTGCTGATGACACGTCCTTATTTACAGTTGTCCAAGATCCTTATTCAGCTGCAAGTGACATAAACTATGATCTGGAATTAATAAGCCGATGGGCCCATAACTGGAGGATGTCGTTTAATCCCGATCCTCATAAGCAAGCTGTTGAATTAGTCCTTTCAACAAAAAGACATGAAATAGATCACCCAATGATCTTCTTCAATGACATTCCGGTGGAAAAGGTAGATGAACACAAACACTTAGGAGTTATCTTGGATAAAAAGCTTTCTTTTTCTGCTCATATTAATGCTGCTATTTGCAAAGCTAGAAGAGGTATTGGTTTGTTAAAGCATCTCTCCAGATATCTGCCTAGACATACCTTAAATGAGCTTTATAAGCTTCACGTGCGATCCTTCCTTGATTATGGGGATATTATCTACCATATCCCATTCAAAGTATGCGAGTTTAGTAAGAACACGATCGTACCACGTTTAATGGAAAAACTGGAGTCTGTTCAGTATTCTGCAGCTCTTGCTGTAACAGGAACTTGGCGGGGAACATCGCGCGACAAGCTGTATGCTGAACTCGGCTGGGAGTCATTGAATTCTAGAAGGTGGATTAGACGCCTTACCTTGTTCTACAAGATCATAAACAACTTCACCTCTTCGTATACAAGGGATCCAATACCACCACTTTATAGGTCGCAATACTCTCTTCGCAGGCAGGATGCAGTAGGGCGAATTGTGACAAGAACAGAAAAATTCAATTCCAGTTTTTACCCAAACTGCATCCAGGAATGGAACACACTCAATCCTGAAATAAGACTAGCACCATCTGTTGCAGTTTTTAAGAAAAAGCTTCTATCAATAATTCGTCCTACTGCGAAATCTGTTTTTGGGATTCATGATCCACTTGGCTTATCCTATCTCTCGCAATTAAGAGTCGGTCTCAGTAAATTGAACTTTCACAAATTTAATCACAATTTCAAGGACACATTGAACCCATTGTGTCCAACTAAAGCCGGGTTTCCACTTAAACGAATGCGGTCGAATCGATCGATTCGATCGAATCGGTCGAGAGGGCTGGCAGTTTCCACTGAAACGAATCGATCGATTCGACCGAATCGATCAGACAGGGTTTAACTTTTCTATCAAAACAAAACCAAAGGCAGTTGTAAAATGGGCCTAACTAGGAAGGAGATAATAATTGCACTTTTAATAAAAAGAAGGGAAAGAGGTCGAAATCTTCAAGTTATGAAGTCCAAAAGAGTACGGGTAAGACAGCTGTAGAGGGAAAGGAAAGAAAAAGGAGAATACCGCTCGTTGATTAAAGAAATGCAAGTTGTTGACGAAATGTTGTTTTACATTATTCGTTTGGGAACTATTCCCTACTCCAGTTACAACCGTAAATTTCTCCCAGTCTCGCTTGATATTTCTAGTGGATTTAAGTTGAAGTAGTCTGTGAGCAACAGTTGAGTCACTTCCTTTGGTATGATTTTTTTGACACATTAACATACATTCCTATTGTAGCCATGCTGTTCTCTACAATTTGATTGGTCAGGGGATTATCGATCGATGGAAAAGTTCAACTCAGTTGAACTTCTCTATCGATCGATTCGATCGATGGCGGTCGAAGGGGAGTCCACAGTTTTAGGAACTGCGCATGCACCAAATCGATCGATTCGATCGAATCGACCGAATTCGTTTAAGTGGAAACTGGGCTTAAATGATGGAATTGAGGATACGGAACACTTTTTGTTGCTCTGTCCGTCATTTGATATCCAACGACGTGATCTTCTCGCTGAAATTTCGCAGTTGCTACAGCCATTTGTCCAGATTAACAACCTCTCAAATATTGTTCTAATAAAACTCTTACTGTACAGTGATAAAGACTTCTCGGATAGCATTAACAAAAGTATCCTCCAACTGACCATAAATTTCATTCACAAAACTGGTCGATTTGGTTGATTTAGCTAGCATCAACTTCCATTGCAAAAGTCATTAGTTCCTCTTCGTCCCTTCTGGTGTGTCGTACGTACGTTCCGCAGTTGATGTCAAGTGCCACAATTAGATCTCCCATTTTCATCATGCACCGGCATAGCATTCCGGCCGGTGTTAACGTTGCATGAGGGAGCATGGTGACTGTCATTTACCCTTTCAAATTCATTAGCTCGACATCAACTGCGGGACAAGTTGTTCTCCTTAGTTATTGTTTTATATGTAGCTTGTAATCGTATTTAAATTTTAGTTTAGATTTATGTTTTATATGTAATGGCCCCGGGGTAGTCAGGATATTGCTCCTCGGGGTATCGTCTTTGTAGTATAGTAATGTTTGGCTTGTAAGTAATGTTATATGTAACTTGTTATTGTAAGCTTTTTATTCTGAATAAAATAAAAAAAAAAAATATATAGATATTGCTCCCTGTGGTATCGTTCCCTAATGTAGCACAACCGTTAAGTTTAGTAGATCTTGTTGTAATTGTAAAAGTGCTTAGCAAAACTGCGATTACGCGTAAAGACATCCATGTCAAAAGACACAAAAGCATCCTACCTTCCCTTCCCGTATTGTTTTGAAACAAGACGCTTCTATTCTTTCTGCAAATGAATTTAATTTCATATGCTTTAGCATCATAACCCCACTTAGCAACAGGGCAGTTGGATTGGCTTTATCTTGGCCTGCAATGTCTGGTGCTGTTCCGTGTACCTGGCAACAAACAAAATTGTCCTTTACTGTAAGGCGGTCTACGATGATATCATATTGAAAATATCGAGAAACCTGAAGCTCAAATGATAAATCTTCAGCACTCTGAGAGGTGTCACTCTTACTCTACTTACCGCTTCAAACACTGCAACACCATCTCGTCCAATGTTTCCACTTGGGGTCAAGCCCAGTCCACCAATTAGACCAGCACACAGATCACTACAAATTGGAAACCAAAAGAATAAGATGTAGGCCTTCATAAGAAGAGTCAAGTGCAGTCCTGAACAAATTATGACAACACGGCTATAAGTGTCCTCCGCTGTAAAATTGATGCTTCAAATCAAAGTAGATAACCAATTGAAATGTACCTCAAAATATCTCCGTATAAATTTGGCATGACAAGAACATCGAATTCTGTAGGATCTTTCACCATCTACAATTGAACGCATAATCTATATATGTACTCGAGGGAAAAATTTCGTTTTACCAATTAAGAGCATTAACTGTTTCCATTTGCATAACATCCTCGTTGAACTAGAATACTAGTTACCTCAATATCGAAAAATTTGCCATAATTCTATAACTCAAAGCAAATTTATTCACTAAAAACGGCCAGAGGTGTATGACAAATAAAGCATATGCCAGAGGTGCATGACAAACAAAGCAGATACTTACATTTAGACACGTTGTATCCAAATACATTTCATTGTATTTTATATCTCTATTTTTCTCTGCAGCTTCTCTGCAGCATTGCAAGAACAGTCCGTCCGACTGTCGCCTAAAAGAAGACCATTCCTCTTCAACATCACGCAATCTGCTATTTAGATTACTAGGGAATGACCTAAACTTCTACACAATAATACGAGGTACTTAATTCTAACCTATCACATCACTGATTAAATTGAGAATGAATTAACATTGACTAAATAAATCCTGATTTAGAACTGTGCATCTCTTTACACAGAGCCAGTTAATTGGAAGCCTATATGTAGGGGGCTTAAAAGAGAAAGTACAGTAACTCCAATATCAAACTTGCTGTTGATCGAAAAAGCAACAAATTACTATTTTCAACCACCTTTTCAACTACTTACTACTTTCAATACTCTCATTACCAACGCCAGCTATTCTTTAGTAGCACAGATAAAAACATTTCAGACAACAAACTTACATGATGTTAGCTTTATGCACTGCAGTGACAGTCTGTCTGTTATTGTCTCTCGCAAAATTGAATGCAAATTCAGCAATGCGTTGTGATGCCTCTCTTGTTATAAGTTTTATACTTTGAACAACTCCCTCTACAACCTAGAAGTCAACAAAGGGAGATGAGGTAACGCAAATTTTGACAATATCTAGAATTATATATTTCCCATATCAAATTCTCCTTTTCAGTAGTTACATCAAATCTTTGCTCGTTTCCAACAATGGCATACACACATGACTCCAAATCTTGTTTCAAATGCCCCCAGTTGGGATTGAATTAGTCTTGCAACAAAAACAAAATAATGGCATATCGAATAGATTCTATTCCAAAGCAACAACTCAGTAGATTCTGAGAGAGCAACTAAATGGTTTGACTTTGATAAAAAAGATATAACAAAAATTTATTATTCTGCAACTCAAAATATCATATGTGGACTCTTCAAAATGTTCTTGGCAACATAAGATGGCCTACCTATACCCAAGCAGTAGAGATATGAGGTAAATGCCATGCAGAATGAATTCACAGCAAATAATAACAGAATGCTGCCTACCATATGCTCAATACCACTGTACTCTCCTTCTGTGTTCTCTCTTATTGTCACTATATTTACATTATCATATGCAGTCTCAAAGCCTGGTATTGACCTGCATGGTCTAACATTGGCAAAGAGATTAAATGTCCTATGGAACAAGGGAAAATGCACTTGGTAGAAATTTATGTATGTATGTATGTATGTATCATATCTTTAATGTACATAACAGGTCTAAGTAAAATATTTGTTTTCAGCCTGGTGTACAAACAAAGGGTAAAAGGCTAAATTAGTAAAAAAAAATAAAAATATATATATTTACAATTACAATTACAAGATCCATCCATAGTTAAAACTGTCCATTTTAATCTTGTCCATTAAAAAGTTTTTACATGAGTTCTTAAAAATCTTTATAGAATGAATATGTAACAAGTGTTCACAATGCTCAAAGAATACCATTAATAAAGATGTTTCAAAATACTTGGGAATAAGACATGGCTGAGAACATGGTGTACATAAGAACTCATAGGCTTGGTTTGGCCACAACAGTTGTCACATACTAGCTTATGTCAGTGTGAGAAATTTGAAGCAAGTTAAAAGTTACTAAATCATTCTTTGGACATAAAAATGAAGACTAATGTTAAAGACCTATCACAAAAAAGGAAGAAGATCTAACACAATTAATGAATACAAAAATGACAAATACATTAAATGTAAACTTGCATACCGTCTAAGAGTTAAGTTCAATGAAACATGACCTTTTCCAATTGGAGTTGCTAATGGACCTGAAAGTGACAACACCAAGATTTCACATTGACTAGTGATGTCATAGTTATCAACATGTGTCAATCACAACTTCCTGCAACAGTTGCAACCTTAGGCTGCTGTTATCAAGATGATCAAACATAGAAATAAGGTACAAAGAGATCATACAAGACAACACCATAAATAACATTCTCTATGCACAGACAACTGACTCAAACTGACTCAAACATAAATTATTTTTGCTAAAAGTGTTGAGCATTTTTTATCAACTTAGGAAGCCTTCTTGAGCTGCTATGCAGTTGGAACTTAAATCTCAATACCAAGATTTTCTGCTAAATAAAAATAAGAGCTGGCCCTGTTGGGAAAGCATTCTGATATCAAACTGATTCAAACAGGCTAGAAAAAATTGCTTTTGTAAACTACTGATTGCCAAAAATCATGCAACAAAGCAACCACTACCACAATGTCAGTCTACGTTTATTATTCAAAACGGCAACCTTCTTCCTGATTCATAAGTGCTGTTCATGAAAGGGATTTAAATGGACATACTGAGTCTCAAGAACAGAAACATAAAGTACTTTAACTCACCACAGCATTGGTGCAACCTTATAGAGCTGAATTATATGAAGACCACAACAGATGAAAATCAAACAGAAAGTAACAGTAGAGTGAACAGTTATGTTGGTGAATGAGGCCTCCCTCAAAACATCAATTTAAAAAATTGGCTTGTCCATTTACACACAGGCCTTGTTTGGAAAGGTCCTTGATCAAGTGCAAATGCCTAAAGTGTGTATAAAATTATGCATATGGAGTGTGATGTGTAGAAAATCCAAATTCTTGGAGTTATAAGTATGCATTCTTAGAAGGGATGCAAAACAGAGTCCTGTAATTATTCAAGGAGCTCCCTTTTTACAGCACCTTTGGTTTGCTCAGAGCAAGGCCTGGTCACACCTATGTATTGTAACAACATGAACAGGTCATATCATACTTGGATAAAACTGGTTTTAACATGCATAAACTTCATCCATATAATACTTCCTACCTTCTATTTCATGGCTAAAACTACAATTTCCAAACATTACTTCAAACATAAGCTTACCTTTTAGGCCTACTTTATTGGTATTAACTGACTCTATTGCTGACTGCGGAATTTGAATTTTACCATCCAGTCCACGAACAGGAGTGACATCAACTTCCTCCCAAGTTAATGGAACCTTAACAGGAATTAAATATATACATTTCTCATTATATATATACATACTTATACAGGCCTAGGTTATCTGTATTACTATATATATATATATATATATATATATATATATATATATAAGATAAAAGAGAAGAAAGATTAAAACATACTTGTATATGTGACCATCGGTCTCATACCAACACAATGATCAGGTGTATTGTGTTAGCATGAAACTGACAGTCACACATACAAGTATGTTTTAATTTTTCTTCTCTATTATCTTATCTCATCATATCGCTCCATTACATTGTCGAGCACTTTGGTATGGTAGATGATGCATTGGAATTTATCCCCGCTTGTCTACATATATATATATATATATATATATATATATATATATATATATATATATATATATATATATATATATATATATATATATATATATATATATATATATATATATATATATATATATATATATATATATGTATATATATATATATATATATATATATATATATATATATATATATATATATATATATATATATATATATATATATATATACAGTGGTGGGATTAAAATATTTTAGGAACAGGATCTATCTTAAATATTAGAACTACCAGGGTAAATCAGTGCATCCGCATATCGCGGACTTGCAATTTTAGTAAGATCATGATCATCTTTCTATATGTATGTACATGAATGAAAAATGAAATCAAATACAAGAGTCACGTTTTCCAAGATTTTAGTAACCAGTTCGCAAACAGTGTGACTGTCTAGGAACCGGTTCACGTGAACCGGTGCGAACCGGCTGAATCCCACCACCCACTGTATATATATATATATATATATATATATATATATATATATATATATATATATATATATATATATATATATATATATATATATATATATATATAGTAATACAGATAACCTAGGCCTGTATAAAGTGCTCAATACTTACGTAGAGCTTTGAATAAGAATAAAATAATGATCAAAAACGCGCTGTAGGAACTTTAAGTTTCATGTTTCCAATCGTCAGGCTAAATACCTAATGATAAATTAGCTAGGTATTTAGCCTGACATTTGGAAACATAAAACTTAAAGTTGCTACAGCGCATTTTTGATCACTATTTTATTCTTATATATATATATATATATATATATATATATATATATATATATATATATATATATATATATATATATATATATATATATATATATATATATATATGAAAAGCTACAGATAAATTTGACACAAACACTGATAAATTTATTTGCATAGGACATGTCTGATTGCCTCCATTAGCATCTTCAGTTACAAGATAAGCAGCTAAAATCTAAACTGCAAACAGAGCAACCATGATTATTTCGTAACTAAAGATGAAAGCAAAATCAATTGAGGCACATCCTTTATAACAAAATGTGATGTCACTTGCATCAAGCTTATCTGTAATTTATTATTGGTGAGACATAGATTTCCCTAAAAAATTACATGGGCCTCAATCTGCAGACTTTGTCCTCCAGAAGGTAAACTTCATAATTCAGACTACACAATGAATAACATTCATATTGAGAAACTATATATTTGTAATATCATTCATATTCTGCAAAACAGCGCTCAACTTAGCATCACAAATGAATTACAATAAAATTGCCTACCATTCAATATCAATAATCCATCTAATTTAAAAATGTTATAGAATGGAGCCATTAGAAAACATGTATATAGTGAAGCTATTCACACATGGGTACATACTCCTGCTGCATTAAAAATTGTCTTCACAGATTCTGAGATTTCTGGGCCAATGCCATCACCTGGTATCAATGTAACTGTTTGCTTCTGCAGGAGAGGAAAATATTGGTGCTTTACGAATGACAATTCAGAGGAAAAATAAATTCTACCAATATGCTGCCTGTGCAACCCAGTCTACAATGTATACAGCTTATACAGACTGAATTAGATTTTCCAGCTTACAAATCCAAAAAATCACCAGGGTCTGTTGGGGTAAAATGAGTAACTAGGGTAAATGGGTAAAAAACTATGAGCATTATTATAAAAAAAAGCAAAACAAAACAAAAAGCTCTTCAGCATGTCTAAAACATTGTGCCATTTTTTTGTGCTGTAGTGAAGTTCTGTAGTACCAACAGAGTTTTCACACACTATTATTAGTGACTGATTGTCATGAAAGCACAAAGTTCGGACCTCTTTGTTACCTTTGTACAATAACTCTGTGTACCAAGCTTGCAAAATAGTATGGAATAGAGAGTATGAGTCATTAAGCTTGCAAAATAGTCTTCTACCCAGTTCCCCCCTGGTTACCTATTTTACCCCCAACAGGCCCTATTCTATAATACATAGCATACAAAATATCAAATTCCCAAAAATTCCAGATACATGTATGGGCAAGAATATGTCATATATGCATGCAACATCTTGTCTGAGATTGCTTAACTCCTTAGAGGTGTCCATACACCACTGAAAAATTTAATGCATAAATTGTATCATACGAGTCATAATAAAAAGAAAACAATAAAAGCTGAGCCATATTACCTCGCCATTACTCATATGCCTTCTAGTGCTTGGAATGAAGAATGCTTTGCCATATTGGAGTAAGGCCTGGTGACAAATAAATCAGAGAAGTTCCCAGCAAATGAAATAATGTGAGTAATCAACGATGTAGACTAAAAGATAAAACTGGTTATATGGATTGATAATAGACCCAAGGAATGGCAGGCAAAGCGCAAACAAATCTATACCATCTGCTTCTCTTATTCTAAATATTCCAACAATTATTTTCACATTCGCATATTAGATTTACTGCATACCATCATCTAATATCATCAAATGAGACCATTTGAAATTATGCTTGTGCAAACACCCGGGAGAGAAAAATTGTTAAGTATGTAGCTGAAAATCACATGTACGGACAACCGTGGCTGAAAAACAATGTATAAATGGGCACTAATGGAAAGGCACAAGATAAAGTAATTATCGAGGATTATTCTACACTATAAAATATAAGGTCTTTCTTTACAGCACTACAATTTCTGTCAACATTTCTACTCTTACATGTTTAAGACACTTGACACTTAACAAGCCAAGCGATGGTAAAAGCGGCGTTCATTTTAAAAGCTACCAAAGACAACAGAATATGTAACTTCGCACAAAAATGACTGTCCTCTATAAAGAAAAGTAATGTACCTTGGAATATGTGCCTTCCTGAGAACAAATTCTACCAAAAAGTGAGCCTAACTTTCTCACCGGTTGGGACGCCATTTTAACGAGACTTACCAGATTACATGAATGCGAGGTTCAGTAATTCCAGCACGAGGCTGGGGAAATCGCAATCTATCTTTTTCAGAATGTTTTTGATAAGTTAAAGGTGCAAGCGGTTTAAATGCTAGTCTTATCTCAAACTGACTTTTCTAGAACAACACACTACAAAGCAGTTCTTAGATCACAAAATACTAAATCTTATATTTTTTCATCTGAGCCTGAGCATGTTCTAATATCGTTAGTACCTCTCTATCCAGGAATTCTCGACACGAGTATTTTGCCAATCGGTAATTGGTCATTTGCCAAATTTATCGACTAGAAACACATAGTATAGAAAGAAACTGTCGCGTGGAAAATGCATTGTTTACATGCAAGATGCGTGATTCAGAGTGAAGCCTTGCATACCTCTCAAACTTTATGTCTGCTTATATCAATCATTACCTGTTTGCTGAATGTGATCCTAAGGGATCCCAGTGCTTGTTAGATCATAGATCACTGTCGATAAATTATGCATGGTTGCTTCAAACGGAGAATAAACACTCAACAGTGGATCGAGGAAACCAAAATTTAAATGATTTATCAAGACGGGAAATAGCATAATTTTGTAGCAAATATTCTGAAATTATTCGTATCACAGACCTACATTCATGAAGACAAGACCGAGGCTATTAAACTTCATTCATGGCCAGAACGATCTTCTCTTTACATTTGCTTCAATAGATAGGACCTGGAACGTCAATTTTAGGCCATACGAGGAAGGCACAAATATCAGTATCCATGGAAGGAGTAAACACACGGTTCACAAAGGTGATCTAACTGTGCTTTGGTCACTAAATCGACGAAGATACTTTGTAAATGACATTACAATTTAGGATAGAAGTCTTCATTGAAATTCGCTTGAAATTTCCTCTTTTTATTTAGTGCTTCATATCTCAAAAGAGACAGCTGTAGGAATAGTGGTACCAGCTCACTATTGCGCCTGAAAGTTGTCTATCAGGCCTTCATACACTAGAAAGCAATTGCAAGCCGGATTCGAGTAACGTTCAGTTGCCTCTTTTCAGTCGTTTAGTTAAGAGAACCTTCTACAACATGAGTATACGACAACGTAACGGCTACCAATCCATTCCTGGTTTAAATATCAGTCTGCATACAGCTATGAATCCAGATTACGATTACTTATTCAAGATTCTATTAGTAGGAGACAGCGGAGTTGGGAAGAGTTCTCTCTTGCTAAGGTTTTCCGATGATACATTTTGTGACAGCTATATCAGCACAATCGGTGTTGATTTCAAGATAAAGACGGTGATGCTGGATGACAAAGTCGTTAAACTTCAGGTAAATAACGCACTTTGATATCAAATACCATCATTGAAAATAGTTCTTTTCTTTAAAATTTTGTATGTGATCCAGTGGTAATTAGGTTGTAGTTGCAACATCTTTTTTGTAACCAATGCAGATTGCTGAACAGGTTTAAAGATTGGCTACTATGGTTGTCACAAATTAAGTTCTAACATTTGCTTAAACCTGAGAGCACTATTCGCCATATCAGTTGATGACATCATCCTACGACAGGATCACGCTTAACCGTCTCAAATCACATGCATTGCATATAGCATATAACCTGGTGAATAGAATGAAATTTAAGATATAAATCTTCCTACATCCCATGGACCTTTAGAAAATTAATGGTAAGTATATCAGCCTTCCCTAGGAGTTAGTTAAAGCCATATTGACTGTGAGCTTCATGCATGAGCCAATGTATGAATAAATACAGAAGTTTAGAACCTGAAACCTTTAGATTTTTATAAATGGTATCCCAGTGGCATCTATGCCGACGGCAGCATTTCAATATTGACTCCTGTTTACGTACATTCAGTGAACCCATCCTCCGTTCACAAGCTTAGTCTAAGTATTGTTTTGTTTCAATTTGACTTCTGCATTTTGAGCCTAGTAGATCGTAAAAATTATTATCTAATCCTAAACTTATATCTGCAATTACAAATCAAGCTAACTAAATAATGATAAAGATAAAACGTGCAAAATTAACATGAGTAGTTAGGAATTTCTTTTTGATTTTCAAAATTGCCGTAGATAGAGGATGGAGTCACTCGAATTCAGCTCAAAACTCTTCACATTATATGCTCTTTGCAGTTTTAAATAACTTGATGGCATTTATCACACATGAAATACCACTCACTCTCTGTATAGATATGGGACAGCGCTGGTCAGGAGCGATTCAAAACACTGACAACAACATATTATCGTGGAGCACATGGGATTGCCATCGTTTATGATGTAACAGACAGGAACACATTCATCAACTGCGGAGGGTGGCTGACTGAAATAGAGAGACATGCATGCGAAGGAGTGCAAAAGCTTATAGTTGGAAATAAATGTGACAGGCCTGACAGGGAAGTTGATTATGAGGCTGCAGCTAGTTTTGCTGAAAAATTGTCTATTAGGTGCCTGGAATCCAGTGCCAAAGATTCAATAAATGTTGATCGGTTGTTCATGACAATGGCTGCTGAACTAAAAGAGAAGCTGGGAACTCCTTTAGAAGAGGAAAAGGGGGCGCTAAGAATTGGGAATGGGACACATGTCAAGCAAGATAACAAATATAGGTGTTGTACATGGCAATGAAATAACCAAGGATACTCTCAATGAATTACGAAAGCATTTATAATGATGGAAGTGGAAGTGCAAGATAAGTATTGATGGAGGGTACATGCCGTGGAAGAATATTTGTGTGTCATTTCCTACAAATAAGTTGTACTAATATCATACGAATCTTGCGCGATGGGGGAGACATAAGAGATGATAACATAATAATAGTGTAATAACACACTTGAATCAGAATTTAATGCAATGAAATGAAACCTATCTTGAACTTTAAATTTATCTTGTAACGTATTTTACAGTGTTGTCCAGTTTGATCTAAGTCCTGATTAGACTAATGAAAAAATGAACTGAATTTGATGATATACTGTATAGGTAGTTGCTTGCCATCGACGGAGGACCCACGTGAGTTTACTGGGCTTGGGGTAAATATTTCCATGTTTGTAAAACTGTGGTAAGTAAGATTGGTCCAAAAGCGTCGTAACACTATGGACAATTTTCTCAAACAGATCAATGACTTCATCTACTGCTTGCTTGCCACGTCATATTTCCTGTTCCCTGTTTATAGTGGAGTCGAGGGAGTTTCCTCCATATTTACATGGGGGGCAAGAGTTTGGGCTATTCCGGACGCCAACCCAGGCGAAACCCATCATCTTCCATATTTTACTGTGCTGGGGTAAACGTATATTTCTTACGTTTATTAATGGTAGTTCTTGCACCATTTCATGAACAAAATAGCTTTTTTCTTATGACTACTCTGCGATTCTATCTGTGCATCACTGTCTTAAAACAATCTTACAAGAGGTGTTTTTTCATGTCTTCATAATAGCTTAGGCAAAATAGTGTTTGCCCAGCTGATGCAAATGATTATTTACTGGTGTACGAAAACTTTACACGGTGGACGTATACGGCGGACGATCGTATCTTGAAGCCACTATGGCCCTTGTTCACTGCAGTTAAATTCAAAAAGGAGAAATAAAAGAAAACCAGATTGTACAATTTAAATTCATTACTGAAATATCAACAATAATTACAATAATATATCCAATCGTTTAATTCATCAAAAATAATAATAATTTATTGCCTGTAATTCAGCTATTCATAAAATACTGTACTAACTGTTTAAAACTACTTCTCATTTAATTCGTAAAATCTTTACAATTCACTAGCTCTAAACTATAAGCTCGAGTAGACATTAAGAGTCTTGACTGATACACTACAAACAATATTTATCACTTTAAGGCCAAGACGGCCGAGAAAAAGTTAATCAACTACCACTAAAATAAGACAGAATCTCAAAAAAACTCATTGAGTCAGATATCAGCCATATTTCAATCAAATACTGGCCTCTAAAACTGGCCACTCTGAACGATATGCCTTTCTCAAATGGGCATGCATTGAAAGCTTTATAACTTTTCACATCCTAGTCTGATCCAGACATTGCGGTGGTGCAAAAGCGGAATCATCGCACTAGTCGAATACACAGCATAAACTCTATTTGCCAATGAACTATAAAATTTCTAATTCAATTTCAATATATTTGAGGTCCCAGATATTTTTTAAGGAGCTGAATTTTGCTGTCTTTGGACGTTTCCAAATTGCAGTCTTCTTCTAGAAAGTGTAACTTGCGTATGCTAATATCAAGTGTGAACTACAGATCTCTACTTGAATAAATCGACTGAAATGTCCAATGGAGTCAGGTACGAGACTCAGGATGTTGTACCAAAAGAATGAGTCAAACACTAAGGCCAGTCAGTTTCAATATAGTCTTCTGATGAGGAAAGTAATGACAAATTAGCCATTTGTGTGAATAGAACAAGAAGAGAGACAGTAAATTGCAGCATAATTTTCTGCTGACGTCTCTTCTTTGTCATCCCCTCAACAGTTCACGAATAAGAAATAAATGTCGTTCTCTTTTATGCACTCGTCCAGAAACCAAACTTTTTTATTTATTCATAGAAACCAAACTCTTTTATGCACTCGTCCAGATTATTTATGGCCTTTTTCTATTTCAATGCCGTTTGCATTTTGTATTGCAAGTAGTTGGCCTAAATTAGCATCTTTTGCTACAAATATATTTGTAACTATCAGCTGTAAATACATAAATCGTATCAACCCATATTGCAATATATCATATGATATCAAATCATATCAAATCATATCACATCATATCACTGCAGAAGAAGACCTACAAAACAGTGTTTAAATGCCTAAAGGGAAACATGCCAATGCTGGAAAACTATTTTGAACGGATTTCTCACAACAAAGAAACTCGCAACAACAACATAATGTTGAGAGTTCCTAAAATTAAACTTGAGAGCACCAAAAGAGCTTTCTTTTATAATGGCGTCGTGCCCTACAATACTCTCCCATTGGAGTTAAGAACCGAAACTAACTATGGCATATTTTGTAAGAAATTGGACCTTCTCCTAGGTTAACAAATATGTTCAGGAACACAGATTTTTGTTTAAATATGTTCAATTTTTAGTATCTTATTTTAGATATTAGCTTCAGGTATTTGTATCCTTTACTTAAAACATAAATTTTCACTATTGCTTTATGCAGGTCTCGCATGGAAAACAGTTAAACCTACTGATGCGATGTTACCTGGTTAAATATTATCATTTATTTATTTATTATGTATCACATCATATCACATCATATCATTATCACATTACCAATGGGATCCACTGGTGTGATTCTTGATAACAGAGAATTAACAAATATCCAAAAAACGCTGCGCCGAACTAATAGAAATACATATATGAAACATTGGCAACTAACATGAAAATGACACTTACCAAAATCATTGCGTGTTGAAATTCAAATGAGAATCATAGTGGAGGTTTGACGTATATGAAATGGCAACGTTCCATGCCAGTACGACGGTATAGAGGAAAGTTAACGCTAGAGTGCTGCAATATACACGGATACCAGCCAGGACACAAACAATCCTCTTCGTTCCCAGGCTACTTATCAAAACAACGTTTCTAAACATGTTAAATCAATAAATCAATCAGATTCCGTTAGATCCAACAGCTGGTTTCCTTGCCATGGCCTGAACCTTCAATTGGAGAGACGAATCTTTATTTAGGTGCCACGGGACAACACCAGTTGTGCTACAAAGAACCGCCGGAGAGACATTGGGCAACCGAAGTACGTTAATGATGTCTGATGCGCGTGACATGACAATCTCAAACTCTCGTTGTTTCAATCTACAAGTGTCCATGCGCCAATCAGTGCTTGCAAGTTTCGACAGACAGATAACTGTTTTCGGGACAAAGTCCTGCGAAAATGCTGCCAATTTCCCAACAGTGGAAATCAACGACGATAACAGTTTTGCGTTAACGGGAAACTCGTTTGCAGTGAAAAGCGACGTCTTGGTTTCATAAAGCAAAGTCTCAATGGCTTCATAATATTTTGCAATCTGTTCAATGCTACAAACTCCCGGTCGGACTGAGAATTCCCCTATGCAATATATCAAGCTAGCCAGCATTGGCTCGAGACCAGAGCAGGAGGTCCGCATTTCTTTAAAAACATAAAGGATCTCATCCTGATGAACAGATATAAACTCAGGGTTCAACGAACACATCCGAATACATTGCTCCGACAAGACGTTTCGAACACCTTTCTGAAGTGTCGAATTCGGAAATAAAACGAAAACACGTTCGAGTAACGACGGAAACAGTCTTTTGTGTACGTTTTTGTCAAATTTTTCGATCAAGCACGCAAAGTACTTTTGTAGCAATATGGGAACGACCTGGCAGCAAACCGTTACTCTGGTCCTATTTGACAACGGAGTGAGGGCAGCGAAGATCTTGTCAAGTTTATCAATTGTTTCTGGTCCACCAGATTCGCATCGCAAAAAGAAATCAGATATCTGCCGATGTGATTTGCTGATAAAAGCACCCGTCTCCTTGGCGCTTGCTTCCAAGTTCTCGACTAGGAACTGGTCGATGTTGTTCTGCCGTTCCAGCTCAAGCATCACTGATGTGCAGGGTATATCGAGTATACTGTGAAAGACTTCGCAAGTTGTATCCTCCGTCATGAAGAGCGGTATCAACTCAAGGAATTCGTATAGAAAACTCCTTGGGTGCCATGCAATTATCTTCATGAGGTTCGGAAAAAACCTGCTGAGAAATGGGAAACGCTGAAGGAATTCGGCGTTCCTCAAGCAAAAATCCAGCATCTCAAAACATGCGAAGGACTTTGAATGCAACTGCACAGGAGTATTGCTGAGGTAGGATTTAACTAGCTCTTCTGCGTTGTAAATCATACTATCAAAATGTTCAACAAAGAACTGTATATCAGCCGGGTAAAGACGTCTTGCACCATCTGATTTTCCGAGAAATCTGGAATGTACTCGCTTCATTTCCGGAAAGACCTTTTTCACTAAAGAATCATCTTGCTGGCAAAGAATCGTTAAGATCCTGACGGCTTCAACGGCAGCAGCTTCCATCATCCCCTTGTCTTCCATCTTTCTAGGCAACCTTTCCGCCTGGTTTAGGACACGAACACAGTAGCGAATACACGCACTTTTCAAGGTCAATCCGCCTGCATTTATTGACGCGACGGAAGGAGTACGGTTTCCCAGCGATAATTCATCTGATGAATGTTTCTTTGGCGATGAGACTGACATTGGACGTCTCAATGAAGAACTGCTTGGTATGCTCTCAATGGCGCTTGGAGGAGTGCTAAGGAGGACAGCAGGGAGCTGCGGTGGCGTAGTGCTAGTTAAGCTCTGGTTGAACGAATCTTCCAGATCCTTGGTTCTATCGCTTTCGTTCTCGACGAAGAGAAAGCTGTGTAACGAGGAAAGCGAAGATGAAAGGGAAGACGCACCAGATGGACCAGACGACCCGCTGCTTGCAGATGAGCTCAAGTAGAATGAGCTCTGACCAACAAATTTTGGTATGGCTGTGGCCGCTCGTGTAGGTCTGAGGAGAGATCAAAAATGAGAATACGATAAATAGGTGCTTCAGTGGTGATATTTTGTAACAATACAAGAAAAATGCGCTTGCTCAAGAAACTAATAATATTGCTCACAGGAGCTTGGAATCAGGAGTTCATAGGGTATGACATTCTAAAACTGACTGGGGAATAAGTTTTGTCTTTTTTATAAGAAAACCACTTTCTTGCCTGAGCCTCAATTTTCTAAACTTTTCCTAAAATTGAGGCTGAGATTTTCTTAAGGTATTCTCAACTTAACTAAGATTATCAAAGATAAGTTTCCATCTTTGCAAAAGAACTTAACTAAGATTCTCAAAGAAGAGTTTCAATCTTTGTAAAAGAGTTTGAAAAGAATGAGCTAATATTGATTTTTGGCATATAAAAAGGTGAACTTTGGAACTTGAGCTTCAGGATTTTCTTAATATTTTCTTAAGATTTTGGCATTTTGAGCCTCATTTTCTTATAAATCTCTTTCTTATAAAAGAAACGAGTATTTTGACATTCATACGTCATGTTTCAGAACAAATCCAAAGTATTTACGAAAAACTCTTGCACTGCCTATATTATATAAGAAATGTGGTCCTGTTTGTCTTGGGAATAGAACATATATCTAACAATACATACTGTTTTCAGAAGATCAGAAATAGAGTGCCCAGCTCCAGAAGTTGGAAAAATCTTGAATATATTCCAATCAAAATTCAATTGTCAGTAACTCCATTGGAATAAAAAAATTTAGTGAAGGCCAAAAAGGAAAAAGCAATAAAAAGAGCTGGAATAATGGAAAAAGGGAATCTAAACTACAGGACATATTGTGCAGATTTACAAAAGGATAGTTGAAGAGCTTGTGACAATGCCAAGCACAAAGTAAAACAGAGGAATAAACAAATTTTCCTTATATACACTATATGTACAATCACAAAGCAAAGTCTGACTTCTCAAATGTATCATCCATCAACTCTCTCTAGAGCTCTCTATAAAAGCACTTCTTCAAAAACTTCTCCAAAACAAAAACCAAAAGCTAAATCAATCACGCTACAATTGTCAATCATGCCATGCATTCCAGATCTCTACTACATGTTACAACTAGTAGCACTCTTTCACAACCTATAGCAATGATCATATAATTGTCAATTAAACCTGGGCACTATTCTTATCATGAAATGCTGCTACTTCATTCTAAGTAGCAATTATTCAACATGCAGATATCAAATAAAAGAACAAATGGATTAATAAATAAAGGAATGGATGAATGAATGAATGAATAGCAAAAATTCATTGAATAATGGTTAATGCATACTTGGAGATTTTCCTGACAATAGTATTCCATAGTTCTGCATCATGTTTTTGCAAGATAATTAGCCAACTTTGAAGCAGGGAGAAGGAAAACACATTATTGACATGCTCTGTCTTGTGTGTGGATGTGAGATTCAACACAGTGAATATATCCCTTGATGGAGTTCCGTCAATCTCTTGTACAACAATCTAAATAAGTTTGAAACAATCTGTAGCCTCAAGAGGATTAAACTTCAAAATTGAACAACATAAATATACAACAACATTTATATATAAAACAAGGCAAACCTCACGAATAGTGCAGGCAAATTTTGATACCAGACTTCAGGACAGCACTAATATGATGCAAGGTTATAGCATATAATGCTAACACTGTGGGAAATGAAGTATATGATATGATACACATAAAAGATGAATGTTAAAAGGAATTCTAAATTAAAACTTAGTATCAAATCTCTCTTCCATTTCAAGGGGCATTTTGTTTCCTTCATAGAGATGATATATATATATATATATATATATATATATATATATATATATATATATATATATATATATATATATATATATATATATATATATATATATATATATATATATATATATATATACATAATTTCAGACTTTTGAGCATGTACCAGTAAGATTCTATCCACTATATTACCTTCTTCCTATGAGCTTTCTTCATTACATCAGTTGGTGTGGAGATATTTGGAAGTGATGAAACATTAGTCAACCAATTAACAAGCTTCCTTGCAACCACACCAGGACTGTCAATACTCATCTCCCTTGCCGATTCAAGAAACATAGTTTTGTTTTCTAAGGAACAGAACAAACAGATACACAGCCTGTGAATGCCACTACTGATGCTGGAGTTTTGTACAAGTTTCATCACCATACTGACTATCTGGTCATGCTCATCTTTATCGCGCCAGTTTTGAAATAAACAGCTAAGTAAAATCGATAAATTAAGAGTGTTCCAACGATTGCTCGTTAGCTGAAGGTGATGCAACATCATCTTAACATCAATAGATGGTGAACAGTCCTTCAAGATCATTTTTACAAGTATTTTGGTATGATTTCCACCAATTACACGCGACTTCCTACTTTCATTTGCATTGGCTAAATCCTCTCTTGGCTGTAATAATAACTTTGCTAACAAAATCTTCACAAATTCATACCACAGTGTCGACGCTGTCAGCCGCTCATTAAGTCTATTTCGGCCATTTTTTCTCTCAAGCAACATCAAATGAAAGTTCTTTATTGCAATGAGTTCTTTCTTGTCAAGGTATGGTCTACTTAATTCAGAAAGAAAAAGCAATATCCCTTTTATTACAGAGTTTACTTTTTCATTCTCTATAATTTCACTCCTTGAAAGACTTGCACCTTCCGTACGATCGGAGCCATCTGCATCGGCCGACATCTTGGACTTTCTGCAGCCTCTTTCCAACAATTCTTTCAAAGCTCCTTCGAGGTACCGCAGGGGAATATCGTCAATCAGGGAGACTGATTACATGTTTTTTTCTTTATAAGCATAGCGTTTATAAGCATATCCAGGCTCAGATAGGACAATTTTTTAAGCATATGCTAAGCATATTCCCCAGCCTTGGTATTTATACTTATGTAGTGTCGTTTTTAGTTCTGAGGTTTTTGAAACAAACAAAACATTAGAAAGTGTCATAATTCCCGGGAAAGAATCTAAGAAGTGGGTAAACCCCCGTCTTGCACACAAAATGTTTGAATCAACCAGTTTAAATCTATTGAATCAACCTTAACGTTGAAACCTTTTCACGTACTATAAAAATTGAGATCTAACCTTTTTTCTAAAAATAAGCATAATTTAAGCATATTTTAAGCCTGTCTGAGCTTCCTTGCTAAGCATACCTCAGCCTATTTTCAAAAATTTGCATGCTTATAAAAAAAACACGTATATGACTCTGATTTGGTTAGGAGTGAACATGCTCACTGACCGGGGATGGCCAATTCAGTCTGGTTGGGGATGTCCACACCCACCAAGACGTAGATGTTGTCACTTCCATTTTGCTCCCATCCAGAATAAGTTGGTCACTCCCAGTTGCCAGGTGTGTTCCCCCCAACTACATCAATTGATTGGAGAAGGAAAAACGCTCCACGTTAGAGGTGTCCTTAGGTTACAAAGTTCGCAATTGCCACATACACTAGCCCCCAACGATTAAATCAGATCATGACAATAAAGATCACTGCTAATGATTTAAACAATACGGAAGACTCTCAAGACAATCTTCATGGACGCACTAGACACATTGCTTGGCAATACATTATGCGGCTACATGATAAGGACGGGAAACTCATTGGAATGGATACAAAATAACCAATTACAAAATTGAACACTAGACTCCTAAATTCAAATACAATATTTCTAACCAAAACTGATATTAACACTAAATAGACTTGACTATATTTATTTGGTCATACATATCTACATGTGTCTGTTTTCTAAGATTTATCCCTTGTAACCCATTTCCTGATAGTTTATTTAAATTGTAATAAAACGATTCTTTTTCTATTTGTACAGTCAAATTTCCAACTCCATGCTCCTTGAATATGGAGGTTACCTGCAACAAACAAGAACACAGTCCAAACTATTACAGACACTAACATATGACATAATCTTACAGTTATGTTTCAACACTCGAATCAAAAAACTACAAAGGTGACTAGTCCATTTGTACTGTCCTGTGTTAATCATATACGTAATGGACGATAAGCTAGGGAGAGCGTAACATGAAGAAGTTGTTAAGCTCCAATAGATTCCTCATCTTCAAGTTGAACTTAAGTTCGTCCGGAGGAGTGAAAAATTTCCAAGACTTGAAATCATAACTAAATTTAAGCTGGTGTGCTATCAATTCTCTCAATACAATAAAGCCGCATTAGGACAGTAACCGGGAAATGCCCTCTAATGCCGTCCCGCTTCATTTCATAACTGCCATTGCAATGACACAGCGTACAAATGCCATTCTTGGAGTCAAAGACAAAACGGAAAACAGAAGAGAAGTATGCGTTAAGGAAAGAAGATTACCTGTTGAACAACTCTAGCTTCAATAGCAGTTGGAGCCACTTGGACACTTAAAGTACCAACAATAACATCTGCAGATTGACGCCAAAAATGCTGTTCTTTATATGATAACACGTTTTCGACCGACAAAACCTTGAAGAAATCAAAAGTTATAAATATATTGTTCATATGTACACTCCCCAGTAAAAAATAACTCTTGAGGTACCTCCGTGCTCTATTCCTTGTCACATTGGGCCCTCCATGACCCTTATCTTATGTGGTTTCATATTTTTAAAGCAAGTGAAAACCTACCATGCACCAAGTTTGGAAATAGATATACGAAAAGTGAAATATTTTTTATTATCATTGTTCTGGCGGGCAACTGAGTCTTCTCAATGGATGATCTTAAATAATTAGCTACAAATAATGTAACACGTGTTTTTTCTTTAGCTGGTTACTGGACAATTAATCTCGAAACGTTCTATGTCTACCTCGAAATAGTCCAGCTCACTCACAAACATGTCTTAATATTGCAAATTGGATATTCACTATTGAATTCTGGCAACTGCATTCACGGATTCCTTGCAATAATGTAACAAATTGGACATTCACAAGAATTGTTATCAAACAATGTTTTTTTCATCGAAATAACTGTCCTGTTTCTCATGGCACTAATCAAAAAGCTCAATACATCAAAACAAAGTATTGAATTGAAAATCTCTAATAGTAGATGAATTCTATTAATATCAAGTGTAGCGACTTAGGCTGGAAGCATGTAACCACATTATTAAAGGATTTACGCATACGTCACTAGGCTATTGATGAGCCATAAAACATTGCTATAAGAAAGAGAACCTACCTTTAGAAGGGCTTCCTGCAGCGAAGACTCTACGTCATTTGGTGTGTGTAGTAATAGGACATGTGAACTCTGTTTTAGCAATGGTAGCACGCTTAAAAATATCATGATGGCGATGAAAATTGAACAGATAGGATCAGCAATATACCAGTTATATTGCTGGATAAAGAACGAAGAGACGATTACACCGACGCTACCCAACGTGTCAGCAACCACGTGCAAGAATACACCTGTGGATTGAAAAGATATGCATTAGGGACAGAAAAGCAGGTGAAATATGCCGCATTACGTGGCATAAATAGGATTGATAACGATAAAACTAATAACATGTATATATGGGGGAAATTTGGCTCCCTAGTATGCTGTAATGGGAGGGGCAACAGGTTTTCAGAGTAGCATTGTAAAATAGATCTGCAGATGACTAAGACAGGTAATCAGAAAAGGGTCAAAAAACGTTCTGATTTCAGAAATAATCAGGAGGGAACTGACTGACTACAACAATCCACAATAACAACACGGTGGAATACAGTAGGGGCCTCGAACTCGTGGCCCGTGGGCCACTTGCGCCCCCTAGATTAAATTTCGTGGCTCACCGGATAATATGACCAGCAGCTGGTTCTATTTCAATGGTATGCTACCACATTGTGTGCGGAAGATTCTTGTTTTGCGCAAAGAGAAACATATCATGGCAGCTATGGACTAAGTCATAAATCATCGCATAGGCACCACAGACTTTCTACATCTCAATGTCATATATCTTGGCATATTTGACTCCTAGTTTGATAAGTCAAGGCTGCTGGTTTCGATTCAGTATCATACGGATTTGATAAAACTAGATGTCTTAAGCACAATCTATTGTGGAATGATTAATGCAGCCCTTCCCCATCCAAACTCTATCTCCAACGGCCCCATAAATAACTTGAGACCCCTGGACTACAGATTATCACTCGCACCTTGCATATTAGTTGTCCCTTTCGACGTATTCTTCGAACCACCATGAGAGTGTCCATGATGGGAGTGACCATGTCCCTGATGAGAGTGACTATGTCCATGGCTCTCATTGTGATGACTATGTCCAAAATGTCCACCATCTGCACCATGGTCACATTTTGCACCGCCATGTGAGTGCGCATGACTGAATGCCAATATTCCAATCATGTTTACAATGAGGCCCGCCACAGATACCGCCTGCAACAGGAAATCACTCAACCATCATGTGGTATACTTCTCTACGATACTTCTAAACATCTTTTATATTGCTTTCATTAATGACTTAGATGGAGTAGTATTGGAGAAACAAAACTTAAAATTCTTGCAAGGTTGCTTATGATGTCTTCACTTCTTTCAAACAAATCAGTTAAGAGTTTCATTACAGGGAAAATTTGTCATCGAGCGTATAAAACTGTGAAATCTATTGACATCTTATATACTTAACGCGTTTAAAACAGTGGTCACTTCTCTGCCAGATCAAAAAGTGCATCTAGACAGGGCGCATAGAGATTTGTAAAGGGGACATATAAAATGACAATTTTGAGAAGAATAATATGCCCGTGATAAATCTCGAATAATAAAGCGTCATATGGCTTGGATTAAGGAGTCATGGATGTCAAGCAGAAAGCTACCCCAATGTGCATCTCCCCAGGGAAATTAAGAGTTCATTATACTAAAATCAGTATGGCAACCATTTAAGAATGGGGTAAATAATGTAGTTTATCACATATAGAAATTTTTAAAACACAATATGATTAAATTATCTGAAGGTACTGCCCTCCCTGCCCTCCACCCTGCTACCTACCGGCCTGAATTCCTAGCAGTTCTCAAATAGTAGTTTTAATGCAGCCGAACTGTAAGATCATGCAGTGTCCACTTACCAATAACTTTTCTGTATTTACTGCCGGAGGGTCAATCAGTCGTTGCAAGGCAGCGATGAAAACAAAAAATGCTATCACTACCAGAAACAAACCATTCACAAATCCAGCAAGAATTTCCACACGCCCGTACCTTGAAGGGAAAAATGTTAGTGAGATAAAAATGGTTCTAGAAATGTTTTCATATGAAAAACAAAACAAGAGACAGAAAAAGGGAAAATTATGGCTAAGCTGGGCATCAGAGCTAACAGCCAAATGTTATTATTACTACAGCTACTCGTGATTATCAAAGCCACAAGTCCCTGACAATTAAATAATGAACTTGCAAGTATAAAATTTCCCAAAACAATTTCTCAGATAATTTACCATAATATCGTCATATTCGGATATTTATGATTTCACCGATGAAAATAAAAAGCTATACAGAAGATATTTATGGGACAACTTCATTTGTAATGCTTTAAATGATATGACACAAAGTCCCAAACAGCGACTAAAATTGAGACCTTCAATAACGTATGCCCCGAAAGAGTGGGAAAATCTTTACTTCCCAACCGAGTGAGCCTTGTAAGCCCACAGTGCCACAAAGCAGATACCTCTTGAAGGAAGGCATTAAATTCTGGCTCCTCAGGTGTTTGCTAAATATAACTTATACTTAACACAAGCCTAGCCTTTATGTTTACATACAGTACTCTGTCATTTGGAATACCTGTCAAATCTACATACCCATATGAAAATACTTTGCTTGCTTTCCATCTAGACATAAGCGATGCAACGAGGCCTAAAACCAACGCTGAACAATCGAACAACATGTGGAACCCATCTGATATCAGACCGAGGCTGTTCGTCCAGACACCATAAGCAAGCTCTACTCCAGTAAACATCTAAAACAAAAAAAAATGCTACATGTAGAAATTACAAAAGAATGAAAATTTGAGCTTCTTGCTCACGCATTTCCAATGCTAGAATTGCTGCGTCCAGGTAGATGTGTAAGGATTCTCTCATCAAATTTGAGTCCAGGTACGTGCACTCCAAAAACAATGTAAACACTAAGGACATTTCTTGAAGTAGCTAAACAATTCAATAATTCTTCACTCTACGCTTCAGTCTGAGTTTTCCTTAACAAAATTGTTCAGTTGTCTCCAAGAGGCTTCACTGTTCCGCCCTGATGGAATATCCAGTCATTTTCTAAGTTACTACAATTTTTAAGGCGAATAATGAAAGCTGAAGGAATGTGTAATGTAAAAATATGCAAGTAACTTTGGGAAGGGAAACATCAACATAGTCTTTGGCACAAAATAGAAATTTACAACGACGAGAAAACTAGCAAGTGTGAAGCAAAATACAATAATTTGCAAGCAATTGCTGTGCAGAATACTTAAGCCTAAAATGGAAATCGATCTCCTAACGCGCAATCTATGCCTTCAATCCAACTGTCTACGTAAGTATCAAAACCTACTTGTCTTGAATTCTATAAAAGAGGCAGTTCAATGACATAAAGAACGCACGGCTTACCAAATTTAAGCACAAATAAAAGAATATGTTTCTTGAATCAGATGCTTCAAGTATTTGCCGCAAGTAATGCCTGATAACCGACACAGGGGAACGAGGAACAGTACCACCAGCACCAGAAAAACTATAAAGAGGCAGGCCCCCTTGCGAATAGCCGATAAACATTCCTTTCGATATCCCAGGTTTTACAGGAACTGGCCTCGTCAGGATTCTTGTAGCTAAAAAATCAATGTCGAGAAAATTAAGAGATATTCACTTCCAATTATCATGCCATAAATTGTTAGCAAAATTTAATTAAAGTGATACTAACAAAAGCACATCGATTCATATCATCTACTAAAACAACAATCAAATAAAGAGAAAGTAAAGCAAGAAACTTTTAAATACAGAGGGTAATATACAATACAATTGGGCGAGTGGCCAAATTAGAGAGTGCTTGACTGCTGTGCGAAACATCGATGGTTCGAGCCGAACCCTCGGATCATAGTTGGGATGCTCGCTCACTGTTCACCCAACAGCAAATGGGTACCTGGTGGCAACACTGGGGAAGCTAAAGGCGGCGAGGAAAGGGACTGGCCACCCTACCTCACAATGCCGATGGCTCAGGATAAGTGCCACTCTAACGGGGACTCCCCCAACGTACGGAATCGTACACGGGACTCACCTTTACCTTTACCTTTAATATACAATACCAGAAAATGAAAAAAACTTACAGGCAATGAAACAGATTGTAGCCAAGACGGCACCGGGAGCGAGTCCATGTTTATGGATTTCGTAAGGTTTTAGACTAGTGTATGGCATGTGCTCCCAGAAGAAAGCTATTGAAAGAGCTGCAAGAAAGGAAGCGACTGAACTGATTCTTGACGTCATGTAAGATTCAAGTCTTGCTGATGCCACTGCCTCGATGTAGAAATCAAGTACAAACACAATGAATGCGGCACTAATTAAAGGAATAATACTCGGCACCTGGAACTGATCTCCCTGAAAAAATACAAGAGATGATAATGGTAGGTCATCTAAGGATTTGGTGCGTATTACATATACATCATTTTAACGTATGAACGCTGGACAAGAAGTATTTTCGTACAGACATAAACCACCACAAGAATAGAGTCCTGAGGGAATGAAAGGGGGGGGGTGAGAACCTAGGATTAAAACCAACACAAAGACTATGTCTAACTGGTCGTATATCTTCAATGATGAAAAAACAGGTTGTAGGAACCGATAGTTGAATCAAAATAAGAAGAATAAATCTCGGTTTTTTACTTAATATCCAACTGAACTCATATAACGCACAAAGGACAGAGCAATATAGAGCACCATGATCGTCAACGTCAGTAGATAAGATAAGAAGATAGGTATATCGACCAGGCTACAACGCCAAACAACTCTAATGTCCATTTTAGGCAGTTATATTGATTCTATCACAATTACTACTAGTATGGGCCTTCGCCTCAATCTCAATCGCAGGATATGAACAACGAGATTTATCTAGGCTTACCCGAAAAAGCAGTACTGCAAACAATACTGGAACCAGAGCTGCTGTTTCTGTGAGATTTATAAGACAATTCAATCGCTTGCTGCCTATAGAAAAAATAATGGAAAATAAAATAAATGAAAAACCAGGGTATCGATGGGTGGGAGGGCGGGATGGGCGGGATGGCGGGAGGGTGGGAGGGCGAAAGGGCGAGAAAAAGTCTACCATGCTCTGTATTGTTTGGGTATCAGCTAGCAAGCATTTCAGAAAAGCCTTGCAAAAGCTTATAGCTAATAAAAATTCATCCTAAAAAGCTCTTTGAATGGAAGAAGGGCTAAAAAGATTGCCTTAATACAGTGATTGATACGGTTTTAGAAAGGTGATTTGTAGTGCACAAAGTTCATTAAACGTACCTCCAACATCAGCAGCTACTTTTCTGCAATAACTATTGTACAATACTCTTAATATCGAAACTAAAAGTAAGATGAATATGCCACCCTGGAAAGGGAAACAAAATTCGGTAGTAAAATAGTGATAGCTGAGGATTGACTAAGCAATAATTATATAATAACAATATAAAAACAAAAAAGCTTAAGACATTAATGACTCATTTATGGGTAATGAGAAACTATGTGCAGTGTGAAAGGCTATAAGTTAATGGCTACAAACATTTAAGATCAATGAAAACAGGTTGATATAGAGAAATTCAAATACAATGGTGGAAAAGATTAACTAGTCACCCTTGAAATACGACAAAAATCACGAAAGTTGATATGAGATAGTGTTATTAAAAGAAGACACGGGGATCCCTCAATTATGGTACCCCAGAGCGGGTGCAGATGGAGTGGGCATAAAACTTAATGGAGAAATTTCCAAAATATATGGTATAGAATAACGAAAGTTGACTTAAATCATCGAAAAAATGGAGACCTACCTTATGGTCGGGTAGGCCAAGCCACATGAAGACATGATACAAATGATGAAAAAAGTCGCTTTTGTGCTCTCCTTCGGCTAAAATTGATTAAGGATAGCTTCTAACGTGAAATGCATCTAGCAGTAAAACCATAGCTTACTTTAAATTTCTTTAAAAATATTTCGGAGTTCTGGTATCCAGCAAGTTTAATTGAAATTTTGATACAATTTCTCCTCATTGTAAAAAATATCTCAGGGATACCAAATATCAGTATTCCGTTCTGTCTTGTAAAGATGCATGACCAAAGCTGCACAGGTAAATTTAGCAAATGAACTGTCTCAACGACATCATATTGCCTTGCTTTTATGTAAGAGAGAGTTGCTACCGAAATAGTGTTAAGTGTACATCTGTGTAGCCTTTGAGTGCTTTTTCATGGTGCGATGTTCACGTAAACTGCAAAAGGGAAACCTCATTCATATGCAAATCTGAGAAGGATACAGTGTGGTCCGTGTGCATGCTTCGCATCATGGTCAAAAAACAACAGGAACAATAAACCAAGGAGGAAAATTCCTGCTCCTCGAATCTATAAGATAAAATCATGAGAATTGGGATTAAAGTAGGGAAAGCTCTTACAAACTATTCATTTTCTAGCAATCATCTTGCACGCCATTTGCCTACAAAAATCACTATTTCCAGTTTTACTTATGCTTCAAGATGATCTTTCAAACATGGATGAAGGAGTCAATACGTAAATCTCAATATTGAAATAATGACGAGGTCGTGGAAAATATAGCTAACATTTTAAGTCTTGTTTAAACAAAGACCAAATGAAAACAAAATAATAGCTTATAATAAAACAAACGGTAACAGAAAAATATACAATGCATGGGATAAGATAAAACTATCTCTAGACTAAACAGCGCGTAACAGAGACCACAATAGTACATAAAGAGAAATAGGCGACCCACCTTTGTGGCAAAACTACTACCACCTTGAAAAAGGATTCCAAAAACAGCTAGCACAACTGCATCACACTGTTGGTATAGCAAAATGGTCCTTAAAAGAAAATGAAAACAAACGATTAAATCAAGTATAAAACAAGAAACATGCAGTTAGAGGATGAGAAGCACACAGGAGGTCACAATACCAACAGTTTAAGTATGACAGGTAGATAAAGATTGTAAGAATACAAATTAAGTGTAAAAATCCATGCATATTTGTTTTTGTTGTTCAACTGTTAATGATGATTCAAAACAGCTCTATTTCCTTCTTGCTTTCACAATTCACTTCTGCCAACTAGTGCTTATTTATTGTACATATCCATTTTCAACAAATAGGACTTTGATGCTCATAATGGTTTACTTCTATTCATACAAGGCATATTTAATATATAATATTTATGAAATATATGAAAATATATAGACACACAAATGGGAGCATAGATATGTTTGAAGTTTTCAATAATAAAAGACTAGGCAGTGAGGTAAGAAAGATGATGAGCTATAATGAACTATGACCAACAACTAAGCAAAGGAATTACATATGGAAAACAAGTGAAAGAGGAAGATGAATCTTAAAAATTCAAAGGGTACCTTAATGGTCCACAAATACTAAGAGCATCTAGCCACAGAAGTGAAATGATGATGCTACATATGGCACTAAAAAGTATTGTCCTCCACTAAAAAGTAATGAAAGAAACTATGACAGACAGCATCCTCTATTAGAAATGTTTACAAAACTTTCATCCTACATTTATATTTATTTCAACCTTTCTCGTGAAGCATGTGCAATCACATGCAAATGCGATTTCACATGCCAATCGATGGAGATGGCATGAAGAAGAATCATAACATTCATACGCCATAATCTGCATTCACACACATGAAAAAATATTTCCATCGGTTTGCAAATTAAATAATTTTTCTTTCCTCCATATTTCTTTCTTCTTTATTAAATTAAAACTTCCTACTGTAAGGAAATTTGAATGTAGACCAAACAGGATACTGATTCATATTTATATTTTGTATTCATATGGAACTAAATTTTCCAGAATTTCCCACAGTTTTATGCTTCAAGGTTCTTAATATGGGGTGATTTATCTGAATGTCATAACCTATATACACTCATTCAAAATAGGGTACACTGAATTATACAAAAAGAAATTTGAAACATTCACCAACAGAAGACACTCCCCAAAAATCAAGCAGAGGGTCTGATATTGAAATTAAAAGTTCAGAATTCAACCATGTTTATTTAAAAAACATATGTGCTAGGCAGTGGCTCATGAAAAGAAATTGGTTGTCTATATTTTTCAGAAAATCAAAGCTTGCAGGTCACACACCATTCTGCCATCAAGAGCTCTTATGGCATGAAAAGCATTGCACCTGAACCAGATTCTTAACAGAAGGTTGTTATTTCCTCCATACAAAGTTGTGTATTAAATTATTAAATGCTGATGCATAAAGATATTACAGGGGTTAATAAGTAAGACAGACCAAAACAAATAAATTACTACTGAGATTCTTGGTAAATATAAATTTTTCTGATACTGGATGGCACAAAAAATTGAATCATATAGGAATGAAATTAATTAGTAGTTACCATATGCCAATATAATCTCTAAGTTGGTCAATTTAAACATATAGGCACTACCCCTACTGGTGGTCAACTTTTCCCTTCATGCCTCTCTAACATCAGAATTTTGCAACAATTTAACTTTTTTATGGTGTCTTCCCCAAGAAGCAGGATTGCAGTTGTAACTAGGGTATATTATTCTGGGTATTCTGCATAGATACAGCTGAATCTGCACAGAAACTCAGGTCCTTTTACATAGAAAAAAGACCACAACACCAAGCCATTCCGATCAATGGCTATTCCTTATCTTTTCACAAGCCAATCTAATGTCACAGAGCAATATTTAATACTTTCATTATGACATCATACTATCATCAAATTTTCCATCAACATTTTCCAACATCATCGCCAGCCTTAAAACAAACTAGTAAATATATTTTAGTTAAAAACCTGTGTTCTGGAAACCCTTTTCCCACTTGTGAATGGCCTTTGAAGTACGATGCAAAAAAGTGATGATCTATGAAAAAATCATTGATATCAACAGATAAAATAAGGAAGGCATATGCAACAATATTACGGACCTTTCAATGTGTAAATTAGATGCATGCTGCCAATCACACACGTGGGATCGTTTGAGCATGCTAAACATTCAATTATGAGAGCTTTCCATAGTACCTTGATGTATATTTATGATAAAGCAGGCAAGAGCAACATATCAAGTGCGTAAGCTGAGCTGGACATGTGCCCGCGTGCTCATGCATGATCACATGCATCTCATCAAAAGGCCTGTATTATTGAATATTTTATGAAAATTTCCAGATACAAACATCTCAGAGAAAGGGAGAGCTCAATGCTCCTAATTCCAAACTATTCTGCTTTGGCATTATATAACCAAAATTTTAATATTGCTTGAAAAAGTGGGAACATTCTTCTAGCAAATTGAAAGATTTTTTCATAATGTAAGACAAAAAGCTTTCAGTATACTAACAGAATGTTTCCACATTTTTTAAGCAATAATGAACTTTTGTAGTAATAACATGCTATTGGTATAATATATATATATATATATATATATATATATATATATATATATATATATATATATATATATATATATATATATATATATATATATATATATATATATATATATAATTTATAGAAAATGAGAAAAATACTTACATTACTTTAGCAAAGAACAAGAATTGTATAAGTTGAATTTCTTTCAACAATCCATAACAAAGAAAAACTCCAAATGCATTAAATAATTTTCCTGCTACCAGAATATATGAATATATGTGACCACTGAAAAAGATAGAGAAAGATCCATTGTGATTATAAAAATTAATGATAAAAATGCCTAATACTAAACTTCGAATAGTCTACAAACTGTGAGTAACACTATATATATGGGCTTTGGGGGAAGTTCTTACTCCATCCTAGTCCACACCACTATCTCTAGGACACATGTGGTTTGTTTTCTTTAAAACTTAGCATTTTATCACATGAGGCATATATGTCTAAAGATTTATTCAAAACACTCATATGACTGATGCTTCATGCCTTAAGAGAGCCATTTTTCAGGATAATATGCTAAACTTAGAATGCATGGAGCATATTCTGGACTAAGTTCTGGTTAGTCTGAAATACAAAGATACACCTAGAATGTTTGAATATCTTTCTGCAGGTAACCATGCTCTTTCCTAGTACAGTGCACAATTGTAATAAGTAAGTAAGATCTAGGATTTAAGAATCAAACCAACTGTGCAAATAATATGGTCAGCTATGTACACAAATCAAAAGCACAGCAAACAAAAATATAAAAAAATTAAAAATTCAGGATGGCAGACTTTTTCAGCATAATGCAGAGATCTGTAAGTTTGATCATCAAAGAAAATAGGCATAGAGTAAGAGGGGCTATGAGGTAAGGTCTCCCAACACACTGTTGTGGGGGCAAGGCCTCTCCTACAATATAATTCTGGCTTTAAAATAATATTTTTGCAGTGGGATTTATTACTAGCACATATGTACAATGGGAGGAGGGGGTCATGCAAAAGCATGTGCTTGTATATAGAGGAAAGAGGGCTAACAAGTTTAGGTATGAAGGAAAGATTAATGTATGATTGTTATGATTGTTATGTCTAACAAAGCAATGCAGAAGAGTAACATCAAATGCAACTTTGCAATTGCAAGTGAAATGCTGACTGTGAGACAGCTGCTATAAACTCGAGACATGGATATGGCATTCTTGCTGCTATCAAGTCACTTTGCTACCAATTATTCCTTTGTTGGGATACTAGCCATCTGTGAGGATTCCATACTTTTGAGGATTCCACACTATTAATTATGATTGGCATTCACATATTGGTGTTAAGAATCAATATACTACCATGCCAATATAACAAGAAAGGCAGGGTTGGATCATTTTGCTGAAAATCTAGTTATCCACCGTAAAAAGTATCTCTATGCCTATGGTAAAGAGTGAGTGGAAAAGAATGTGAAAGAAGTTGCCCATATTATATAAATAAACACAAATATGAGTATATAGATAGATAAAATTTAGATATTTAAGTATAAAATTCTCACTCAACATTAACGTGATGAATATCACAAACACCACCACTTCACACTGCAGAGTTTGGCAACTGCACATTCAAGATTTTGTTTGCAAATGATAATGCACACCCAGAAATGGGTGTGGTAGGGTATTGAAAGGTGATAGGGTGTGGTTTCTGGTTAATTTTAATATTTTGAAATTATCCCAAAAGCAGAAACAGCAGAAAATATATAAACTCGCTATACTTAATTAGCCAAAAACCAAGCAGGCACTGCAAGTACACACCTGAGAACACGCTTGCACACCTGATTTTTGACTCGTCCACACTCGAGATCTTGTCGAAAAAGTCTTTTTAACATCATTTAATCTCTCTGCTGTCTTCACTGGCTACTGAATATCCTGTGTTTTTAGTATCATCTATATAAAAGGTCATTTTATTGGGGAAAAGATTGCACATGTATTTCATCTCCTTGATGTAAGGATTCAGTAGAAATTTACATTGAATGTTCAGAATTCAGAATTATTCTGCAGTCGGGCCGCCGCTGTATGAATGCTCTAAAAAACCAATTTTTAATTCTGCAGCTCCGAAATATAAACTTACCTTCGAAATTAAATGCACTAATGAAACCTCATGTACGAATGTAGTTTCTTACGACAAAATTAACTAGCTGTAATTTACTACACTACCGCACCACATTTTGAGGACAAATCAGCTGGATTGCTCACTCTTCAACGAGGCTTTTAGTCATCATTTATTCGTGTTAAACTCACATTCAGTTCAATCTCTTACCTCTTTTTCTTCTCAATTCTTCCAAAATCGCTCTGGCTTCTATGAAGCATTGAATTTTCTTGCAGAAAATCAATCCTGCTCTGCGCCATTTTGCATCGTTGTCATCAGACTTTCCTCATTCAAAACATTGAACTGAATTGAAGTCTAAAAACGAGGCCACCTCAAAAGGCGCCCCCCTCCAGCTTTTCTTGTTAGCATTACAATCCTGGATAGAAAAATATAGAAAAGTTTGTTTATGATAAGTCTCAAAAAGTTATCAAGCAATGGTGTTTAACAGCCTTTTTGGATTTAAAAGGTCAGGTACAGCGCACGACGTTGAAGAAACAGAAGGCACGGCTGCACGAGGGTCAGCAAGAGGCAGAATAGATGGAAGAAATGTAGGCCCAAATAGAGAACAGCTTGTAGAAGTAGAGGAAGAGTACCAAGCGAAGCAGAAAGGCAGTTCGCTGAGTGAATCTGAGATGCGTATTTTGAAAGCAGTATCAAAGAGCTCGATAAATTCAACAGAGGATGGTAAGGAGACCCCCGAGTCTCGAAAAAATTATTATGTAAAGTATAGGCCTGCCTTCAGGCCAAGCTGGAGCCGAGGGGATCAAGCCGCAGATACAGTATTTGGTGCACAGAAATCTTATACTTGCTGTACAGCGGCGTATTTTAATATGTCTTAAGGATTTTTGCATGGAAAATATGCAATAATAGTCATTCTTCCTATTACAATCCACTAATACCAAACTGCAGAGTTTGGCAAGTGCACACTTGAGATTTTTGTTTTCATTTATACTGCACATTCAGAAATGGGCGTAACAGAGTGTTGAAAGGTGACAGGGTATTGTGAAAGGCTAGTTTGAATATTTTCCAGCTATTATAAAGATAATAATGTAATAGAAATGGCTTTGACTTGCATGTTGTTCGGTTCAGCAATTTTCAAGGTGAAAGACAACAGGAGGTAACTGAACGGGCTTTACTAGCCAAATATTCAAGTGTCTTCATAAAGTGCACACCTGAAAACGAATGAACACTTAAACACCTGGCCTTATGCTTGTGCACACTGCATATCTCACTGAAAATACCATACTCTACAGGCAGGCCCTGTCACTTATTGTAAGGACTTGATAAGTTTCCCTTAATTGAGCCACAGTATTTGTAGCAACAAAATTCCAGCTCCTTTATGAGCCATTTTTTGTTCTTATATCTTGGGATTATTTTATTTGCATTCATAAGCATGGTGGGAACCCAAATCATATCTACTTCTCATTGCCAACACTCTTTTCAAATGTACACTGTACATGTGAGCCAGTCAATATAGATCAACTGCTTTCATTTCACTTAGGTTTTGAAGAAGCTGGGAATTTTTTGTGATACATATTTTCCTTTTTCAGAAAACTGGACTAGATTGACTGGCTTTTGTTTAGGTGTAGGAAGGTATGTTTCTTTTGGTCAATAGTTTGTGTTTATTTTTGCAATGATTCTATTTTTAATATATTCCCATGAATTAAGTAGTCTTTGTATTATCAATTATTCCTTTCTCTTTTTAGTCTTTATGTACAAGAGCTTCTCACTTATCCAGTTTGTATTATTCGAAGGCAGTGTCAGGTATTGTTTATAGAAATGTTATCATAAGTAGCATGATTTCATAGCCCATCCTAATTGGCACAAGAGTTTTGAGCCTCGGTCTTTGTTACCTTCTTGATGTTATATAGGCCAATGCTAGTGATCTTAAACTGGTCCTTTTTTGTTCCTCATCTCTGCATGCCCCCACCCTCTTTGGTGCCTCTCTGGACTATATTGTGGCAGGACAGGAATTAAGAAAGCAATAATATTATTATATAGATCTATGATTTGAAAAGAAGTTGAGACCACTTTGTACTTGGCAGTGAACCTAATTTATAACAAAATTCCTTTTTTATATCAGTATTTTTAATATTTTGGAAGGATATCTTTCTAAATCATTCTTTTTTCAAGATAAAATTGCATTTCTTTGAGGTGCCTTGTAGCCTATTAATTGTTGAATTTAGCCTCAAGGAATTGTATCTTTTTCATTGGAGGTAAACCATGCTGCGCTTGAGTACCACTTAACACCATTCACAGTTTTCCAGTTGATGCTCAGGATTCAAAGAACACAAGTATGTTTCTTATATAGTTTTCAGTTTGTAGAGATGTTTCAAAAAGATATTGATTTATTAGTTTTTTTCTTTTATATGATTCTCATTGCTTTCATTTTGGAAGTGTCCACGAATTGCCACAAGCTTTAAGAATATCCTGCTTCTTCAGGAGTAATACATGCTCCCCAAGGAAGGTATTGGGGGTTTGTCTCAATATAGTTGTTCATTTTCTAGGGTCTTGGAGCACTATGGAAAGGCTGGGGGACATCTTTTGTTTTCCAAGGAATTGTAATCCTCACTGAAGTTGGCATAAGTGAGATCATGAAAATACCAAGGTATTTATCACAGTCTCATGTTTTTTCCCTGTTTTGCTTTTATCAGCTTAAAGTAAGTTGATGTTTTGGATGATTTGGAGTTAATTTGTATTTAATTTAGTTCTTAGGATAATTAGTATTTAAATAATAAATGTATTAGGACAGCAGATTTTTATATGATGTGTAGATTATAATTGTTTCTTGGACTATTTACACAAATATTGAAATATCTATCTTGATGACTCTTTTAAACAGGGATCTCACAAATGAAGAACAAGTTGGCATTAAGAAAGTTTTAGGAAACCAGATTCTCAAATGGTAAGATGTTTAATTGACAGTTAGTAGTCTTCCTATAGCCCATCTTTAGCCCACTACCTATGGAGGATATTTCAATATTTTTAATTTGTTTTCATTTCCACAGCCTTGGTCTCATTGTTACCTTACCATTCTACTCTGCAAGTTTGGTTGACTCTGTTCAAGTAAGAAATCCAAGATGTCTAATTTTGTACTTGTTGGTTGTTGTTCTTGCACCTTTTCATTATGTTAATGCAATGATTTCATATCAAAGTAGCATTTCAATTTGAGATAGGCAGTTTAATTCATACAAATGATAAGAAATAATACACAAAACTTAAGCAATAAGAGAATGAGTTTTTAGATATGTAAAAAATATCCTGCTTACCACCATACCACGTGAAATAGTTATGCTTTGTACCATTTATATGTATGTTTGTATGTATGTACGTAGCAGAGCCTCTCGCCAGAGCTGTTCATGTCTGTAGAACCTATGCCAAGGAATGCAAGTCTCTAGTAGCTGGACTAAAAAGCCACATCAGGGCTGCTCATCAGTGAACTGTGTTTCAGTTAAGCAGTGGCAATTCCCGAATACGAGTTGCAGCCATCATCATGTATGTATGTATGTATGTATGTATGTATGTATGTATGTATGTATGTATGTATGTATGTATGTATGTATGTATGTATGTATGTATGTATGTATGTATGTATGTATGTATGTATGTATGTATGTATGTATGTATGTATGTATGTATGTATGTATGTATGTATGTATGTATGTATGTATGTATGTATGTATGTATGTATTATGCGTATATTTCATCTCACCTTGTAGAGTTATCAGCTAAATGAAACAAGATCGGTACTGGACTTCCTCAAGGATGTGATCTATCGCCTTGCTGGTTGGTATCAAGCACGTGGTCATGGCCGGCTTTTGCCTATGTACCTCCTTATAGCGCCAACTCTTCTCCACGGCATGTTTCGCTACGTTCTGACATCAATAATTCAGAACGCAATCATTAAACGAGGCTCAATAGATAGAGATAACAAGAAACCTAAGGAGGATATACCAATTGAAGCGGGAAAGACTTACTACATTCAGCTTTTGGCTGGATTTTTATCGGCCCTTGTCGCTGATTTGCTGTTATTTCCTCTAGAGACTATAGTCTTACGCTTGCACGTGCAAGGAACGAGGACGATTATTGATGACACAGACAATGGCATCGGTGTTGTACCCCTATGTACTAATTACAACGGAATAAAAGACTGCGCTCAGACAATGTATCGCGAGGAAGGAGCATCAGCTTTGTATAAAGGCATTGGTGCCTTGATTTTTCAGTTCATATTACAGGCGTGTGTGCTCAAAGTGACTAAAGCAATATTCAAGCGTATGCCACAATCGCCTGAAGGCTCATTAGCTAAGAAGTAGAGGTTAGATCAAACCATTGCAATTCAGCGTGTGTATAAGCTCTAATTATCAGCGAATAAACTCAATGGATATATCTTTTTTAGACCTTTGTATTAGCTATCTTGACCTTGTCTCTCTGTGCATTTAATGGCTCTATTTTCAGTACTTAGAACTTTTTCCGATATTACCTTCACCTCTCCTTAGCATTCAAGGAAAAGTTAAGACATAGTCAATAGATTCAGCATAGCATATTAAGCTGCAATGGACACCAGTTTGAAGAACTGAACGGACCACTTCATCGTAGGGAGAGGCCCTCTTTATACACTTTCTAATGACTACTAAATGAGCTATTACAAGTTACATGAGGCTGAATTGCGTTATTTCGTGCTGCTCACAAATTCAATCGTCTTGCAAATTTGTATGAAAACTAGCTATTAAAATAGGAAATATTTGTATCATTGCGATATTATATGGTTGTTAGTTTCATCTATTTTTCTTTGGTACAGAGGCGAATTCTTACTTGTTCTACGAATCGCAAGATTCGAGGATTGACTGTTAAAAGTCCAGTTTCTATCGAAAAGTGTATAACATGTTTCGATTTTGATTCAAGCTGTGAACGTTGTATTACATCTAATCTTTCAATCAATTGATGTTTGTGAATTATGGCAGCCATTTACGAGTCTGAAAATGGGCTTCCTCTTTTATTCACAATCATTTTAATAGGGTTGTTAAGGAGAGCTCAAACGATGGGTTCCTTCCATGGCCTCAACAATAACATTTTCTCCTAGCCTTCAAGTTAAAAGCTACTTCATAGATGCTGTCTTATATCTAGTGGCAAAATCAGTGTAAAAAGAATTGTATTGTAAGCTAGAATGAGAATTTACTTTGCAAAATAGTGTAGAAATGTGACGTCATGCTATAGAAAAGTCTGGTTACTTCATTGTGCTTTGTTTTGTTCTCTCTCTCCCTGCCTGACGGATAACGAAACAGTGTAGAATTTGAATAAAATTTGCTACATGTGAGTGAATGGTTAATGAAACTCTAATTGAATCTTTCGTTAGTTCAGATGTGGGAGAAAACTGAAAAAAGGAGAAAACTGAAAAGTGCGTGCAAGCTGAGAAGTTGTTTTAGGCAAGTGACCAAGAATATCGTCTAAAACCTATGATTGCTTAGGTTTTTCACTGATATTGAATTCTACTTATCTACTGGGGTGCAATGATCTGTTCCGTTGCAAGCCCAGATGACCACAGAGTGGGGGCCTTCTATAGGACAGCAGTGTCAGAAGCTCAGAAAGAATAGTATATCATTTAATTCAAAATTAATATTCAACAGAAGGCACTTTTTCTGCAGACTAGCAGAAAATTGTTACTTCGCGTTATAAATGATGTGAAAATCCAACATCGGCCAGTAGAGAAATGGTATACCACAGATCTATGTACATACATTTTTTTTCAATTTTTTTCAATTTTAAAATTCTTTAATCACGGTGGCCCCATCAACCAAGATTGGCTAGCACCCAAAGCTAGCAAAGAACTTTTGGCTTATGATAAAGCAAAAATTCATTAACTGAATGAAAAAAAGCTGGCAGCTTCTTGCCATCTCGAGTGAACATACTGAATTGAGATATTAGATACATAGGAAAGTTTTATCAATCTGAATTTTGCTTTGCGTGGTACGCACGCTGGAGGCGCTTGGCCACCTGCGCTGTGATTGAAAGCTGTTGAGAAATTGTTCTACTTCTGACGAGAATTGAAGAGTTAACAAAGATCGGGACCATGAAAAGGACATGGCTACTTGTGGGGCCAAAGCAAGCGCATGAAAGAAGGAGACATGAAAAATCCAAGGCAAAGTTCTCGAGTTCTACAACCTTTCAGTATACCTTTGTAATTTCACTAATAACATATATGAAATTTGTATATACACTTCAGTCTAACGGAACAATGGTATTTTAACTCTCTAAGATAGTAACATTCAAAAACGATATATACAGTGTTAAAATGCTAATCTTTACAGACGAATATGTGAGTGAGAGATTTCAATACTCCAACTGGTCCGTAGTGAGGACATTACAAGCCCCAAAATACGTTACCAATTGGGAAGAGTTTCGACGTTTATCATGAACAATGGCTAAAAGCCGAAGTTTTTGTTAAACTATAAAAAATCTATTTTTGCCATTTCATCTTCAAGATGTAGGTATGGCAGGGTGCACAGAAAACTCACAGAGAAAGACGTTGAAAAATGTTTCCGTTTGGAAAGATGCGGTGTCGCGAACATGCAAGGCTCAAGATGGCCTGGAGTGAGTCCTGTTCACGATATTGATTTAGTAGACTTTGCAACAAATGGGATTTCTACCAATAATCAAAGGATCGCTACCATTAGAATTTTAAATCTTTTATCTCTTCTAAACGTTGCAGAATATCAAGACTAAAAAGGTATGCTAAGTTTGATTACGCCATGCTGAACCATCTTTTCGACAGATTCCTATGTTAAACTGACTCATAATTTAGGCTCATTTACGACTACCGAGATTATCGAATTCAGCCCGCTTATTACATTGTAACTTAATGGTGTTCTTCATACTAACATTATTTTGTCTGTTTTACGCCCATGAAATCTTTCTTCTAAGGGCGATATGGATTTTTTCTCTTCGCTCTTCTTTAAGACTGTAATTGGCTGGCTATGCGATGATCGGGTTTTTCCCTACAAGCGTTTGAGATCATATCCTAAAATTTAGGCAGTTCTCTCTATTTCGAGTAAGCACAGAGATCTGAAACAGTTCACTTTCATTCGACGGGTAACACCCAAACCTCTTAACAAAAAGTGTTCTCTAGCTATCTTTATCAACACGCTTTCTCAATTCGAGTATACATTTTCACTAATTTTACAAAAAACCATCAGACTTAGTGTAACTTCTCATCATGTTTGCCAAAAGGGTTTTCAACAATGTTGCCCAGAAAGGCTATGGAGCACTGAGCGGCACTTGCTGAGTAGAACAGCAGTTTCGCTACGGAATGATCATAGAATGCCCATTTAGTAAGACTATTGTAAAAATCCTATGCCCCATTTTGGTATACCCTGGAAAACATTCAGCGCAAGTTGCCATATCAAAGGGGGGTTCTATCCCAACTGACCATAAAAAATTCGACAAGAAAGAAATGCTAACAAATAGTTGTCAACAAACAGAAAATAACTATAAATACAACATAAAAGATATCTATTATAAGATTAAAGTTTCCTTTGAAAAATCGACATGATATGATTCGCAACCAAAATGACAAAATTAAAAACACAATAAAATACACTGTCAAATCTCGTACTTAAGGACTTCTACGGAGATAAAAATGGGTGTTATTTGTTTGGTGTGTTGGCATTCACATTCAGGTATAGCATTATTTCAAAATTAACCACCATGCTTGAACTTTTCCACTTGTGTTTAAAGTAACGATAGCCGGAAGCCTACGTTAGTCTCAAGTACACTAAAATCTATAATGCACTAGCTCTGTCTTGTGAAGGACTATAGAACGTACAAAGATTTTCAATCTTCAAATACAAAACGGCGAATAAAATCCTACCCTTTCCTTTCCTATTCTATCCTATCCTATCCTATCCTATTCTATCCTATCCTGTCTTGTCTTATCCTGTCCTTAAGGACGCATCTCTTACTAACGTACACAAGATACAAGCAATGGTCATTCCTATTGGGTATTCCTATTGGGGCTGCTGAAAGATAGGACATGATAGAACAGTCATGTGTGCACAATTGTGCTAGATGTAAAGGCTAATTAATTGACTGCAGCACATTTAAAAGATAAATTAATTGGTAACTATTCTTTATCCATAAACGTACTTGCGGCATTATCTAAACTGAGAAGATGCCTAGAACTGTCTACTCGTCACACTTAGAAGCTAAGCTGCGCCCATAAGCCTTCGAAAACGAAAACAATTACAAAAACCCCAAGCAAGACTTATATCACGAGAACTTAAAATCATAGCAAAGCAAAGATGTGTACAAGTCATAGAGAATAAGCTAGAAAATCCACGTCGAAACTGCTCGCTTCAAATTCAAAATTGGCTTCCTCTCCAACTTCAAAAACTCTTTAGTATCTTCACTTTTTAAATCATTTTTGGTGTTAACAAATTCAATTTCAAGGCTAGTGTTCTCTGACTTCAAAGTCAACCATTGAAATATAACTTTAACAAAACTAAAATGGGTGTACAATACATGTTTACTCTCCAAAGGACATACGTCAAATGAAGGAAAATCAAAATATGCTGGGCTGCTGGCTTCTTGCGCTAAACGGGCATATATTTCGTGCAACAATCTCCTATTCCAGATAAAAACATTGAAACTGGCAAAATGAGAGTTTCACATCAAAAATGTTAACTGTTTCAATATGGCATCAGTAAACAAACAATATCTATGACTACAGTTTTGTAACCTTACCCAAAAATTTAACCCTGTGCATAGGTATCACCCTTGGTTCTTAATAGTTAGCATCAGGTGACATGTCTCTTTCCCCAATGCCTTAAAATTTGACGCCTGATTATGCGATATTACCATCATAACACATTGCTACTCCTGGATGAGGGATCTACTGAGAGCAGATCTGAATAAACCCATTAAATAACTTTCCATCATTGTCTCATTTAAAAATCTCATTGTCTACAAACCGAAAACAAATATACTTTGATACTAAAACTCTAGTATGCCTAGCTCCTAGTCCAGTACCAAAACAAGGCCGGCTCCCCTTGACAGAAGGAACCAATGCTTAGAACAAGGGCGCCTGCACTTCTGGGTACCTATAGAAGCAGCCATACACCCTGTTTAAGGGACTTATTTGGCGCAACATATGCCTATCTAGTCCGCATGGCTTTGCCGAGAAAAGACCAATGTAGGAAACCGAAACACTTCAGTAGAATTCTAAAATAGGATGTGAAAGAGGTCCCGTTTTGCTGCTTCAAAACCCAACAACAATTGGAAGAACCAAAGCACCATATGAAGGCTCACCATTAAGGCTCAATAATGTCTAATGTTCCCCTTGTCTTTGTGCTTCCTCTTCACTATTTCGGTGGGCAGGCGCCCGTGTGAAAGAGTTTAAAAGACTATTTAATCTCCTCTCACTTGCTATAGCACTATCAAAACATAACTAAAATACTGGCCTTCTAGGCATATAGCCTTGCGGTATTCTCGCCCTTGGCATAGGTGGACGAAACCTCGGTCTCTGGTGTTGATATCCTGAAGACCGGAACATTCTATGCGGTCTTGGTCCACGCATTGCTAAGTTCGGCCCTGGAGGCCTAAATCTATTCCGCATTGGCATATTTGGCTGGGGAAACCGCGGTCGCATTGGTTCGCGTTCGAAATGATTGTAATGTCCATTTATTTCATCGGTTTTCCTTTGGAATGGGTCATTCTGATGCATATCGTCTCTATTTTCAAAGGTCGAACTAGGATGCAGTGGGTCTTTTGAAAGATTTTCTTGATGTGCATTAAAGTCCCGAAATACATGCGGGGAATCTCGGACAGCTGGACTCTCTGAAGACAAGGAATGTTGGTTATCTTGTCCAAAATTCGAATTCCCCTCTGAGATCTCGTTGTTGTTCCTTTGCATGGTGCCAATGCCCTCTCCATGTTGAATTTCATCACTTGAGCGCTGTGTGTTAAAGTTATGTCTAAATTCGTCACCATGATTTTCAAATCCATCTTGTGTGCCTACAAATGGAGGATTTTCTTCGTGCCCAAAATTGGCATGATCGTTAAACACCGGGGGCATGCCATGGCGAATATTTGGACGCATTTGTTGAAAGAATGGCCTTTCCTGGTGCAGCACAGGCCCGTCACCCCTGAAGAAAGGTCTCTCTTGTTGAAATGGCAACTGTGGAGGCTGCAAAGGAGGCACAATAGACCGTTGCAGATTATTATCGGGAGTTCCAAAGTGCATGCTAGAAACTGGAGGCTGCAATCTGAATCTAGGATCAACACCTGATAACATCATATTACCTTGTTGGTTAGCAACGACCATAGTCTCATTAGAACTCATTCCTGTCTCATGCAGAAAAGGTTGTTCTGTTTGCAATACTGGCTGCTGGTTAAACATTGGCTGTGCTTGAAACCCACCAACTGGAATATTCTGTTGCTGTATGCTGTGATCTCCTACAGGTTGCATGGGGATCCCTTGTGGGAAGGAGCCAGTCTGCTCCATTGAGACGGTTGGTCCCATCGGCATAGACACCTGTGGGGCAACATTTGCCTCACTGAATAGAACGGTTGATTGAGAATCAAACTGGGGCAATGAAGAGGGGGCAAAACTACCAACTTGCTGAAAATGTGACGGAATAAGATGGGGCTGCTGGGGTTGACTTATTGGCAGGTCAGCATTGAAATGGTCCATTTCAGGTGTTGGCGATCTGCGAGAGTCGAAATAAAACTCCATTTGCTCTTGAGGCTTTGAAGTTGGCAGTGTCCAATGATCTGTGTTTGGTAGGCTGACAGAAGGGTTCAAGCTTGGTTCACTTGGCTGAAAGTCATTTAGTGTCGAGGAAACCTGCCCTTCAAATGAATCCTGCTGTTTAATGAAAAGTTCCATATTAGAAGCTTGCTTTTGATCCGGCAATATCTCCTTATTTTCTAAACTGCTAACTTGCGATGCTTCTAAACTTTGCTTGCTAGACGCGTTGCCAAAGTCTTGTGGTAATTCCTCATCGTTAACAGATGCTTTATCTTTCTTTACCTGGTTATCATTCCTTCTCTGATCAAAAATTGTTACTGGTCTAATTTCAACAGCATCACTGCCCATAGATAGGGTACTTTCATCTACAGAATCTCCATGACCAAGCCTTGCTTTACCCTCCTCACTATCACCTAGAGATTCGCTACTCTGCAACCGCAAAATTTTTGGACTCTTCAAATACGAATCTAAAGAACTGTCATCATAATTATCAATTGATCCTTCCCTGCGATCAACTTTTTCCTCAGAATATGAGGAATGCTTTTCTTTACTATGCCCACGTGACTTCCGCCGGTGATGTGATCTCTTGGATGAGCTGTGCCATGAGTCGGAGCGATCGCTCGATGATTCCTTAAACTCCGAAGAATGATGACGATCTGATGACTTCCTTCTACTACTCTTCTTATGCTTGCCATGATCCTTGGATCGATGCTCTTTATCATGATCTGAATGAGTCCTATCTTTTTCAGTTGAGGGCTGGCGGTCTTTTTTTGACTTCCTCCCTTTATTCAATAACTGAGTCAGAATGTCAATAGGTCTAACGGTCGGCTCTGCTGACTCATCTTGAGTTGGAGTTGTAGAGGCGCCAATTGAAAGGTGATTGACACTATCTGAGGTCTGAAGCTGCATCTGAATATTTTGCTGTGGCATCCCCATGCCCCCAGCCCCCATCTGAAACTGTTCAATCAGACTACTACCTTGCTGTACCTGAGTAAATGAGGGGCCGAGATTGCCTTCATCCCTAATAAAGCCCTGCACTGCTGGATCAAAATTGAGATTTGCAGTTGAAACTCCAGAAAAACTCTGTACCATTGGTGGTGGAGGAATTTCTGACATATTTACCATAGGAGTCTGTACTATTTGCATGGGCGCCATAGACGCAGCCATGGACCAATTGTCGTGTCCAGTCAATCCCACAAATTGGTCCCTGCCAGCAAACTGGCTGGTTTGCACAATTGCCTGGGGCGTATCTGTGGTGGCAATGACATCTAACATGCTCATTTGACTTTCCTGCAGCATATCAGGCTGAACTGAAAGTGTGTTCCCTTTCTCGTCATCTTTCTCAAGCACAAGTCCTTCCGGGGTTCCTTCTGGCGAGGGCACTGAGTCCTCTGATATAGGTGATATGGCTTCGTTATCCAAAAAACTCCCAGATGGCTCCACAGCAGCCAAGGAAGACGTTGTCACACCTGTGTTTGTTGATAATGATGGCATTGAACTTGTTGTATTCATATGGATCACGCTTGTCTCTTTGCGATCTTCAGATCCAACAATCATATTTCCTGTATAAGTTAAAGCAGATTATTGGAGTTGAAGAATAGGCCGGTACTCTTGCTCAATTTTTGAAACTTCAAATGAACATCAAGTAACAGCTAACGCTCAACTCTTACAGGCCATATGGACTAAATATATCCATATGCACTAACTGCCTTTTAAGATTCATTGACTACAAAAGAGCTAAAGCAACAACAAGAGGAGCCCCTCTTTTACATTGATATCCAGAGACGGACCGGCTGCTTATTTAGGCCCCATAACAAGGTACAGGGGCATCCAACTAGTGTGTACACCAAAAATTACCAAACTCTGAACATCCCACCTATCCTATATGCGTGAGTAGGCTTCTGATTTAAACAAAATGGCAGAAGCAAAAAAATACAATTTCCTGTGTGATAATCTACATATATGACAACACGGGTTTCCAAGATTTGGCCCCATTTCTAACAAATAAAAACACCCCCACCTATGTGCTCCCAGCAATAAGTGTCTCTGAGTAAAAGACGTTTTTCCCAAAAATCAATGGCACCTATAGGCACTAACAACAGTACGAAGAAAACAACAAACAAACGATTTTCCTAGCAAATGCCTGACGCTGAATTTCGGATGTTTTTCGTTTTAATTGAAAAAAATTCTCCCATTCACTATTTTCTCGATCAAACACTAATCCCAGAGAGTAAGTCTTTAACGCTTACAGCCCCCCCCCTCGAGTCCATAAACGAATCTCCTTTGTTGAGACTCTTCTTTAATTTTATTTCGTTCCTCCAATTCTACCAAATAAACTGTACAAGTTCTGGCTGATATAGTGCGGAAATTATCGTGATAGTTTGACTGTGATTTGTGAATCCTTTGTAATACGAAAATGAGGCAAATTCTACCCAAGTGATTGAGCACAATAGTTGACAAATCATACTAGAACATAGGGTGGGACTAATAGTATGTACATATACATATATAGATATATACATAAATATGTAACTTCAGAATTAGGACAATAGATAGAATAATTATTGCGACAGCCATACGATTCCTCGGGTACTAAATGAGACAATAATCTGACCGACTAAAAGGCCAATAACAACGAAAACTATCCAAATCATGATATACTGAGAACATGCCAGTAAATAGATGGATTCATGTGTGGTGATATGGCAAAGACCACTGAGTAACTCAAATGTAAATTACAAGAAAATGTCTCACTTACCATCCGATAAGCTGACTGTCTGCAGTTTTCCATCGATCATAATCCCCATTGGCTTGAACAGAGTCGAGGCTGGTGCTTCATTTTGCCCGACAATATTCTTAAAAACATCTTCCGGGTTCGGAATGTCAATCTTAGTCGAGACTGAATCTTCCCCATCTTCCTTTGACGGTTGGGAGTTATCTCCAAAATCTTTCCCAGCATCGTTTGGGTCATACATAACACTGCTTGGATCATACAGTGGTCCATCCGGCGTTCCAACTTCGGAATCACTGCCAAGGTCCATATCCAACACATCAGTGTTGTCAGCTTGGAAGTCATTAGGCTCCTCCGCGTCTGAGATAGGTTCAAGTTCATACTCTGGGTTTGAATTCTTCTGTTCCTCTAATTCTTTCTGCCTTTCTTGCCATTGCACTTTCAAGCGTTTGACTTTTGACTCAACTTTTCTCTTCATCGATGCTAGTCTGCTTCCAAATGTTTTGTAAGCCTAGAATGAAACGATTCAAACAAAACATAAGTGAAAAACTCGAGAAACTGACCTAAGATAGTCCGCATGATACGAATGGCAAAAACTCTGCAAACAAACCGCATTCTAGCGATTTCAATGCCATAAACTTGGCGTATTTTACAGAGTGGGCACAAACAAGACATTAGATATATCAAAACATATATATATATATATATATATATATGGACTCTCATAATAAAAACAACTGTTTAACGTTTCGCGTATAGCTTCATCAGAAAAATCTTTACCTTTACTTTACAGAGCGCACATATATACATAACCAAAATTGAATAAGTACAATAGAAACACATAAATAGAAACAATACCTTAGAAAAATAATTAGCGAACTTCACACCATCTAACTGGAGGCGTAAAAGTTCGCTAATTATTTTTCTAAGGTGTTGTTTCTATTTATGTGTTTCTATTGTACTTATTCAATTTTGGTTATGTATATATGTGCGCTCTGTATGGTAAAGGTAAAGATTTTTCTGATGAAGCTATACGCGAAACGTTAAACAGTTGTTTTTATTATGAGAGTCTATATAAATTTTTAAAAACTTTTAGTGGAAAGGCTATTGAATTATATATATATATATATATATATATATATATATATATATATATATATATATATATATATATATATATATATATATATATATATATATATATATATATATATATATATATATATATATATATATATATATATATATATATATATATATATATATATATATATATATATATTATACCTAGTATATTTATCATCAGCTAAACTTTTTGATTGTAAAGTACTTTTAACTGAATTTAGACATGCAATGCTCCAATATATTCTAATATATACATAATAATCTAACATATGCAGTCTTATCACATATGCAATGCTCCCATATATGCAATCAACTTACTTTGATAATATCAACATAGGTTGATATGTAACCAATGTTGTATACAAGAATACATTGCACATATATTTATATCAATATATTGCATATATTAATGCACACTGTATATATGACTACATTGCATATATTAACATACTGCATATATTAATGCACAATGCATATATTACTAAATTGCATATATCAACATATTGCATATATTAATACCCAATTCATATATTAACATCTTGCACATATTAATATAATAGGCATATCAAAATCAAATATTTATAAAAATGGTGCTACAGTGATGTTTCAACTGAAAAATTGAACCAAAAAGCATAAAATTCCATTGACCTAATGGAAAAATACTAAAAATTCCAAATTTTAAAGGCGTAGGATGAAAACTTCAACAGTTCAGAAGCCTCAACTTTTTATCAAATACACTTCAATGACCAGTTACAAATCCTCTAGGACTGATAGCCAAAGCAATTTTCCCATAGATGGTAAAAGTGTGGAGAAACTCATCATACTAGTAAAGCCACACTATGTGGTAGTACCACAACATCACCAAATGCTAAATGCATATTCATCAAAAATACAAAAAATAGTCTCTGGTGCTTACTTACTATGGAAGGCCAACCATTGGGGAGAAATTCTCACCCTTTGGACTTACTGAGACCTTCTATTTAAAGACGTCAAGACACACAAGGTGTCATGAACATCAAGAATTTCACAATGATACAATACTTCACTACAGCATGAAAAAGCAGCACCATGTTTTAGGCACAGTATGCCTAAAACATGGTGCCACTTTTTCATGCTGTAGTGAAGTTTTGTAGTACAAAGCAGACTTTTCAATGATACAATAAACTAGATATAGACAGGGCTTCCCTCATCTATTATAAGAGTTCTGTTTTGCTAATCTATTGTTTTAAGAGCTAATATGGCCGATATTTCGCTACATCACCCTCTTGATACACCAAAACAAATAGAGTAACTGACCTGGAATCAGTACGTTCTAGAAATCAATATAAAAGAAGCATATATACGCATATAAGAAATTGTGGAGGATCTTTTTTGTGTCATCTATCTGCTGCATCTGTTAATTTGTTCGACCATACAACCCAAAGAAGATAAAATCATAAGGGTAACGCTTATTACTTACATGAACAATAACTTTAGCTTCCTCATAAGCAGCATCATAATATGACTCACTGTGATGCAACATGTCAATCAGGACACGCTTCTCATTAATGCATCTACTTAGTTTATTACAGTATGTATCCAGCTTCTCTTTTGATTCTTCAAACTCTTTTACAAACTTGTTTACACCAGATCGATCTAAAATATAAGTGCAAGCATTTTTTATTCATGATACAATGCATACAAAGAGATTAAAAGGAATCTCAAAACTCAGAGTGTTTAGGTTTGCACAAGTATAGAAACCAAATGATAATAGTTTAACACACAGTCTACCTTTGACTTGTTTGACTGTTTCAAGATCATCAACTTTTAAAGAGGCCATCTGCTTATCTTGAACACTAAGTTCGCTTTCAAGCTCCTTCATGCTAACAATCATATTCATCACAGTTGACATCTAAGATCAGAGAAAATTCATGTGATTACTAGAAACATTTACCATGCCATCTACAAGCTATTGCTTCCAGTCATTTTAGAAAATACTAGTACATAATGATGTGAAAACTGCACATTTTTTACCTTGAAGTCATCAGGCAAAGGTTTAGCTGGAGTCTTTGGTTTGACTGACTTGTCTGGTGGCTTTTCTACAACTTTTATGGTTTCAGAACTCTTCGCTTTCTCCTTCTTTCCAGAACCTACAAACACAATCCAAGTTGAAAAGCAAATACAGCTTGTAAAACTATATAGTTAAATATATTGACTATCATGAGTATATATATGATATGTGATATGATAGATTTCCCCTTTGCACATTCAAAAATGTTTTTGAACTGTCTGGTAGCTGACCACAAAATGAACCCAGCTAATGAACAATCCTTAATTTGGAAAATAGCTTTACTTCTGTATCATTTTAAAATATCACCTAGAATTGTCACTTCAAAATGCTAGCCAAAAGAGAAGTCTAAAAAGTAATAACAAAGTTGAAAATATGCAGAGTTTATGATTACAAACAGGAATGATAGACCAAAATTTTTCTTTTAAGCTCCCCTCTCCAATAAGCCCCCTTTGCAAAAGGAGAAATCTAGCAAGCTCCCCTTCTCTATTAAGCCCCCCTAAAAATCTGAATAATGCTAAACATAATCTATGTTCATAATGAGCATAATCTTTATGGTATTCATGACATTCAATAGTATGGCAACAAACCAGATCAAAGACAAACTCAAATGTTTATGTGCTGCAAACAGAATGATAATAACTGATGAAGATGACAATGTTATTTATAAAGATTCCTGAAATATACATACTATATTACCATAGAAAATCTGTTCATATTTCAAAAATTTGTTAAGTCCTCCTCTCAATTAAACCCCCTCTCCCATAAGCCCCCCCTCTCAAGCACTTGAAAACAATAAGCCCTCCGCAGGGCTTAGTAAAGAATTTATGGTAAATCACCTAATCATATAATGGTGCAATTCACCATCATGTAAATCAAACACAAAATTTACTGATCAAAGCAAATTCCCACCCAATGTAACCATAATAAGAAATGAACTTACTATGTACAGAACGAAGTTTTTCCAAGAATTCCTTCTCAAAAACCCTTCTTTCATCCCATATCTTTAAAACACGTTCTACCTGAGTATTTATCTTCTTATCACTGGAAATGAAAAATTATATGCAAAGAAATCAGCTCTCAGAAATGTGTTACACACCCTTGTTAAACAGATTATACAAACTAGATGGAAATGGTAAACATTAAAAAGCAAATCTTATCAATGTTTCATAGGCTACTAAGAATGCATATGCTAAAATATAGCTAGCAATGAAGATATTGTGCAAGCAAACATAGGTTACTTAGATTTATTGCTAATTTTTCTAAAAATTAAATAATTGAGAAAGAAAATACAATTGCTATATAGGAAAAACTTTCTCTGCATAAATGCAAATCTTTTCATTTTATGCGGGTGATTGCCCTTGCAAATGCCCTAGTAGATCTATCTACATGGGGAATTCGTTACCCTCACAAAATCCAGATTTAGCCCCCAACAATTATGAAATTATGACTCAGCATTCAATTTTAGACAAAGAACATAGCCAAACATCAATAACCATATGCTCAAGGAAGTCAGGTCACATTTGTAAAACCTGTTTCTGAGGGATGTGTGCTCAAAATCAAATGCCATCACAGTTAAAAAGTAGGTGTGAAGTGTTCATCATGCACATCAACACAACTAGGTTTTGCAAAGAACAATGTTTTCTAAAATTTTGACATGTTACTGATATACACTTCTTGGGAATGCAGTTCTGGTTCTGGGCGATGCTTACAAAGAAACAATTTTTATCGTCCAATCACCCTCCTAGGCTGATTTGCAGGGGTAATATACTACTCATGCGATAACTTTTTCATTAAATAATCTGACAAATGTTTACAATGCCCTGATGGTAGCTAAAGGTGATGGCTTCCTGTCAACATGATTCATACTACATAACATGGAAATGAATGACACAACACCTACTAACATGGCAAGCACACAGTTGTGCACAGAAGGACAGACCTGATAATATACAGATTCATGAAAGAAAAACATACATATATATAATTAAAAGCAAGCAAATAATGGGCATTGCCTGTCTGCTACCCAAGCCACCATTCAGAACTGATTAAGTTTAATCAATCATTCAGAAAGAACAAATATGCTGCAGTAAACCTGTATTGAAGTGGGATTTGATCCATGCACACCATGCTTGTAGGGCAGAGGTAAACACAGGTGAGATACCTAGTCTTTCTTTTGACACATTAATGGCTGTTTCATTCCCATTTTAATATATATACAATAGTGATAAAGAAATGACAATGCTCTAGGGTACTTACTTGAGATACAAAAATGTCTCCTTGAATGCTTTGCCAAAGTAAAGAATCAGCTCCTTTGACTTCTTTCTGCTATTTTGCACAACATCATTTGCCAAGTATAAAAGTGCAAGCTTCCTGTCAAGCTTTGCTAAAGGAATGAAAGACAATATGTCAAAACAACTCTCTAAAGCCAAAATTGACTCATCCAAACAGTTCCCTAAAACTAGAACATTTAAGTCAATCTCTGGAACCAATAAGAGTGCAGTATTTACTGCTATTAAGGTAAGATAAACATCAAACCACACAACAATACAAAGTGCTATAACTTGGCAGTGAGAAAAGAAGAAAACGTTCAGATTAAGGGATATAAGTTGCATCTTCTAACTGCATTCAATAATGCAGGTAGAGTGAGCTTCATTCTGAGTTATCAGGTGCTAACTCTTACTTTAATTTGCATAAATCGATTCCTCCTAAATAAGAGATTACGGTGGAAGGTCCTCAGGATCTCATAAGTGTCATAGTTTCAGTTCGTTCTACTGATCACTGTTTATCTTCTACAGAGAAAAGCGTGATAGCACACACTGATGACCTTCATATGACACCTTACAATAACAAATATAGCAAGTGAAAACTAAGCAATTACTCGTCTCTTCTCTCTAGATCACACTGCGCTACTCCCAACTGCTGGGAAATAAAAATCATTTACACGGGATCAGTCCTGCAGCTACAGAGGAAAACAAAATATGGCGCTAAAACTTTATAGCTAGGGATAATTTCACCCTTCCTGCCATGGGGCGATCCTGATATCACTTTGCAAAACCTATGGATTTCCATTTACCCGAGTAGGTGCTACTCAGTACGTAGATAGTAAACGCGGGCCAAAGTTGAGCATTTAAAAACCACCAAGAATGTCGTCGGTTAATCGTGCAAATATCTTGTATATTCATTTCAAGCACCGTCTACAGGAAAGAGCTAACTTTGTAGATACTACATGTAAAGACCAAACCGGTTTCGTAATTGCAGTGAAGAGCAACACAAGCGCATGAGCCATCTTGCCGCTAAGCTTCCAGTTTTGCATGCAAGATGAGAGTTGAGAGCGCTGTAAGTCATTACCTTTCTTCATCATCTCTATCCACACTGCGACGATTTCTCTAATGCTTTGTCTGTGATGAATAATCCACAATGATACTGTCTGAATGCTAGTTTGTGACAGGTCCATCGCATTAAGCTTCTTTTCAAAGGACTTCGCGTTGAAAGTCGCCATTTTGATGGCAGATGATGGAGGCATACACGTGCTGCGCATGCGTCAATTCCAAGCCTGGCCCCCTAATGTTTTCTGTATTTTTTGTTCTTCACATAGTTTTGCCTCACTATTCTTACCAATTTTGATCTAAGGTATGCCCGCTTTTCTAATCACCCCTGATCTTCCCGTGAACTTATTTGATTTCTGATACTAGTTCTTCGAATATTCTCAGCAGTTTAGAGCGTTTTTTTACAAATTTCGCCTAAAAATGAAATTTCCAGACACGGAGCCTAACATGAAGATACGCAAGGACTTGTATCACCACCTTTATTACATTAAAAAAGGGTCCAAACTACTAAGGATTGTTTTAGATTCTGACATTCAGTGCAACTGTTTCAGGAATAACCATATCATACCCTAGAGCATATATGTGGCAAGTATGACAGTCGGTATTCCGTCACATACTCAGTTCAGTTCAGTTTAGTTCAGTTCATTTTATTCTTTACATTCTCATACATACAAATAATACTTTAACAAGATTGCGTTACATACAATTGAATATACTTTAATAACACATCTACAATTTACAAAAAGAAACTACACAGAGGAAAAACAACAAATTAGTATGTACAGTATAAGAATGATTTAAAGGAGGAGCTCTCTAAGTAGGTATACTTCATGAATTGAATGAAGGGTGCAACTACCGGGGACGTTCTGGGGGTTTCCACCCCTGCCCTTTTCAACAAATGAAAGGGCCTTCTTGCTAGAAAATTCTGAAACTGTTTTTCGTATTTTGCACCATTATAGACATGGATGACTGCACGTGCCTAGGACAGGGACAAGGTGTCCACTGAAGGCACTTCGTGGAAATTTTCCTCTAAAGCACGTTAATCCTGGGGGCACGTAAAATATTATTTTTATTTGTATGTGATCCTGCAGGGGTAGATTTCAGATTTCAAATTTTCGTTAATAGGGAAGATTTTGACCACACACATGCAAAATGTCGTATTGTAAAGGGCATCTGGAACAAGATGTTTTTGATTTGATACACTTATTAATGTGAAAAGGGTATATGCAGCTTTCAACTCTTGTAGATTGTCTCATAACGACTGTTCTGAACAATATCTTGCTTAATTTCCTTAAAAAACTTACTCTGACACGATTTGGCACGTGTTTCTCAACTGAACTCTTAACCTCGATTGTGTGATGTATTAGAATGAGGCTACATTTCTGGGTATTATTTTTTCACTACAAAGTCATTTGATGACAAGATTTTTGTATGCAGTATTCGTATAGCAGCATAGGCTAGCAACATGGCATCTGAGGCTGCATTTGAACCTACTGAGCACCCTCACAGCAGATTCAATCCTTTACGAGGCGACTGGGTTCTTGTGTCACCTCACCGGACCAAGAGGCCATGGCAAGGAAAAACAGAAAAACCACCCGAGAAATCTATACCTAGTTATGATCCAACCAATCCCCTTGGACCTGGAAATAAAAGATCAAATGGCGAAGTACACGCAATAATCTGTTATTACTTTATTTACTTTATCCTCTTTTCATTTTAGTTGTATTGTTAGAGGTAGGTCGAACTTTTTCGTGGAGAGAGCAGATGAAGGGATGTTATAAGACGGTCACAAATCGTGTAAAATTGTGTCCCACTTAGATGGAAGAGCTCGTATTTGTTGCTTTCTAGATCAATCCAAATTATGATGGCGTCTTTGTATTCAAGAATGATTTTCCAGCTCTTTTAGAGGATGTTCCCAATGCTGGTTTGTTGATATATGCTCATATAGTATCGCTACCTATGTTTAGATTCCATCTATGATATATTATAGTAATCTTGCAGCTTTTTATGTATTCTGCAACTATAGAAACTCCCCTTTCCATTAGCCCCATCATATAATAAATTGTTTCAGTGAAACCACCTCTATTTCATCTCCCTAAGTTTTCTTACATTTCTCAAAGGCAGGAAGAGGCCAAAACAGTGATAAACACTTTGATGTTTATTAGGTGGGGAGGGCAATTAGACCACAGAAGTCTGGGGCAAAGCTCCATTGAGCACTTTTAGAGACCATGCCCCAAAATTATTATTGTTCTTTGAACTTATTGGGGTGAATGCCCCCCTTGGGCTAAAGTTTATTCCTTTTGAGTTAATATCACAAGATTAAATCAGTGTTCCTAGCTGATGAATAGAGTTCCTATGGTAGCTACCACAAACTCTATGCATCTTATGCAAATAGTGTTCACACTGAGGCAGGGCCTAGACTAGGAAACATTTACAGGTTGACACTTACTGCCAGAACTGGGTGTGGCCTTTCTTTGGTATTGCACAAAGGGCTTACAAGAAACTATCAAGTAGCAAGTTCCCCAAATGGTAAAATGGCAAGTCTAAATGCTTTCTAAGAATCAATAGATCTTGCTACATATATATCAATACTGTATGTGGTGGTTTGTTATAGCTTTTTGAGAACTATTTAGCTTTGAGTGTGCAACCTCTATTTTGCTTTTATTCCTCAATATATGTTTCATCTATTTGAAAGGACAGCAAAAGCACCACCTTTTGCAGTGCAGAGCAGAGAAAGGAACATGGTAAGCAAATTTTTACAAAATACATTGGTGAAGTAATTTGTAGTCCTGAACTATTAGTGCAGATACTGAAACACATCTCTCATTGGATTCATAGCAATGTCATTGATACCAGTTATTTGGAATAAGAACCTAGTTAACTTACATTACTTCTAATTCTTCAAATCCATCATTATCATCATTCTCTACTTGGGATGCTTTGACAGAAGAGTGCAATAGGTTTGCAAGAAGTCCATTAATTCTTTTTAGACCAGCAGTGGACAAGTATTAGTTTGTTTGGATATATTTTATACAATTCATGATGTTTGACTTACATTGAAACCCCATTTGTAAATTGATTATTTATTTTTTTAATATTATTTTATACACAATAGGCTTCAGTATGATAAAGATGTTAGAAGTTTATTTTGTTTTCTTTTAGCTCATGATCTCCACTTTTATGAATGTAGTTGGTCTTCACTCTGTATTTTTCTTTCCAGCAGAGTAATGTGCTTTCATCCACATTCAGATGTTTCCCTTCCTCTAATGAAACTTGATGAGATAGAATCAGTGATCTATGAGTGGATGAGACAGCTGGAAGAATTAGGAGAGAAATACTCTTGGGTTCAGGTAAACTCACACTGTGCACATTCAGAATGAAACTTAAAAAGTAATGGATCCATTTTTGTGCTATTTTAGTAGAGTCTAGTTTTACATCTGGTAGAATGGCAACTCAATATATAGGATGTTGTGAAGAGAATTTTCATACAATAAAGTATATGAAAATCAAAAATAAAAGCAGTGACATACCCTGTGTTAATTCCTTTCTAGTGCCAAAGAAGTTTACCCAAAGCAGTTTTTATTTGTATTTGATTAGAGCTTTCAAAATGTTTTAGATTTTTGAAAACAAAGGAGACATTATGGGATGCTCAAATCCACACCCACATTGCCAAGTATGTAAGCCTTCTCTATCATTTTTTGGATGTGATCTTTTAGGCAATGCAAAGAGTCAAATATTGATAATAAAACACTGTTAGTACATTTTATATCAACTATTGCTAGGTTAGATAGCTCAGAAGTGCCATTTTTGACAAAGTTATTTTTGAAATTTGTGTCATGTTATGGGATAGCAACAAAAATTTCTCCAGAAATAAACTGAGAGCCGCAATTTTTTGCTGGCTATGCTGACTTGTTGTCTTTGGTAGAATTTCATTCCTGTTTGCCCACTTGCTCTACAGTTACTGTAGCATCATTGGGAATCAATGTTGTTTTCTTCTAGCCATTTGTCTGGCTTGAATCTTGGTTACTTTGTGTTAAATCCTTTCCAAGAAATGAACACTCATCATGGTAGACTTATATTTTTAGGCTTTTAGCTTCAAACCCCCATTAGACCTTTTATAAACAGCAGAACTTTCTGCCACAAGCTTTTGCATTGTTTCTTATAGAGACATCACTAACTTTTGATGCAGGTGTTTAAGAAATTTCCCCCTGTGAATTCTTGTTGTCTCATGTGCAATTTTTATTGTTTTCATTTGGTTGTTATACATTGTAGATTTGGTCTAGTTCTTCAATACCGAATGAAGTCAGGGCAGAAGTGAGATTTTATGTTATTTCATCTTGGTCTCTCAATGGATTTTAGGCTGTTTCTATCCTCCTCAACATATTGGATATTATTTCCATTGTTTTGAATAGTGCATGCAGAAGGGTGCATGGATTCCAGGGTTGTAGGGGTAGGACCCCAACTGTTTTAATAGGTGCTTATTATGTATTTAGAATGTTTGTAAAATAATCAAAACTTATCAAAACGTTAATATGGCATGTGAATGGAAATTATCATGATGAGTAACACCAATGCACTCTGACTGGCAGAATGGTGATATAATTGTTGGCAGTGTTAAAGTACCTAGTTGGTAAAATGGTAAGACTTGCATTTTCATCAGCAGATTCATCATGCATACCCCCAACTTAAAATAGTCAAAGTACCCTACTGTGTGTAGATCATGCAAACATTACCATTTGCATATTAGGTTCAGAGCAGGGGGTCATCTCTTTTGTTTCAGGATGAAACACAGAAGAGTTATTATGATACTCATGGAAAGCAAATGTTGTTAGAGTATGCTGAATTGGAACAGAAAGAAAAGGTAGTATTGTACCATTATATTGGATGTTGTCTTACTGCTGGTCATGATAGCAGTAGTTGTGGTCATAATAATGATGTATATGGCAATGATGATGATATTGTTGATGATAATGATGATTATGATGGTTATGATGATGATGATGATGACAATGGTGGTGATAATGATGATGGCTAGCCCATGGTTGGAGACCTCCTCGTGGTGGTGAGCAGGCACAGAGAGACACTGCCCTTAAGTTGATAGTGATTCATTTCGCAGAGATTCAGAATTGGGGCAGATGTTGACGACCTATGGCAAACTGTCCAACCAGGCCCCTTCAGTGAAAGTCAGGCACAGCAGCTTCAGGCTGCAGTTCTTATAAGTAGCTTTTGGGGTAGCAGAGTGGATTGAGTGTAGCCGACTCAGTCACTTCTTATAAGTAATTTGAATGTGACACTGACCTAATGATTATGACTCATTGCTGATTATTGGGATGACCTGGGCCTTATTATTATTATTATTATTTCAATGCTTTTCTGCTTCAATGATGTTCTTTTGATATAATTACGTTTTTTGTAAGCAAATGTATTGACATAATTCTTGTAAACAAATACTTATTTGTAAAGTCAAAGAGATGGGCTAGAGATACATGAGTATATCATTGCTTATGTTGTGAACCACTGATAATCTGTTCTAAAAAGTAAAATAAAATAATTATTATTTATCGATCATCATTTCTAGCATTTGTTTGTTTATTCAGACGTAGTGATAAGAATTCACAGCAGGATCTTTTGAAAACTTGTCCGGTTCAAAAATAGCTTACCTATTGAGAAGCCTGTTTAGGTTCTCACTGGATGAGTTGAGATTTTTTTTGTTTAAGGAAAGAATTGTTGTAGAGAACAACAACTGGCTTGCTGTAGTTCCGTACTGGTTAGTTACGAGTCTATATATTTCCATCGCATTTATCGTTCTAGAATTAATCAACTTGATAGAGAAATTCACTGGTCAACTAAGATGACGTCGTTTGAGATTTTTGCATGCATTAAAATTGATTTTGTAATGAACTACTTTTCTCTTTATAGGGCTACGTGGCCATATGAAATCTTATTGCTTCCAAAATCACATATCCAACGATTGACAGACCTTTCAGAGGAGGAAAGAAGAGGTTTACCTCCCTATTCTTTGTTTAGCTGATAATACATTGTTGTTTGAGTTTATTATTTTGTGACCATGTGATTCTGTGATTATATTATATAATCAGTGGCAGCTTTTAGAAAATATTCAGAGGGGTACCGATGGTAAATTTGCCGACTTTTGTAAAATTGATCTGCCGACTACCCGCATTTCAGCTCCTAGAATCCTCCCACTGTGTGTCAAAATCCTGAGTAATCTATTTCAAGGGACGGTTTTCCCCTTGCCCCCCCCCTCAAACCTTCACTGCATATAACCATGCCGTCAGAACTGGGTTTGCAGCATTGCGTAGCAGCTTTCCCAATCATTGTGTTTTATTTGAGACATCAGTTGGAAAACGCAGCTTTAGTATGAATTTGAGGATGATAGCCACGACGAGCCACATGACAGATAAGTCAGAACAGAATATTCATTTGTAGATCTTTTATTTTATTTCATTTCATCGACACATCCATGACAAAACATTAGAGGTTTTTATCCCTTCTCCCCTCATCTCTTTACTGAAGATGACTCAAGGCTGAGTCGAAACGTCTACTGGATTAGTCATACTGGATTTGTCAAAATGTAACCATGGGAATAGTCACTGGATTTGTCAATAATTGAAATGATATCTTATTAGTTGTCGTCCTGATTTTTAAGTTCATATCAAAGCTGCGATATCCAGCTCATACATCAATTGCATTGTGTTTTAGTTTTACGTTTTTTTATAAGAAACCGGGAAACCGGTTTGTAAGAAATCTCGTACTAGATAACCTAAAATTCAAGAAACTTTTGGAACTACAAGGAAAGAGTTAAGAAACTTTATAAATTTCTGTGCCATCTTTCACTGTTTCGGAAACACATTTCCTTCCACAAATTTAAGTGTCCGCTACAGTATTTGTAATGAGCCTGAAAGCCAGTACGCCTTGTGGACACTACAAAAGACAATGTTTTTTACGTTGTGTTTTCGTTTTCACTACATTTTTTTCTGTAAATTAAGAGAGTTTTAAGAAACTTTTAGAACTAGACTGTGGCCAGAGATTAAGAAACTTTTACTCCTAGGCCTTGAGCCAGGTTTCTTATAAAAAAATGTGTAATCCAAGTCAAAGATAGTACGGTTCACCGCTTTGATCTCGCTCTGATATGCCCTCAGCTACTTATACTTTGGGAGTGACCATAAGAGAGGCTACTTATTCCGGAGTATCGACTTCATGAGGTGGTGTGGGCCTGAATTCTTTTTTTTCTGCAGTTAGAGTTCTAGAAGATTATCCTCATCAGTTCCAAAGCTGGTCATAGTGTTTTATGATGTTGCTCGCATTTATTGATCTACTTCTGACTTACATATAAAGCTGACATTTTGGATTCTTGTCTCTTTTTTGAAGATCTAGCAAGAATTATGAAGGCACTTCTTACCAAGTATGATAATCTTTTTGAGACATCATTCCCATACTCAATGGGTTGGCATGGTGAGTAAATCTTTCCTGTCAATTGATATATTTGGCTATTAGTCATAATCGCGAGAGGTCTTGAGTCAATTAGAGAGTCATCTCTTATTCTAAGGATATGTAGTATTTCTGGTACTTAGTTTAATATACTTTTTTTGTCAACCATTGGATAGTAAACCCAGGATCGTTTTGCATCAAAGACTGTCTTGTTTCTTCGTTCCTTTTCATCATTCAGTTCTATATCCAGATTATGCCAACTTGAGGATAGAGTTCATTCTCATTACTAGCTTGTTTTAAGTCAAAAACTTGAATGCATGTCATAGAAAACAAATTTTGGAATCGTTTTAGATCTGACTGAATTCCATCTCAAGTTGAGTATCCTTCACTAAGTTAAAACGGAAGAAAATCTCCAACATATAAGGGTGTGCGTTGCCTTCTAACTTTATTTAAAAACCTGCTTCCATCCTCAGGTGCACCAACTGGACCTGACTATAAGAATGAAGATTATAGGTAATTGTGTTTGGGAATCATTAACTTGCTTTTTGAATTTGTTGTTATTCCATATCTTATTATGTACCTTCATTCAATAAATGGCATTTCAAAGACAGAACTCCCATATCCAAGAAACCTCATTACAAAATCAAATAACCAGCAATTGGAACTAGTGGTATATCTTATTTTGCTCTCCTGTAAATGAAGCTACTTATTCAAAGGGATCTTTACCGTGCAATTGCTTCTGAACGTCATACTATTTGAACAAATGCTTTTATCGAAATCGTTTTGTATATCGACTCAACCATGATAAAAAATTAAAGAAACGTATTGTTCATTTCATTCAATCACTGTGTCATGTTTTTCATATCCTTATTCTAAAATTCCTCTTGTATTTTAGTCATTGGCAGCTCCACGCGCACTATTACCCTCCACTTTTGAGATCTGCTGTGGTAAGAACATCATTGTCTTGTTGAGAAGTTTGCAATCTGTCATTTTTGTCTTAGATCCTCAGCTGTGCAGTATTTCTACGTTTTATCTCGGTGATCGTTTAGGTGTTTGAGATTCACGGAGCAGCATACGCAGATTTTCCCATATATTTCTGATGCATATTCTCATAAGAATGAAATAATCTTTCCATATCTTGAATGTGGTTGAAAATTTTTGAGCCTAAGTTCAGTTTTCAGTCATCCACAAGCAACATTTGATGAATCAGAGCTGATAAGAGCTTTTGTATATAGGAGCAAATTAGGAGGAAACGCGCGATTTAACTTTTTGTAAAGTTGTAGTCTTGGTTGTATTTTGTTCAGAATTTTTGTTTATTTTGTTTATTTGGTTTATTTATTTCAGCGGTATTAGACCTTTTATTATTTACACTCGATTAAAAAATGCGTGTGCAATGTTACTAAAGTATCTATGTACCACACACTTTTTTCAGGTAAAGAAATTCATGGTAGGATATGAGATGCTTGCGCAAGTGCAGAGGGATCTTACTGCAGAACAGGTAGGGATAAAGATTGTGGTTCTTTCGCTGCCTGCATGTTGTTGTGTGACAGGAACGCCTTGCAATAACTGTAAAAAAATCCATTCGATAGTTAGAACAGTGCCATAGATATTTGTTTATTGTTGTTACATAGCAAAGTCATGTCACTCATCATTTGTTGTTGATTCTCTGTTGTAGGCCGCAGCTAAATTACGAAGCCTCCCAGATGAGCACTACAAGGAAAGAAATAAATAAAATTATCAGCAAGGTAAAGTAATGCTGTTAGATAAAGGCCTTTTCTACATTATTTCAAGCAGTTAACCTCAACCCGTGAAGCGACTGAATCTTGGATTGTACCATACACAAATTGTGTGATTTTACGTGATCTCAAATTATCACAGAATATTTTTTTCATCCTGCTGCAAACTCATTTCCTCGTGGAACATTCCATCCTTCAACGCACAGCAGTAACTCCTTCAAACAACTCCAATAGCATCTGAGAGGCAAATCAACCCGCTCTGTGATGAGTTCAGCGAACTAGAGCCTGCGCACCTTAAACTTATGCTTTGTCAGTCTACTTGTAACTGACTCTACCCATGTAGTATGTGACGTATAAGTCACCCCCGAAATACCAGCTTGTTTTCACTTCTTAAGGATTGACAGAATTGAAGAGTATCTCTTACATTCTTTTTTCTTACATGCTTTTGTAGAAGACATATTTGCATGTTTCATTTGATGTATTATGTTACCTTTTCAATAATACAGTAATTTAGCAGTTTGTAGTTAATATCCAGCGAAATAGATATCCTATTATCTTAGTTGTGTTATCCAACAGCCCATTTATTTTGCGGTGCTGTATTGGTTTTTGTTTGCAGTACGTATAAATAGCAAAAAGAGATGAACTTTATGTATGAACCTTGCATGCATTTCTGTCATTGGTCCCAGGAGTTTGGTATGCATTGAGAAATTAGTGTCTGTGTTGAATTTTCAAAAGAATTGCTAGCAAAGTAAAAGGCTATACACCAGCACCAATGCAAGAAACGAAACCAAAATTATTCGCAAAAATTTATGGCAAGACTAAAGCCAAGTGATGAATATCAAAATCAAATATTTTTACCTGAGAGCCAGTTGCTAAGGCAGTTTTCTTGTGGTAAGACCTCGAGACAACGCGAAAACCTGCTGTTATGGTACTGTTTGGTAGTTTTCCTTCATACACATAACCGCAGATCTAAATTAACATTAATTTCGTATTCTACCATTCTATAGTTTGTGTTGTTACGCTCAACTGTTGCCAGAACATTTGATATTTCGGTAAGAGTTCTTTTGCCGTAGAGTCAATCAGAATACGACTGGCTTTTTGGGATGAAGCAAACATCCCACATTTTACGGCCATATATGTCTAACATGGCAAACGACATTCCTTAGGTCCTTTTAGTTTTTCACATAATATTGCTATTGTGGCTTAATTTCTTGCAATTCAATTACGGCCAAATGCTGTAATTTTCCATTTGCCTTAGAACTATATATATATATATATATATATATATATATATATATATATATATATATATATATATATATATATATATATATATATATATATATATATATATATATATATATGTGTGTGTGTGTGTGTGTGTGTGTGTGTGTGTGTGTGTGTGTGTGTGTGTGTGTGTGTGTGTTCCATTGGCGTCTTATAGAAACCTTCGCATTAGAACCTCTGACTTAGTTCCAGTGGATACTGGCAATACAGAACGATAGCGGACAGAAAAAAGATACAAATACGTACAGAACTTTATTTAATATATAAATAATTCAAATATTTGTTTTGACATTGTATCAAGTAATAACCAACTTTACTGTTTTAGTTACGAATATGCCTATATCAAGGTTCAAAAGGATAGCATTAAGAAACCCGTTTCTCCAATTATGAATCTTAAAACAACAAAACGAGCAAAAACTAACTTGATAAACAACACCTAGCTAGTTTCTACGCCAAGTACTGGTTCAGTACAATGAATCTTGGTCTTAAAAGGATCTAAAATTTTCAACAGTACATAATCGAACGCAAGCTACTACTGCCACTCCTATTTACAATGCAGTACAAAAATTTTATAAGGTGATTTCAAGTGCCGATTGATCATTGATTTTATGATATTCTCGGCAAATGTAAGGGAACATTAGGCTCCTGGAAAACAGATGAAATTACAAAACACTCCTAGTAAAACCGCCTACAACAAGAATATTAGCAACGGAATAATTTCGCACTGCGTGTAGTTACACATTCTTCGCTCTTGCGGTTTACCCGAAACACTAGATCGTCCAAATTCTTTTCTCGGTCATATAGCTTTCAGCATCGGTCTACTGCAAAACAGCTAGTTGTTTTCTAGCCATAACTAGGTCAAGGAAATGACGATTGGATCCTTGGTGCTCACATTTACTTTAGGAGCAATGATTGATATTAATGGCTCTCGTTATATGCGTTCTAATAAAGAACCTCCCCCCCCCCAAAAAAAAGGCCTAGTCATTAAATTTCCTTATTTGGCCTCTATAGCCCACATTGTAGTACTGAATGGTCCTCCTTAACGGTGTCTTAAATTCATTTGCATATATGGAACCCTGAAAATAGTATAGAAGCAAGAAAACATTGCAAGTCATAAGCGTCATAGTAGGATACTAAAGTCTCAACGCAAATCCCTCTATGAATCACTTGCAACATGGATTGTATACTCATTTTATGCGAATATGACTGCACTGAATGACATCAGCTTCCTAACTCGAGATTTTTTGCAGTGACAGCCTAGGGCGGTACCGTTGTTCGAATCAGAAGTCCCTTGATGATTCTGCCCTTTGTGATGCAAGCTCCTTAGAATTTCTAGCGTTGCACATGCAGGTTTCCTATGCAGTGGTTCCTTACAAAAATTATGTAGGAGAGCTGGTCCAGTGCAAGTAAAGTAATTTCATCAGAAGTATGATATCAAACTTATCCAAAGTCAATCAAATAACTTGGAAATTGCCTTGAACTATACAATGCCCACTAACTATACAATCGGAACAAGTTGGCTGCCATGTTTAACTTTTTTGGACTGTAATTATAACAATACGTCTAATATTGAACTACGAAGACTGTGTGTATATACAGTATAGCCAAATAACGGTTGAACATGGCTGTGGCGAGACAAATACCTAAACAATTTCACTGTTACGAATCCTCGTTACCTGAGTCATCAGAGTTATCAAAACATTCCTCGTCGTTGTTGTCATCATAATCATCCATATCCTCGTACCAGTCGTCTGTTAGGTCCATAAAGTTCTCAGAAGACTGGCTCTCTGGTTTCGTCTTGATACAATATTCCTCAATAGTTGTCGGTATTGATATTCCTTCCTTTTCTGCGTCTGATCTGCTCTTGCTCACTTGTTTCCTTAAAAAAAGCAATTTAAAAGCTGTGAAAATCAAGTGTCTACATACAAAGAAACTTTTTTTGCTAAGCGGTGTTAAGTTTTGGTTTAATACACATTATATCAAATCGAAACGCTATTGAATATTTGGCCAATAGAACAACCTATTGGTGGCCTTTTTCATCTCAAGTGACTCCTTTGGCACAATCATTGACATTTAACCTCTAGTAATTATATCGTCTACTGATCATTTAGGCCACACAAATTCTTCCAACAAAATGCTTCCAACATACATCTGCTATACAATTAAAATCAGTACACAGTGGCCTGGGTGACAGGCAAGCAAGTCAGAGGTAATGTTGTATATAATTCTAGCAAATAGTTAGCTTTGGTCAGCAGGTATAGAATAGCCAGCCATTAAGATGGAATGCCCAAGGTCAATAAACTTTGACTACTTGCCAATTTACTTATGAAGGCACTTAAATTAGTGATGGTTTAACTCTTGCCTTATACTCTAATCAAGGAGTCATGAGAGGATAACAAGTTGGCTCAGAAAAAACAGTTTTTTCAAACATTTAGTGTCTACCTTTCAAGAGGTTTGTACTTTCAGGTACTTGATAAAAGAGGGACATTTGAAAATGTTTTAGCAATGTCCTAATTCCTGATACAGATTAAGATAATAACATTGGGAGTGTGCTCTGGAATATCTTCTAACATCTTGCACATTCAATTAATTATACTGTTTAGATCTTTGTTATTGTGCGTACCCCTGGTGTGGCCCTTCACTACATAATTAGCTCTATTCTATTATTTGTTTAGACTCAAGATAATCTTTGTGATAATATCTTGCAAAGTACTTCCTTTCATCTGAACCTCATCTCTGTTGCCCATATCAGCATTTATTGGAAATAGCTACTCTGTTGTCCAAATTGCAACACAGAATCAATAAATACACTCACATAATTAAAAAAGTGACCCGCTACATACTTTCTTCAGCTTTAGCTATAATTCTACTACTGGCATGTTAGATGATTAACTGACATCCTGTCTACTTTATATTAACAGTGATGTCTTTGTTTACACACACAAAGTGAAGGTAGATAGAGCATATATTATTTATACTCTGGCTTTCAAGTCAATTGTTAGTGGGCAAGTTACCTCATAAAACATGGATTACCCTCTAACAAATACTTTCTTTACCATATTGGGAAGAAAACTTCATTCAAACTGTCAATATATGTTTTGGAGAAATATATAATAAATGGCTATGAGGTCTTCAGGCAAAGGTCATAACAAAATAATTACAGCCAAGCAGATTTTGTTCAAATTCTTCTTTGATGTTCAAAAGAAAACTTAATATATATATATATATATATATATATATATATATATATATATATATATATATATATATATATATATAACATCAAACTATATGTTTTCACTCCAAGAGCTCGCTGAAGATTCCGCATAACGGATGAAACTGGTACGAACGAAGAAGTGGTTTATTTTCTGTTATATATATATATATATATATATATATATATATATATATATATATATATATATATATATATATATATATATATATATATATATATATATATATATATATATATATATATATATATAACATAAATATTCAGCTCTATATTGGAAAACAATGCACAAGATTGTATGGGAATGTGACTGAATCATATAACCAAACACCATACTGTTATCAGTTCCTTTGTTTCTCAGTGTATTGTAATGATAAGGATGTTTTGTCTTGAAAAATGCAATGATGTAAATCTTGAGTGTTTGACATTTGAATTTTACATAAGCTACATGGTGTCCTAGGTCAGCCTTGGATCCCCAAATCAAAACTGTCAGTGCTTTTCATACAAAATTTGGTCCCAACACAAGTCAATCATACACATATTGGCCTAAAAGGAATCTAGCTCAAGGCCTTATATTAAAGGCCCTTAAATTTTTTTTATCTTTTCTGGCTACATTGTAGGACTTAAAGTCGCTAATAGCTCCTTCACTTTCACTGCACATATAGTGCCCTGGTGATGATACAGGGCCATTGGGTTACAAAATATAAAAAAAATTTTGTTAAGAAACAATTACTATATGCCACATACACAATTCATGCAAATTTGAATGCAATAAATTAAACTAGTTTCCTCATTCTTAATTGTTCATAGTGATAAAGATAGTTATGAACTTAAAAAGCTCCTTAAGAATTTTTTCACTAGTAGTACAGAATATTAAAATTTTTTGTCTTCTAATATGAGAAATGTATCTAATGCAACAATGTTACTTGCATAGGAAGTAATGTCCTAATTGCATGTGCTATAATCCAATCACATCCAGGTACATGGAAGAAGCATAGCTAGGAAAACCAATAGGGGGGGGGGGACAAGAAATGAGGATTTTCCAACAAAAAATAAAAACTGCACATTGGCTGTGTATGAAAACCTTTCCTTTCAAAACTAAACACTTAGCTAGAAACACTGTGTCATTTTACCAACAAGACAAGAAATTTTCCAACAAAATGGCAATCTAGCTCTACAAGGGGTTCTTGGCCCTCAAGCCCCCGTCTCTCTTTGCCACTGATACACAGACAGAACTTCCCTACAAGAAAATTATACAAAAACCTGAGAGTTCAGCTTACTATCTTATGATGAGATGAGTATGTATGTGTGCACTACAAAACCCCCTTGACCAGTTAATGGATCTCTCAGCCTTTGTAATGTCAATACTCATTAGTTAGTCCTGCTAAGCATAACAAACTCAAGATGAGACCTATATGCAGGATGGTCCCAACCAAGCTCTTCAAAAACATAAATCCTGCCATAACTTGACTATGATGCTCTTGACAAAATACACTTACTTTATTATTTGCTCGTATTCTTTGTCCTTTCCCTTTGACTCTTGCCATCTTCTAAACATTATTGATGCATCAACATTTGCAGGTGAAAATGTATTTGGTTCGTTCAATAATGAAATAACACTAAGAAGGATTGTCCTGCATGAAGAAAGGAGGTCTTCTATAACATTGGTTTGAGCAGGTGACCAAAATGGCCTAATTATTCTGGAAATGCTACCCATTGTGAATATCAACCATCATAATAATTCAGGAAATGGCAATAAAGTTGCCAAAGATATACGTTCATTACTTTCAATCCTAAATACAAGTCAAGGGTTTACATTATAGGAATAGATTACCATGGTAATGGCATAAACTAGCAGTTGAGATATGTTGCCAAGGGCAAATCAGAATTGAATCTTGAAGGCTTTGGAAGAGATGTTCTCATATCTTGTTTTAGCTACTTTTAACCAATAATAAAATGCCACTTTCGTATGAAGTAGCGTTATAATCAAGTACGATATCTAGTTATTTGGCAGGTATCACTGTTCAAAAATAGATATCCATGTGTGAATTATAATTATGTAAAAAATGCATGGGGTCATCACTTTAACCCTAACATTTTACCAAGCATTCTGCTTGCCAATGATATTTACCTAACAGTTTGGGTAGGATTCCATCGCTCTTGTGGTAATTCTCCGCTTTGTGGATCGTCAATTGGCGGGTGAAGTATTGATATGCAAACTTCACCTGACTGAAACAAAAGCGAATGGCATGGTAAACAATAATGGTCGTATGTAGAGCGGATCTAAGCCTAAAAAGTCGCTTTAGTGACATTAATAAAAAGTTACTGACGTATGCTGATGTATTTATTGATCCTATGAAAGATGATACTTAAAAGTTCCTCTAAATGTCGCAAATCTTTGTTGACAGATGCAAGGAACGTGAAAACTGGTGAAAAGAAACATGAAAACTGATGAAAACAAAGAATCAGTCCTCACTTAATCTTATCCCTATTTGTCTTTCAATCTTAAGATAGGACTGGCTTACCTCGTATATATTTGGATGCCACATTCTTGTACCAAATCGAAAATTCGGTGGTGAATATGGGTAATCTTTGGGGAACGAAAGGTGAGCCTGCAAAATGAAGAAAAAAATTATAGTTTATGACATGTGTCCAGTAGACATAATTCTTCATAAATAATGAGCTTGCTCCTGTAATTCGCAGCAGTTATTTGCTGGGATGACGACTTTCCTACCGGAAAGACCTTTACGTATTGACTGTGGCCTAACAAGTATCGATTATGAAGAAAGGTTGTTATCAAAAGAATGCTTTCAGAACGGCTACTATAAGGTAAAAATTTTAGCAAGCAGTATCAAACACGAAAACAATCATACCTTGAAATAACCACCTTCATATAAGGTTCCTGGGGCGCCAAAAACCCCAACATCCCATTCAAAAAAATTGCTCTCGTCGACAATGTTTATCACAACCCCTTCTATTGGATCTTCGTGGATTTTTTTCAGCTCACTTTGAAGAGCTCGCACTGCAGCACCTGGAGCCGATGACATGCTGTATGGTAAAATAACTCTACTTCAGTTTCTTCTATCCAAAGGAAGTGATGTTAAAAGTATTTATCGTAAATACCAACACCACGACCTCCGTTTTCTTTACACCACCTGATCGCAATACTTCTATTTTGAAGCGGAGTAGATATATATAGGGAGCTAGTGCCAGATCCCTGAGTACGGAAGTTATATAATAGAGCATATATTATATCGACTCAACATTGGAGTTTTATTTGGAGCATTCTTTGCTTTTTAACTGCACAAGTCATATAGCAGAAAAGTTGCAATAGCTTAAGTGAAGTTATTTATTGATTAAGTTAAACTGTTTATAGATTATTATTGGCTATAAATACTATGAATATAATGTTACTGTAGTTTATACGTATAATTTCAGTAAACCCAACCAATTTAAACGAAGCAAAAACAATATAAGCTTAGACAAGCATTTTCGTGTAAGGAAGCAAGAGACAGAGAGAGATTATAGTGCTTCAGCTGAGAGGGAGACAACAGGAGCTAATAGCTGGTATTAGGCCATAATGACTCTTTCACTGGCAAGAATATGTTTGAGAGTCTTTTTCAGAAGAAGTGATGCAAACGTATCAAAACAAGCATTCCTTTTTCCAGGTAGAACATGCATGAAGTGAAATCTCTACTCATATGTATGTCATGAGTCATGTATATTCTCAAAACTATCCGTGTACGGCCGGCCTTTTTACTTGTTATACCTACAAGTAAAATGCCATAACAAATTGCATCTCCAAACTCCTTTGACCATTTCAAAAAATGAATTGTTGCGTATATTTTGTACTGAACCATTCACCATCTCAATAATGCAACAGGATCTCCAATAGAGGAGGGAGATGAGTCTTTTATTACAAGTGCTGACGTCATTTAGCTCGGGCGTATGAATGGATGTTCTTTAGTGTGTGGCATTGCGGTCAGACGCCGGCACATCACATTGCCTATGACGTATAGTGTAAACAAACGAAGTGTGGGTTAGGCATGGCTGGCTCTCTGTATACAGTTAGGACCACTGAACTGAAGTAAAAAGCTAATACCACCAAGTCTTCCATTGAATTGTTAGCACGAACCATATGTAGGCACTTAAATACGTTTGGTTTCAAACGGTCTTATCTTCATGTCACTTCTACTTTCCGTATTCCAGACCGCTATTTCTGACTTCATGTGAAACAATTTAAGGCACCTCAAAAAACATTAGTTTATCATCCTTTTTCAAAAATTTGCAGGCGCGGGCGGGCGCTTTGTCTTTGTTCTCTATTAGTCAGCCTGAATGTGCAGTATTGTATTTTGTTTGAAGAGAAGCTCGTAGGTGCATTCAAAGTGTTGTGAATAGCGTTGTATCGGTGGATCTGGGGTAGTAATGTGATCAACTTCTTGTTGGGGGGGGGGGGGGGGTTCAACTGACACAAATACAACGTCTAATGGCGAATGCAATATTATTGATTCTCAATGATTCGATATTTATCAAGACAAATATGAAAAAACGGAATGCAAAAATGACGCACACGAGGATGATTAACTAGTGCTTTTTACGTGGCCTAATCACTGCTTCGGCACTGCTTGGGACTAAACGGAAACTTATTGAACCGATTTATGGTTGCTAAAAGTTGGTGTGATTGGTGTGAAAGAGATACAGATTTCTGACTCAGTAAAACACATTTCCTGCTAAATCCAGCCGTAGCTGTGAAAGAATCTGATGCTTTTGTTGTTGTGATTAATGATTGCATTGAATCTTTTTTATGACGTGTTTCCTCATAACTTTCGGTGTTGATTGATCTTGTTAGTTTTTCCATCTAGAATCAGTGGCAGAAAGTTAGCTGTTTATAATTTATTGGGAGGGGGAACAAGCAGATTACGGTAATCTGAGCCGAACCCTCAAAGAACCCGCCCAGAATTCCGTTGTCTTTTGACATTACTGGGGATGATAACTCCCCTTGATCCCCCCCCCCCCAATGCTGCCACTGCTTATTCTATTTACTTTGCCGTAACCAAGCCGACATCTGGAAGAAGGAAATAACTTCCTCTGGAAACCCAGAATTTCCGCAATCCTGCTCCGGGACATTGTCTACTCCTTTTTCAAAACAAACAATCATTAGCAAAAATGGCGTGTGCCCGAGTCAACCAGACTAATTTCGATTGTTCCCTGTCTTAGAATGTCAGTCGACCAGCACTTTGGTTTTACACCCCCATATCACCAAATATGGATATAGGCGTATATGTTCATAGTCAGTGGTGCGTACAACCCCCTACACAGTGCCCGTTTTTTATAAGCTTTCGCCCAGTTCTGAAACTTTCTTTGCTTTTTTATGATTCCAGTACTAAAGATGTTGACCTTGCGTAATAAGTGGACTACAAACGTGTATCAAGTTATTTCATTGAAGTAAATAAGCTTACCGTAATTTTTCTTTGACTTCTTCTCTCAATTAAGCCCCCTCTCCAATACGTCCCCTCTAAAGTGCTGGAAGGCAATAAGCCCCTGGGCGCTTAATAGAAAATTTGCGGTGTAATATGACAGTGCCAACAACATGCCAAATACCATTTGTGGTATATTTGATGTCGCAATATAACAAGACGCATTACACTCTTTTTATAAGAGCAAGTTGAAAGGAACATGAGCCTCAAAACTGATGGGAAATTAAGAGCAAAGTAAGAACAAGCTGAAGCTGAAGCACAGTCGTAAAATGATTTGAAACTGATATAAAACTTTCTAAGCTATGCAATGTTTGCCAAAAGTCCTTGAAACACCCTAACCATCAGTGAGTAAAAAGCAGTAAGTGTATCAAGACTAAGAACGCATATCTTTTGTCTTCTGCTAATGTTATTGAAAATAATGTCTGTTCCATGAACATGAGTTGTTCTCTTGTATATTGTCCCCATATTGTCTAATGTCTAGATTGAAAAAATTAAGAGCAGCCAGCCTGAATCTCAAATTTACTGGTTCTTATTTAAGACAGAGTGTATTTAAGCCTGGTTTCCATACAGCCGTAAGGTTCCTGCGACTGCTTGCGGTTGTTTTCTGCCATCCGCAACCTTCCATGCTCCCGGCATCGCAGGCAGTTAAATTTCAATGGAAATGCTTTCTTACGGTACCTTCAACAGCTGTTTCATGTGTCGTAGAGCTACCGCAGCAACCGGGAGAAAGTTTAATTTGCTCAACTGTCTCCTGGCAGTTACGGTAGCTTCCCAATAGCTAACGGCAGTTTAGCGGCAGCTAAACGGCACATGAAACAGCTGCCGGCGGTACCGAAAGAAAGCGTTTCCATTAAAATTTTAGTACTTGCGATATCGGGAGCATGGAAGATGGCAGATGGCAGAAAGCAGTCGCCGGTAGTCGCAGGCACCTTACGGCTATATGGAAGCCAGGCATAACGGCATATCAAACAGTACAGCTGCCGGCAGTACCGTAAGAAAGCATTGCCATTAAAGCTTAATTGCTTGCGATGCTGGGAGCATGGCAGATGGCGAATCACAGGCAATCTGAAGCTATATGGAGACTATGCTTTAGCGAAAAGCACAGAAGTTCCCAACAAAAAAGGCAAGTTTTGCATATGAATTATTTTTCCAGGGGAGTGTGACACCCACACGCTCCCTAGCGATGGGCCTGGATCTCCATCCACTCCTACCCAAACCCTGTATGATCAGGGTACAATCAAGGATTCACTTCACTTCACTCTCGTTTGATGCTCAACAGATTTGACAAGACGCCCTAAAATTCTTTGCTCAGTAACAAAATATCCTATTTTTGGAAGCGTTTGAACTCGAACTTTTTCTTAAATAATTCCTTAGCATAATGGACTAGTTTACCCAAAATTGAGCCTTCTCACTTGCGAAGATTCTATCAACGCGATTTCTGCTATGCGGACGGTAGGCACTGAAAATTTTACCGAAACATGTCGTCTTATGTGTTACAGATTGTCTTCGCGTTTCCCTTGAGTATTGATAGTTTCTATGGTCATAGTAATCGATTTTATTTACAGCGATACGATGGAACATGAAAGTGGTTTTTACTCTTCCCTGGTATTAGCAGTTTTTCATGTCGTTCTTGTGACCAGCATTTGCTCAACTTACAACAAGCCCAATCGGATAGAGTCAGATCACATGTTATGCTCAAGAAATAACTCTACTTGTAACCCGTGTTTAAGCAGCATGTGACCGATTAAACTTTTCATGTGTACGATGGATACAAAGGGGACATATTAATTACGCAATAATCGCTCTAAAGGTGCTGAAGACCAGCTAGAATCTCTCGTCCTTGTGGGCTAGAAAAACCACCAGAAAACTTCTGTGAATGTAGAGAACTATTGTATACGAGGATACAATTCAGCGAAATCAACTTCAACTGCGCGATGTGAAATTCTGTTTGCATTAAAACTGCTCCATATGTGCTCAAACAGACGACAGGCAGTCCAGTTCAGTTCAGTTCACTTCATTTTGAAAATTTAACTATATACAAGTCATAAAAACTAACAAAAGGTATTAATTACAGTAGACAAGTTACAGAAGATGGAATAAAAATACAACAAGAATGCATAAAATATCAGAAATATGAATGGAGAGGAATTTTCTAAGGAGCTCTCTCAATAGATTCTTAACATTTTTTATTTTGAACCTAAGCATATTCATAAATTATTCTTAAAAGTTGGCGATTTTGGACATTAAGACTTGCTTAGACTATATTCTTATAATGAAGAGTATGTAAAGGACACTCCCCAAAGAGTTCCAGAGTCTCATCAGAGCATAGTGACTCCCAGGTGGGATATGTGAAGCTCACATTTGTTTTGCTGTTTAAAGAAAACTCAAAGAAGCAAAATATCTCATCCTTCATGAAGCTTGAGCCTTCCAATAGCCTTAGCCTATTCTAAAATTTCAGCGATTTTGAGTCTTGGTATTCCAATAGACTATATTCTTATAAAAAAGGTGCATCAATCAACTGGACTATATAGTATTTCGAGAATAGATCTAATCTTAGTTGCCGGCGAAAACTTGTCACAATATGAGATTGTTTAATACTTGATAGAATATTGTTCCAAACTTTAGCACAAGTATACCTAATAGACCTTTGACCATATTTCAAGGTGTAATGACTTTTCAAGAAAATGTCACTCTTACGAGCTTGCCAGAATATCTGAAAGAAATTCAAAGAAGTTGAGAAAGAAAGGAGATACATATCCTGTTAGCACGTTAGCAATCATAAGATCTAAAGATCTTCAAATCATGAAAAATTAGAGAAGGTGGAGAAGTAGAGCTCTTGAATAAAATTGCTCTTGCAATCTTGCTAGGGATGCAGTTGACTGAAACAAACAACGACAACCTACACAGTTTGATAAATCAATGTTTACTTCACACAGACGGCTTGCAGTCATGCAAGTTTAACTTGCATGTTTCCCCTAGTACGCTCGTACACCTTCACTTTTCCTTTCTCTAGAGATTTCCAGATACAAAACGCCAAAGAAGTTTTCCACGCCTCTAGGGTTTTTACTTTCCCATGAGATCTTGATCAACATTGCCAAATTGTGCATGAGTGTTTGTCTTAAAACCTTGAAGGAGTCACTGACAGAAGATTGAAAATTCAATCTTGAATTTATTAAACAAATTTTCGCATTCAGTTGAAGATATAACAGGTTTGTCACTCACAGTCATTAAAGTTATATTCATATTTACCTTGTGTTATCTGAGCACAATACTTGAAGGCCTAATACTTACAACATGGATGCTCAGTTTGGCCCAGGATATTCAAATGCTAACAGAGTTCTGTTTATCTCGACTTCTACGTACGGTAGATACGCCCAACAGGCCCAAACAATGCAAACCTATACGCTTCCACCAATTCGTCTAGTAGAAGAACTCCATTACATTTTGTGTACCTCAAGCTAGCAATCACAATCTCTCTAAACTATATATAGTTTGCAGCACCATTTAGAGTATAACCACTGTTCCAAATTAGTTCTATTCTGTTGGTTCTCTAGTGGAGCTTAAGGTAGTCCTTCACACTTCAAAAACCATTTCTGACAAAAATTTTTGATTTTGGGATTTTTATGGAAAAGTGCAATATAAGTATTCAAAATTCATCAGCAAGCATTATATCTTGGGTAGCATACTTGGTTTTTGCCAGAAATCAAATAATTCTGACTGAGGTAAGAATTATCTTCCTTAGCAACCACCCTTTTGTGGTTGCTAGGGAGGTCAATTTGAAATGTAAGGCACGACACGCCCCCCAAAGTGGTCAGAAAAAAGCTATGGTCCACCTGTAGCATCACAGTTTGCTTTGGACAGCCTGTGTGACTGAAAACGAGGTTTTAATCTCAATAGAGTACTCAATAGAGTATAATGTTGTGAGTATATTGTTAACTTCGAGAAGGTGTACTTGGACTGCAGTTGTCGTGTTTGTAGACTGTAGTTTGTGAATTATCAGTTTGCTTGGAGATATGCCTCCAACCAAGGCCAGGGCAAAAGCAGCAAGGAAACAGAAGAAAAAGAGGATTTTTACGGGTATTCGTCGTCAAGATTTGACTGTTTTAGGCCCTTCATCCTCAACTCCTTCGACTACGAGCCATGGTATGCGTGAGACATGTAAGCCTGTCAAGAACGCCAGTGAAATAAAACTGCAAAATTCGTCCTTCACTGAAATAGATGATTCTGAAATTGCCATAACTCGAAGTAAGGCAAATTCTTTAGGTCTGTCTACTGTCAAAGGTATTGAAGTGCCAACTGGATACTCTTTGATTGATGTGGAACATTTTCAGCACCTCCTGGGATCAGCTGTTATTTGTAAAGGTTGCAGAAGCCCAAAATCAGATATGATGCTACTGAAAGATAGCAGAAAAAGGCATGGCTTAGCAGAATTGTTCATTCTGAAATGCTCAGAATGCAAGTTTGAAACTTCATCCTATTCAAGCAAAAAGTTTGAAAATGGGATATTGGAAGTAAACAAACGATCAATATTTGGTTGCAATTCCTACAGAGGTGGTAGACAGGTTTTAGAAGACTTTTGTGCTATTATGAACTTGCCTTCACCACTGGCATCAGCTTCTTTTTCCAGACATTTAAAGGCAGTTTCAGGGACAATTGTTGCTGGGGCAGAAAGAAACATGACCCAAGAGGCTTCATGAATTAGAACTCTTGTGTTGGAAAAATGTCCAGATGCTGATAAAAATGATGAAGACAGTGCCATATCTGTTGCAATCTCCATAGATGGTACTTGGCAAAAAAGAGGCTTAGAGAGAGGCAAAAAAGAGGCAAAAAAGGGAAAAAGTTACCTGATAAAATATCTGTAGCTGGGAAAGGTAGATTGACACAACTAACAATAGACCAGATTCAATGAAAGTATGGTCAAGCTATTCGAAAGAACACTGGAAGCCTAGAAGGAATGCAAGGTGCTGTTTGGGCTATATTTCATCACATGATTAAGCCTCCTTCTGATATACCCCTATCAGTACAGCACAGGTTTTGTCCTAAAGGTGAAGGTTCTTGGTGCAAATTTAATTCAAATCTTGAGACTCAAATGTTGACATATGATGAAAATCACAGGCTTCCATCAGTATTCTACAATGAGTTGAAGCCTATTTTTGCAAGACTAGCAAGCAAGGAGTTGTTCCAGAAGTGTTTGCTGGGTCTCACACAGAATCCAAATGAAAGCTTGAACAACTTAATTTGGCTACGATGTCCAAAACGTTTATTCTGCAGCAAGGATAGAATAGTGTCTGCTGTTGCAGAGGCAGCTTGTGTCTACAATACTGGTGCAGGTGCTAAAGCCCAAGTAATGCAAGCAGGTCGAATACAGAGTGTTGTATCCAATTCTCTGAGAGCCTTGCATAAGAGAGATGGGGCAAGACTTGCATCAGCATCAGGAAAAGTAACACAAAAGTATAAAGGTTGGCGTTTGAACCGAAAGAAAACAGCTAAAGAGGAAAAGAAGAGAGCTAAGGTTCATTATGATTCAGGAGCATTTGACTGTCAAGGAGTGAAAATAGGGTCTAAAAGAATGAAGAAGCAAAGTGCAGATAGAAATAGCAAGAAGCAGAAAAGCTACCTGGAAGAAGTTAGAATGGAGGATACTCAAGAATACGTAGCAGTTTCCAAATTGTTGAAAGCAGAGCAGAGGAGATTGAAGCTGTTATGGCAGAGGAGATTAAAGTTACTATACCAGAGGTTTTGGAGTACATAAGGGGTTTTTAGATTAAGTTTCTTCATGAACAATAACTAAATGCTTTGAAAGGTATGTTTCTGGTAGCTGTGACAAGTTTCAAGGCAGTCACTGGTAAAATGCCAATTTACAATTTTTAACTGCCGTTTTCTCAAAAACCTGATTTTTAAGACTAGTAAATTTGGGACAGAGAATTTAGAAGGAAATCTAAATGATATTCACATGAAACTTTCACCACATGTTGGTTATGGATTGGCAAATGTTTTGTACAGATAATTTTCAAAAATATCTAAAATGGCACCTGTTACCATGGAAACAGTGTTTTTAGCAAATTTTAGAAGCTAGAAAAGGTTTATCAAAATTCTGTCTGTACAAAACATATGTCCCTCTAAGTTACAGATATAGTGAAAACTACAAGTCAATAGCTTGTTTGGTTCTTGAATTATCTCTGTCCCAGTGAAAAAAGTGAGCGTGCTTGCTGATTGCATAAATTAGCATAATTATGAATTTAAAAGTCCAAAATGTTACAAAAAGTGTCAGAAGCCTGTACCTATAGTGTGGCAAATTTTGGAAGCAATATCACTTATAGTTATTATTTTATTGACGAAAGAATGAAAAAGTTGATGAAAAATTTAAAGTGTGAAGGACTACCTTAAGCACAAGCCAGATATCAACAGAGAACAATGCAGTTGTGCACATTGGCCACTATTCTTGTCGTTCAGTTTCTGAACTGTTATGGCTTTTGGTGGTTATTTCAAAATCAAGAAGCTGAAGTGCCAACCGAAGTTGCACGAGAAACGGGCACTGTTGAGAAGGCATTTGCACCTTTTGAGATTACAGAAACTGAGACAAAGTTCCTATCAGAAGCATCGCATTACCTTGGGAATTTGCCAAAACTTGACCAGTGTAATCTTCTAGTGAGTATGACGTTACTTTAATTGAATATTTGCATTAACAATTCTTGGTCAGTAGATTATGGCAGGTTATTTCACAAATGCAATGGACCTTAGAATCCAACACATCCCAATTGTACAGACAGAGTCCAGAAAAATATCAAACCTTCCTACAGCTGCTAATTCTTCAAACTCCTCATTTAAGAAAATCAAAACTGCCAAATAATTTTTGAATGGTTTAAAATAACTGTTTAGACGATATTGAACGGCATCATGCAGTAAGAAACCTAATGGCTGTAACTTATATTGTTCTGTTTACAGATCATTAACCGCTTAAAACGTGCATGCAACAAACTAACAGAGCTTGATATTTCCAAGCTAAGTGTCAACCTATTGAATTGCCAGAGTGCAGTCGAAGGGAGGAAAGTCTATAGATGCACAGAGGAAATGGTGAGAAATTGATGTTATGTTTTTGACGTCATGTACAGTAGTGAAATGTACTTCGGTGTATATCTGTGTGGTGCAATGAAGCGGTTGAAGAAAGGAAATTTGTGTGAAAGAATGAAATGTGATTTGAAGTAAATAAATGTACTTGAAGGGATGAAGTTTAATGTGAAGAATTGAAAATAAGATGCGAGATGGATAAGTTCCAAAGATTGGCACAGATTACATTTCTTTTATAGGTAGTATACCGCAAATCCTAGTTTTTAAAGTTCCTTTCTTCTTGACGTCTACTGACCACGTTTTGATGCTGAAAGTTCCTTAATAGCTCTTAATTTTAAGTGTCAATCCGCTATAGAAATTGTAAGTTTCAACGCAAACTGTTCTATGGAACACAGCTAAATAGATTGCACATTTTTCACGGGGGTTTGACTGAAATGAATTTAACTTGCTTTCTACTTCTCATTTTGTTGCAGTGATAAAAATATTTTAAATTGCCACATTTTTTAGGGGGTTTGCTTTAGTCTTAAGTAGTAAATGTTCCTTAAATCTGCGAGATTAATCTAACATCAATTTACAGAGAAGTAACGAGGTCATTTCGTGCATTGAGCCTCGTGGTCATATTTTCTGTTGCGCTTAGACACTAAGTGAGTGCACCCAAGACATGGATCCTGACACTTGGAATGCGTATCATGTTGTCAGCAATAGAGCAAGGGCAGTTTGCTACAGTCTAAGGCAGACAGAATTCAGGATAAAAACAGAAGTAACAATCAATTCATTAGCACATTCAGCAAAGGAGAACCTGGTTTCACTAAAGAACTTACTAGTAAGGCAATTTTACATATAGTTTATTTATTTTGTCTTTTATTTTTCGTTTGATCAGCCTATTTTATATCGATATCTATAGCTAGATTAATATATACAATTGTATACGTAATAAAGTTGTAGGCCATTTGGTGCAGTACTTCATGGCCATACACTGAGTGGCTCAAGTAGCATTATAGTAGCATTGGGAGAAAGGGTAGTAGGCACTCTGCAAAAGTAATGAGCCAATTACTAATCAGATATGGGGTCATTCATTTACTACGTACTCACGGAGGGAGAGAGGTATGTCTCAAGATAGATGCCAGAGGGTGCCATGGAAGCATGCAGTAATTTTTGTTTGACGATTTAATTTTTTGAGGAGTTTCCAATAACGGGGGGGGGGATTTCTCTAAAGGTCCATAAAAATGGAGAAAAACTTTGCGGCCACACCCTGAAGACAGATTGGTAGAAATTTGTCAAACACGTTTCACATGCACAGTGATAAAATCACACTAAATTTTTACATAATGCTAGAATGACCATAAAGAGTATGTACTTCTCTATTTGAAAAAGTTTTTGAGTGAGCCTAAACAGCTAGAGAAATTCTTTGATCTTGCCGGCTACCACTGGGAAAGCATTGCACCTACGGAGATTCTCGCAATAGCTAGTATATTAAAGTGTCCTGAGAGGATGTGTGTTTTGAGAATCACTCTAAACACTTGCTGACACTGATTGCTCTGACGAGTGTCAACATAAGAATCTGTCATTTCATTTCCAATTATGCTTGTTGTTCAAAGCGGTTTTTCTGCGTTTAGCACCTTGAATAAATTGTTTATTTAGCTAGATACAACGTCCATTCATAATGTAATTGATTTCCCCATGGCAGTCATGAACTCTTCGATTCTCTACTTGCTTTCATCAGGAAAGTCAGAAGGACTTAAGAAACAAAACTTCGGAAACTTTCAACCAAGTTGTTGAAGGTAGTGAGGAGGCCATAAAAGTACAAACAGAACTGGGTGCACAACAGAGTTCTCTTAAGGAGGCTATTAAGGAGAATATTGATAAACTCTCACAAGAAAAGCAGGTTATCGAGAGTAGGCAGAATGAGATAAAGAAACATAGTACAGAAGTTAGAAAAGACTTGGGTAGGTTGTTTCAATTTAAGCTGAGAACGTTGCATATACTATTGATCTGAGTAACAGAGCAAAACCACGCATAACAGAACCACAACTTTGAGAGCTTCTACCCAGCAAACTCCAATGTCATTGTCCATTTAAATACGAACCTAACTTAAATTTTCAGGTTGCTATATAAAACAACGTGCTAAAAGTTGGCTTTAACTGGTTCAACAAGAAGGCAGAAAGTTTTCTTTTAAGCTAAGAAGAACATTTCTCAATGCTTACTGAGCAAGAAGGGTTATTTATTAAGGACCACTGCCTTAAAGTTTTATTCATATTTCATCTATAGAAGCCTTTTTGCCCTAGACCAACATATTTTATGCTGGTTTCTCCTGTATTTTCACGATTCTTCTCTAAGAGAATTCAGGTGTAACGCACGAATGGGGTGCCATTACTGAACGTAAACATCAAACAGTTGCCCTGCATTTGAATGAATTGTTCAATAACATTGAATGCCCATATATTGTCGATGTGTGTTTGTGTACGTTGGAGCTACCGTTCCCTATCCAGTCTTTAGATTTTCTATTCACCATTTCATATATTGGTTACTAGTTCTGTTGCAAAAAATAAGTCATGTCATGTTGTTATGACAATACAACAAATTGTTATCTGACATAACTAGTCACATTTCAAGCATTAGGACGCATAAGTTAATATATCTATGGTTGCATTTCGCTTAAATCTGTGTAAGAAAGGTAGACATCATGCGGACAACACAAGAAACCGTATCCCATCAGAATAAAAGCTTTCTCCTTCTTAATAAGCCAACGAAAATTTCTCTTTACAAGTAAGAGCGTACTGTTTCTAGAAATTAGTTAATCAATACCTAGCATTCAAATATTTATTAAGCGATGTTTTTATCTTGTCTCAATATCGTTGTCAAATTTATTCAAACATTAAAAAATGTTCTTATTTAGGTTATATGTTTCTTCAATGGGTCTGAAAATGATTTTAGGGAGGAATGCTAATATCGCACAGCGACTTTGTGAACGCTAGTCTTCATTGCCAGATGTCTCTTATTCTAGAGGAAATAGCCGGTGCTATCCAAAGACAACATAAAACACGAACGAACAGCGAAAGAGAACTGTTAATACAGGTGCAGGCAATACAGACACGTGCAAAAGATGTGCTCGAAAAGCTAGGCAAGTCCTCATTATCAACAATCCTAATCGCCTTAGGGTTTAGTTCGTACAAAGTCATCAGCTCCTTCTAACGTTCAGACATATCAAATGCAGGGGTTTTGTCAGAGCTAATGCAAACTAAAACACTAATAACACTGCAACATTGAGTATACAATAGATTGATTAAGGAGGAGCTCTCTGTGTATACAATATATTGATTAAGGAGGCGCTCTCTGAATAGATAAACTAATAGAGAAAGAAGCCTCAAGTGAAATAAAACTGTGTATACAACAGCAATAGTCCACATCTTATTAATAGAACAGCAATATCCCACATCTTTCTAACAGTGCAACCTATCTGTTTTATGTAACAGACAAAGCTGTTGGGAAAATGGACAGTCACTATGCAAGCATTGAAGATCGTCATAGCAGAATTATTGATAATGTTCAAGACATTCAGCAAACAATCAACTTCATCAGTGAGGTAAATATCTTATGGCTAACCAATCTTTATTACTTCACTTTATTCATATCGATAAAAATCGTCTTCCATACCCAATGATAATATTGTTATGTTGTTGCATACGTAAACTTATGGCAGTTGAAGATATCAAACTGAATAAGCCTTATTCCTTATCATCCATGCGTCCTACACGCACCCCCATCACCTCTGGAACACTGTTTTCTTGTCTATGACAAACTTGAAGCTGTTGCTCAAGGAATAGCTGTCTATTGTTACTTGTATCTCTTCCAAGAATATTGTTAAGGGGGAAGAGGAGGTAAATGTTAAGCGCAGAATAAAAAAAGTGCAAAGTGTCCCAGGACTTCTGACGAGACATACCATAACTTACCTAACGGCAAATCAAACGGATTTTGTCAAAGGAGTACAATTTATATTTTATACTAATAGATGATCGTCAACTTTGAAGAAACTTTTCACAGCCAAATGAAGTGGATAAATGATGCTGTTGGTGGCACCAGAGACAAAGTGTCAGTAATATCAATACTTTTTGGGCACATTGTACAATTCTCACTTACATTGCTGGTTATGCTGTCGTGTGGTTCTCCTATCCTATCAAGAACGACACTTTTCATTTTGTTGCCTACGAATTGTGTATTTGCCTTACAAGAGAAGCAACACTTCACGCACAAGGAGATGTTTGTCGTTATTATATTAACCTATTTAGGTGAGTGGATGTAAAACAGTTCTTAGTTCTTTGAAGGTGTTGAAGAATTGATCAGAAATCCAACAGATATTACATACTTTGATGGACAGTAATTTAAAGTAACTTACAAACTGACAACATATTAAGTGAATATTCAGGCTTTGGCAGAGCCGAAAATAAATATGCATCTGACTCCACTTGTGGAGTTGTAGAATAGGGCATATCTACTTATTGAAAGTAGGCCATCAAAATTAACATAAATTAACATGTGTGTTAATGATATACCTATTATGGTTTACAAATTTTTATCATTACTTTATCTTCTAGATAACTTGTTAGTTCTCAGTTTCTGCTGCCATGCCCTTTAGTTAATTCAAAAGACCACACCCACATATATAGTATTTTGGATCTGTAAGCATTTCATTTTTAGAGTCCGGCCTTTGCAGCTTTTGTCTTATGCGTAAAGTATATGAGACTTGCTATGGTATTGCGATGACACTAATGGGCATTATTTAAGTCTAAAACTCTTGGTTGGATCAAGTCTTCTCTTACACAAAGAATAGCTAACTTCAAATTTGGCAATTTCTTACAAGTCAGAACAATATAGATTAGTTTTTTACGCGATCATTTGAACTAGCTAGGGCACTCAACAAAAGTAAGGAGGAGTACAGAGCAGCGCATTCCGAAGGCAGTTTTGCGTGTTTCTGAACAAAATTATGCACCAAAGGATAAAAATATCTCGTGATTCAAACTCTATCCTGATACCAAGCTGACTCGTAGGTGCATAGCTTGAGTGTTACCCAAATAATTTCCTACTTGCAAACAGGATGCAGATGAGTCATCAAAAGGAACTAGAGATAACTGTGTAAGAAAACTTTCACATGATTCTTTGTTTCTAATAAGAACAACGATGCAAGCAGAAAAGCACAAGGTCATTTGATGCCATGACCTCTCTAGAGGTCTTTTCCAAAGTTACAGGATAGAAAGCATAGTAGTTTCTTCTCTAAGCTGAAACAAGGGAGATAAGTGGGAAAAGCTACCCCAATTTCCATGCATAATTTTTACTTAGTTTATTCCTTGATAGCTGATTGCTCATATTACCGAATAATCTGGGCGATAAAAGAATGAAGCTTACAATCTATAGTCCATCGATTACTTTTCCATTATCTATTTCGTTTTTAACTGTAGATGTGTAATACTTTTATTGCAGTGTCCTGGATCATGTCGTTTGCATACAACAAACGTCATTTGTCATCAAGTTTGGCATTTGCAACAGATAAGGCAGCAACAACTGTTAGACAGATGTTAATTAAAGTCATTACAGTGATATGGCCTAAGACTAACGGGGAGCAGCAGTGGAAAAGCGACGTAGCGGACGGAGAAAAGGAGGATAAAGGTTGCGAAGACTTGACTGTTAGTGATGAAGAGCAATGTAGTAAGTACTTGTTGATTTCTTTGTTTAAAATAGTCTACATGAAAGACCATGGATTGCAAACATTACAAGGGTCCATGCTGTATGTGTTGTCTATAGGAGCATTGTGATAACGTATTACAAACTGAAAACTGTTTATATTCAATAGAGAGCATTTTCAATAGAGAGCATTTACTCCAGGTTATTCAAGATTTTCATAGTGCATATCTGTGCATTCATAGTGACGCCCTTTTTGTAAACAAATCAAAGGATGATAGGCGCAATGCAAACTATTTAAATCGTAAAACTTAAATTTATACCATCCCTACCCTAGTGCAACTACTGCTTGAAAGTATGGCTACATATATTCTAAACGTCAGTTTTATTATGTTCCTTATCGGTCACCAATCCATAATCAGGCATTTCGCGAGATATTGTACACGTTTGTTTTTTATAAGAAAAACACTTTTTTCCTGAGGCTCAATTTTCTTAACTTTTCACGAATTTGAGGCTGAGATTTTCTTAAGACTTTCTTAACTTTTGCAGGAATAAAATGGCTAAAAGAGGCTACTCTGTATTTGTTGGGCCACAATTAGTCTCGATTTTTTTAACGAGAGTTTGCAAAAATGAGCCAATATCAATTTCTGGCATGTAAAGAAGATAAACTGTGATTTTCTTAGCATTTTCTTGAACTTGAGCCTTGTGATTTTCTTAGGATTTTCTTAAGATTTTGGCCATTTGAGCCTCATTTTCTTATAAAAAAACAACGTGTATTTCAAAATGACCACCGTTTATGCATTTTTGCTTGAGTTTGCTCACTATTCACATTTCTAGCGTCAAAGAGCCAAGTAGTAACATCTACACCTCACAAATCAGCATTAAACAGTTCTGATGATCGGATGCACAGTTTATCACTTAGTGGCACCCAAAGGCGATGCGGTTCGTTAACACGGAATGGACAACGTTGCAAGCTGTTTTGCAAACGAGGCAGCACCTCATGTGCACGTCATCAGAATTCGTACAATTCGTACCTTGACAATTCGAATCTAGATTCGTCATCATTCTACTGAATCATCATTGCTTCTGTCTAAGCAGCAATGGTGTGTGCCTGTCATGAAAATTCTGAGTAAACTATGATGCAAGAGAACCTATTTTAATTACAGTAGAATATGATGTACAGGATATAATGGTATCTGCAGCTTGTCAGTAACAGAAGATATTATGATACACTTTAGAACCAGGTTCAACAAATCGTCCCATAAGGGTATTGACACCTCATTTTGTGTCTAAATCCTCAGAGCAATGCCATATTCTATTTGGTAAACAAAGGCATCATTGTAAATTTATACATTTCAATGCCATACTTTTGGAGAAGAGAGAGACGTACTCTCCAAAATTGAGTGGTTTTTGGACTCTCCAAAATGGAGTTCTTTTGGACCCATTATACGGTTGCTTGTGAAAAGTTTAAATTATGTCAGTTGTTTAACTGTGGCGACAAAAAGAGGAGAAAAATCCTTCATCATTAGAAATGGCAAACTACCGGAGTGACATTCAAGTTGAGAATAAGCCAAATTAGTTACAGCAGATGTTACTAATGACGCATTGGGACTACAATAGGTTTTTTCTTTGTTTTAGCTTTGTAGAATGTAAGTAATTTCATATTTGATTGGTTGTTTATGAGCTATAATTAAAGATAATTGAATTGTTTACTGGTGGCTTTGATTTTCCAGATTTTTGCGAAGTCATTTTAGCTAATACTTTTAAAAAGAGTGTAAAAATATTTTCAGTTTTTGAATTCCTATTTTGTAAGTCGATTTATTCATAAAGAACTTTTGAAAATGTTCATTGTCTGTCGATCCAAGAGGGATTCTAACTTATGGAGATCTCCTTCAGTAGGCAAGGCTGCTATCTTTTTGAGGTTCAGCTTTTTCACATCTTTGTTTGTCACAGCTTGTTACAGTTTAGCCTTAAGGGGCTGTGGGTGCCTTTCTTCAGATAAGACAATACAATGTCGGCTAAATGAAAAATGTCTTGGTATGACAACATCATCACACCCACTTGTTATGGAATGTTCAAGAAGCTGAAAAAGGGATAGACAGTTTTTCTGTGCTATCTAGCCCCCATGACAGTTTTACGAAGGGTATAGCCTGTAGACCATTGACTTTATTTCCGCCTGCCATTTTATCATCTCGTTTTAAAACAGAGGCAATTATGTTTTGAACATGGCGGGTCAAGGAAACGTAGTTGAGATTGAAGAGGAACAATACACTGAAGATGAATTGAAGGTAAGCTCAAGCCAGTTTTGTATTATAAAATGAATGAACCTCACTGCTAAATGATGTCACAATGCTTGTTACAAGCTGAATAATAAGTTGGATGCTGGTGTTTGACTGCAGTGTTTTCAGGAAACAGAAAGTGAAATAAATAATGATCTATGTTGTTAGTTTGCTGTTCTGTAAATATGTCAGCGAAGGGAATTGTAGCAATACGTTCATGCAGATTTTATGACGATGGGACAGTAAGACGTTGGGACATGAAGGGTACCTAGCACCTTATTAAGAACTGTTTATTTATAGTGAAAAATGGATTCCTCTCCAGTAGTGGTGGAATCGACTCCTAAAGCTATTTACATCTACATTCCTCTGCAGTGAGCAGTCGGAAGTGCTGACTGGTGGCTTCAAAGGAATGTAGATATAAATGGATACACTTATTTATGCGAAAGTCCTATTCTCTTACATAGCTATGTGTACAGCACTATATGATTTTAAAAGATATACTAGAATTCTATTATTATATTCCTTCCACTTGCCTGAGTCAGCAACACACATTCTTAGTTGAAAGAATCAGACTATCACTTTCTCTTATATTCCTCATTTTCTGGTTTATTTTAGGCAGTTGATCAGTTTTTGTCCATAGTCAGTGGTATTAAAGGTGAACAGAATGGGGACACAACCAACAATGAAACAGCTATCAAATTTCTTATGGCTCGCAAGTTTGATATTGATAGGGCAATAGAACTCTACAAATCTTATTTGGTATGTTTTGTTCTATCAGATTTATCTTTGATTCTTTACTTTGCTGTAAATAAGCAAGCAACTAAAATATATGAACTTATATCTTTGTATCATTGTTAATCTCATCTTTTCTCCAGGTTGTTTGTGACAAGTTTGACCTGAAGGTTTTAAATCCATTTCAAGAACAGATTTCATTTGAATTATTGTCTGGAAAATTCACAGTATTGGTAAGTCCACCAGAGATTTAATACAATAATTAAGCTTTGAAAATATGTATATATTTACTAAGAAAGTTACTGTTGAGCTATTGCATAAGCATTGTTGAGAGATGTCTAAATCATTGAAGTACATTCTGGTTTAGACATTGTTTTTTTTGTTTTAGCATTCTAAATGTCTTATATGTTGTTATAAGATTTGAAATGATATTGGCAAAGTATCCAGTAGTAAAGATTTAACTCTTGTCTGAAAATATTTAGAGATAATATGTACAGTGACTATTGTCAGAATATTCCCCATTGGGAATTCATTTTCATTTTCCTTTCTTATTGGCCATTTTCATTGCAAACATCATTGCTGTATTATGTTAGAAATAAACCATGTGATCTTTGGTAAGCATGCTATAATAAACAACAAGTACAGTACTTATTATGGTCTCTATATTTTGTTAATAATGACAATAACTCATATTTTTTAAGGTTATTGATTCATTCCTGTACTTCTCTATCTAGGCCGGAAAGGATCTTACTGGTGCTAGAGTTTGTTTGTTTACTGAGAAACTCCATTTCCCCAAAAAGACTACACATCAAGCAGTCCTGAAGTCATTGATATTCCAACTAAATGAGTTAATTTCTTTGTAGGTTTGATCTGATCTACATTTGAATATATTTCAATCATGTTATTTTTATAGTGTTGGCATTTTTTCAAAAATTGTGGGAAGTGCACATTAAGATTTATGTGAACATTTTTCAGTGTTTTTAACTTTGGAATATCATGTCTTGAATTTGTCCATACTTTGTGTGTGGATGTAGAGCAAATTTGACTCTGTATACATAAAAATAAATAAGTAGATAGATAATATATATGTATATATATAAATGTATATATTCATATATATACATATATATTATATATTTATATATGCTACGGACTTTATGCAGAGTTTGTATACATATTTGTATAGATATATAGATATTTATATATCTGTACATATAGATATATATTTTTTACACTTCATTCTTTTATTCATATTCTAACACTATAAATAGAAATCTCACTAAAATAAAGTAACTTGTATTTGGCTTGCCTAGTAACACAAAAACTAGCATTTGAAATAAAATGAAATACAGTACATGTATGTTTAATTGTAAGGAGTAAGAATGGTATTAAGAATCTATGGTAATTTGTAAATAAGGAGATCCAGGGTAGTCCGTAGTTTATTGCACATACAAAAGATATATATATATTAAGTAGTACATATTATAACAATAGTGATATATAATAATACTAGCATGCATTAAGTGCAAAATTTTTTGGCATGACATGCTTTTGTACAAAGACTTGTCTTAGCTGATAAGTGAGAAGCCGTGACTTCTTATAAGTAAATATATAAATATATATATCATATAAATAAATCTATAAATAAATGTATGTATATTACATACACATAAAGTATTTATATAAATCTGATATGTATAGTATACTTTATATATAGTATGTATATCTCTATGTCTACATAGATATTCTAGTACAGAAGGGGGAAGTAATCGCTATTATGTACACTTTATGCATTATTTTTATATTTTCAGCACTAATGTATACATTTCTCACTACATAGGAAGTGTGATCTATGTTTTCCTTCAGTTTTCCTTTGTTTACCTCAAAATGTTTGTTGTTGCAGTACCGATGCACAGCGAAATGGTATAGTACTAATTTACGACATGACAAAAGCGGCATATCGTAACTTTGATTACGACCTCTGTATGAAGACGTTACGATTGCTTAAGGTAAAATGAACAAAATTGAGTCATTTATATAAATCTATATATCCACTATTTAATCTATATTTTTTGAATTTCTTAACACACAGCATCCCAATATCAAATTTACGATGGAAAAGCAAGTTAATAAGATTTTGGCTTTCCTTGATGTCTGCATTGATAATAACGATCCGTCTTGTATCAAAACTTCAATGTATCATAAAAAGACTTTCACTGGATTACTTACTAACTTCTTCAGCTTTACTTCTTTTTCGTTGTTTAAGTTGGGCTTATTCGCACTTTGGTGGATAGAGCTTACAAAATCAACAATTCTCTTCTTTCCTTTAATAAGGATGTCAAAAAGTTGACACATATATTTAAAAAGAATCAATTTCCTGAACATTTAATAAATAAAGTAGTTAGTACATATCTTGATAAAAATAATACTTCTGCATTATCTGATAACAATGACACATTCTATTTTAGGCTACCATATCTTCCCTTTTCCAATTTTGCTCAACGAAAACTCCGTACATTGATCAAAACATATTGCAATAATTTAAAGATTAAACTAGTATTTTCTTCCTTTAAGATTAAAAACTTAATCAGGGTAAAAGACTTTGTGCCTAGATCGCTACGTTCTTGTGTTGTCTATAAATTTACTTGTGCGGAATGTAATTCCGTATATGTTGGTGAAACATCCCGACACATATCAACTCGTGTTCGTGAGCATCTTTTCTCAGATAAGAATTCTCATATATTTAAACATCTCCAAAGTTCTGATGCCTGTAAAAATGCTTGTAATGAGACCTGTTTTAAAGTTATAGATTCAGCTAGAACACACTATCAGCTGAAGATTAAAGAGGCTCTGCATATTATGTGGGAGGGACCCAGCCTTAATAAACAGGTTCAGCACTATAATTTCTCATTAGCTTTCTAACTCTTGTGTAACGGTTCTTGTTCTCTTCTTTTTTCGAATAGTTTTTTCGCTTGATCTTCTATTGACTTTACAACGTAATTTCTATTAGTATTCATTTTTAATTTCAGTAACTGACGATGGATTTGAGTAAATCCGAAACATGTCTTACAAATTGAAATCAATTTTCGTGTTTTTTCGCATCATTTCTGACTTAAATCTATATATATGTTTATATATAGGTAGGTGTCGTTTATTGTAAGAAGTGAGATATCTCTAGATCCCTAGATGTTTGCTACATCACTATTGATCGAAAATTTGTAGCTCTACTATGGAGAAGGACTTACTTATGGTTCTCAACTTAAATACCAGTTGATTGAATGTATAGGAAATAGCACCTTAGAAGGTAGTCTTCTGAGGGCACTTTCAGAGTTAATTATAGAAACTGCCAGTAATATAGTTTGTAAATTAACACGTGATGCAATTTATCTTATAATTTATCATTTATTATAATAATGGGGCACGGTGGGGACCAACTAAACTTCTAAACATTTCCTTTTACAATTCTCACTCACAGCTCAGGTTGCTTTACATTTCTCGTATTGAAATGCACCATTTCTCAAGTTCCTTCTTCTCCCCTTATAGAATTGTTCACGCACATTTCACTTCGAACTAGATATGCTCATTGTTTTGAAGTCCAGCGGATTTTGCCAAGATTTGTGTTTTCTTTCAATTAGAAGTACATTTAACACTGTGTTTATTGGGAGATTTATCACTATAATTTTTAACCTAATGTTTCATATTTCATCGTAGAATGCCTGGTATTTCTCATTTACCGTTCCCCTCCCTTTGCATTTTGATTCTATGAGCAATGATAATTGTTGAATCAGACTTGACATCATTTGTCCTGGCCTAGTCAGTCAATCGGCTATAATTGTTGAATCAGGCTTGACATCATTTTCTTTGGCCTAGTCCAGTTGGCATATAGAAGTGCTCAGAATAATGAATCATATAGTGATGTAAACTTGTAAAGACTGATTTTAATTGTTCTGTTTATTTCAGGGTGCATTCCCAGCAAGATTAAAACACATTTACATATTATCAGCCCCACTCTGGTTTCGAGCTTCGTTGGCAATTTTGTCAAATTTTGTTGGGGAGAAAATAACAAATAGGGTAAGCCTGTTTTATTTTTAGCGGGTTCCTCTCCATAACATTTATTCATTTCCCCTTCCAAACTTTCAGTTTGATTACAGTTTCTATCAACTGTAGTTTCTTCTAAAGTTCACCACATTGTTACCTCTGTTATTTCCGCTCGTTGAATCATGATTTATCCTTAAGTTTATCTGCTTAGGACCCATGTTTCTGTTTGATGAATAAACCTATCTGTCAGAGCTTCTCGATAGCTTGAAAATCATTATATGCCAATCATATTTAAATTAGCCAATGCATTTTTTATCCATGGTTCACAGTTGAACGGGAATCTTGTTCATAGTTTGCGAACTTTCCCCCTTTCTCTTTGGACTCACATCTCCATTCCATATGAATTCATTAAAGAACTCATTACATAGTACCTTAGAAATAAATTTTATTTTCTGTATTTTTATCAAAAAGTTAATTATATAGCTAATTTCAGGTTGAGATATTGAGAAAATCACGTGATTTATTATCGCGGATCCCAACGGTGACTCTTCCATTGCATCTTGGAGGAACATGTGAGCACGACCACGACTTATGGCTCAATCAGTGTATTACCAGCTATTTAAGGTACCTATTATTATTATTATCATTCATATTAATTTTGTTTTTATGCACAAGCAATAGTTCAGCATAAGTAACAACAGCAAGAAAAAACTATAAACTAAGTTATTTCTACTGGAAGTAGCGATTCAGATAAAACAAAAAAGGGCTTAGTTTGTGTGGAGCTGTTCTTCCAGGGGGCAGTGTTCTTTTACGTCTTGCTCTTCATATACATGCATTTTCAATTGCCTTTTAAAGTTATTTATTTTTGGCAACTCACGTATATCCATTGGCGTATTATTACAGTCCTTCAGAGCTGAGTAGTGAAAGATTTTTTATAGTGCTAAGCCTTATGCTTAGGGATCTGGAAATTTTGGCTATTTCTCGTATTTTAAGATGAGAAACTAGACCTTGGTTTGTACTTTTCTGGGAAGCTATCTGAGCAAAGTTTGTGTGTGATTTTATAGGTCATAGGCCAATGAAAACCTTGGCGCAAAAGTTATTGAACCACGTGATGATTGTCATTGAAAAGTAATCTATGTACCTGATTTAGTTATCAGATAATTTTCAAAGTTTTACTTTTATTCTAGTTTCTTTAAAAAGAATTCTTCCAGCGTGCTTTGTGAAAAATGGGTCAACCACTTGCACTGAAAAAGGCCTTTTTGTCACATTGAGCCAGACAAAGGTCATTTTATTTGTTGCGCTGCGCAACTGTCGGTGGCTAGGCCTACTTAATTAAATGCGAAAGCCTACGGTTGCTTTTCGAATTGTTCTGTTCCAAATTTGGGTAGGCGAAGGATGCGTAGAAGGGTATCTTGCAGATTCTTGTTCCATAGCAGAATAGCTTTTTTGCTAAGATTTTTGCGTCACAAATATGTTCAGTTGATGACCATAGTCCAATGTGTTATATAGCAAGATTTATTACCATTGTAGCTTGATTTCTTGCCTGATTTACTGGAGAAGTGCATTCGCTTTTGTTGTCACTGAAATCACTTGCTTTGTTTTCAAGGGCAACAGAGTCAAAAGCCCCCGTTAACAACACAATCGGCAGAAATTTATACAAGTCTAAGAGCTTTGCGGACAGGTTACAAGAAGCAGCTGAAGAACAGGAAAAAGAAGATAGAGAAATTTCCCGTGATGGTAAACTTAACATTGAGAACTTTGTTAGATACGTGGATTCAATCGGAAAGCAGGGTATCTGCGGTGAATTTGACAGATTGAACGCGGTCTCTCCTCATGGAAGTTTCACCGCTTCAAGGTTTGCTACTGTTCTACTGCCGTTGATCAATTTGATATGAGATTTGCAGTTGATTATAATGAGCTATTTTGCGCTAATCCATAATAGGAGATTACCGCTTGGATGGGGGAGTGGGGGTAACATATTTTTAATTACCATTCTAAGAAATAGAACCTTTCCTTCTCATAAAACCAGAGACTAATAAATATTTTTTCATTTGAGAAACCTAATAATATTAAATGGTTATTTACATTCAATTAAGAGTACATGACAAATTACTTACTACTATCAATTGCGCGCTACATTGCATACACTACAGGAACGACGATACCACAGGAGATACCACGGGGAACAAGTACTATGAATACCTTACGGCCATGACATAGAAAAATACGACAGCAGCAAGTGACCATATGTTGAATAACCAACCATTTGCACTTCATCTTTAGTCAATTGTTTTTCTTTATTTTTAGTCATAGATTCAATCAGAGCAAGAACAGATACAGGGATGTACTTTGCTATGATCATTCAAGAGTTAAATTAAAAGTCGTTGATGGCGATGAAGTAAGTTTTTGAATTTGATCACTTTGAATAATTGGGGAGATGTCTGCTGAAAATATCGAAGCGCCCCGAGTGTAGTGATATTACCGAGGAGGACTGAGTGCCACCATGCTTACAATTTACTTTTTCAATGCTGGATGATTTTGGATTTTTAATTTTATTTGATAAAATCCAGTTTTTGAAATTTTCCCAAACTTTCTTAGCTTTTATCAGCAGAGACCCATTTTGTAAGTTTATTCTTTGGCCGAGAGTTAGTTCTCGGTTCGTAGCACTTCGTCACCGAAATTTCATCTGTACTCTGACAATAATTATTGTTTTTGACATCTTCGGAACGCTATAACGATAGCATGCTTAAAGTAAACGAAGTACGACCGGAGATCTTCAGGCTGTATTGTGCATTTTATGATTGGTGACTTCTCCCTGCCCTAAACTGAGCTATCTTTAGGAATTTCGAATTTCACGCTGCCTTTTCTTTATTATTTCCTGCAAGTCTTCAACTTTATTTTATGCTTAAGTTATCTACCTTTCTCTGGTTTCCACTTAATTGTATTCCGCCTCAACATTCATTTTTCATTAAGTTACAATGAATTAAAGCAAGCCCTCTGTGATACTGGTCACAAGTAACTATTTTTGTTGAAATGATGTGTTCAGAATTTTATTTTCTAGTTTACAGATTACATAAACGCAAGTTTTGTCGATGGATATGATAGATCAGATGCATACATATGTGCCCAAGGTTGGCGTTCGAGTAGTATTCTTTGTTTTGTATTCTACTTTTTGTGTTGTCAGATAAACTAAGCTGCTTGTACCATCATATTTATCAATCTACTTAAGGCAGGCATACCTATTAGGGCACAGGGATCTATTTGCTGCCATTCTAGTGGTCGGGAGGTAATAAGACACTGCCCTTAAAAGACATTTGCAATACCAAACTTATTTGACCCAAGGGAATTTATGTATTTGCTAGCATTGACCAGGATGTTTTCTATGCCTGCTGAAATTTTAAGCCTCATTCTCCCCTGAAGCTTTAGCTAGCTCGATTCTCAAACCATTAGACGTGATTTTCCTCACATTTGATGAAAAGAACTCTTTGTATTCTAGGCCCATTAAAGAATACAGTCTTCGATTTCTGGAGAATGATTTTAGAGCAACGACCGTCAGTAATCCTGATGCTTGCCAAGTAAGAATTGTTATTTTCCTACCATGATTATTACTTAAATAAATCCCTGTTTTATTTCCTTTTTAATGCATCAACCAGTTTTAATATGTGACATTGCAGCAACTGACTGGCTTATCACTCTGACAGGTATTTTGAGTCATTAAGCCTTCTGTTCATTTTGTGTTAGCCCATGGTGAAGAAAATGTGTAGCAGGGAAAAGAGGATGGATGAAGGACGGATGAGTGAAAAATGAAAAAAGCAAGCCATTGAAAGAATGAAATAATGGAATTGTTATGAATTATGACAATTTCTTATATGTCTTCTGAGACAATTGAGCCTGAAATATTATGATATTAGGAACAACAATCAAACTTACAATTCATAAAATTCTGCCCCCCCCCTCCAAAAATTTGGTGTTTTTTCCCCCTCACAAACGGTCATGGATAGGGTCCTTTTTGACAGCATGAGTAGATTACACTCATTTTGATTTAAAAACATTTTTCTTACAAATCCTGTTCGATTCGTTTTGATAGAAGGTTCACACATGATTCAGAAAAGTTTTATATCACTCACGATGTTTATTTCATCTTCTTTACTTTATTCTTTTTGTTTTCTTTTCTTTATACAGACGAGGAATTAAGTTCTTGAGTCATATGGTACCAGTCAACTTTGTACCCTGGTCTATTTTTCTGTTGAGCTCCCTACTTTCAATCTCCTGGAAGTCTTCTTCCCCTATGCATATCTCAAGCATTATTCATACTACTTGTATGCACATGCAATTCCTCATGTCCACCAGGTGTGGTATATATCTTATTTATCGTTTGTGGCCTGTTTTTTCATGTGTATGCTCTATTTACAGATGTTATGAAAGAGGAAGGGAGAAGTGCTACCGTTATTGGCCCGAGGAAGGAAAAATAGTGACATTTTCATCAGTAACTGTGCGGTGTCTAGGTGTTACGAAGTCCGTGGATTACGTTGCCAGGAATTTGGAGGTTTCAATGAAGGAGGTAAGTCAGATTGAATTTAAGGAGTTCGACATGGCTATAAGTATGACATATTAAGTTAACTTCTAATTGTCTTGAAGTCCTCAGCCATTATTACCTGTGTTGCCGGAACCAAGGTTGTATTTCATTGCCTCGTTCATGTGCACGAGATATGATAGGAAATACTAGGATGTCTTTTAAGCTGTTTTTCTTGAGTTTTTTCCTTCATTCAGTCTCTTCCTTATTTTATTCTATGTAGTGATTCTCTGCTATTGTGACGAATTTACCTAGTGAATTTTAATGAATATTTTTTTCCTGATTGCCGGCACGAATTTATGTGCACTGTTCAAGCAAGAATGCGGAAGTTGTTACTTCTGGATGATTTTTCTGAGAAATCATTGTTGGTTAAATTGTGGAAAATTCGAGAGGAGAGGAGTATTTTGAAAATGAAGACTTAGGCAGGTTTTGAATGATAGTTTTCTATGAGAAGGTGATTGTTTCATTAGTTGATTGATTGATTGATTGGTTGATTGATTGATTGATTGGCTGATTGATTGATTTATTTATTGATTGACCAAGTGATTGATTCAACATCGAGAATCTGAGGAAGACTGATTCTTTTGTGACTTACAATAAACATGCATCTTTGTCCAGTCGTACTCAAATCATTTGTATCATCAAAATCCGAATGGTTATTGACGGTCTGGTATAATACCTCTCGCTAGCAACCAGATTGTTCGTGGCAGTTACGATTTTCAGCATTTCGTCATTTGTGTTTTTATTTCATATGGTGCAAATCAGCATCGTTGATTAATGCTTCAATTCAAGATGAATCTTTTGCTCGATTTTTACATGGTTTATTACTTCAAAGATCACTTTTGAGTTTTATGAATTTTTTTACAACAATATCAGCTTTATCTTAACGAAGTTTTTCCGATAGACCCTTGCTTTTCATCTCTTGAGAGAAATCACCACACACTGCTAGCAGTTCCACTCTCTTGTTTGTTCAAGTTCTTAGGAAGTGTTTTCGTTCTACACTGATTCAGCAGTTTTGATTGTTACGCGATTCAGCCCTGTGGCCTTTAATGACGAACGTTGCAATGTTTACAAACCAGTACGAAACTATTAGCTGCTGGCATTATGAACGGTCCTATTTTTATATCTACTCTTTGTCTTGATTTACTTATTACAGCTCCCTTCTGGGACGTTTGTCATTTTTTTCAATTTTACAAATAGATTTACTTTATTCAATATGGAAACATATTGTGTAGCCAGGGGTGCCGTCCGAAAAAGTTAGCAGGGGAGCTGTGCTATGGACTACTACTATGAGTCATGCCCATGACCAACCGTTGTCTTTAGTTGAAAGTGTTCAAAATAAAATGCATACAAGGTTATGTACTGGCAACTAATTTAACGTAAGATACTCTTATAACCCTATTAATTGGTTGGCTCATTATACCAAATTGGAAATTCACCAGACTAGTTTGAAAAGGCGCAGAGCCCCTCGGGAACCTCTCCTCATTTCACCTCCGTGTGTGGCGTAGATCCATCCATCATATTTTTCAACCCTGGCTGCTGTTTCTTCTCAAATACATTCATTTACTTATTCTCTTTGATGTTTTTTTGCTGTCATATTCTCATAGATTTCACAATCTATTGTTGTCTGAAGGCTTAATTTCATTCATCTAATTCTATTTTACTTTCTTCCCTTAATGTGATTATCCATTTCTTATTACATTTCTCAATCACCATAACCATGTTTTTGCAATTAGCTATTCCATTATTTACTTGTTATTCCCTTATCTTATGCCATTGCTTTGATATTCCATCAACCTTTTTGTGTTTTTCACTTAATCTCTGTTTGGTTTTTGCTGCTCTCACAGCGTACTTTTCCATCAAGTTTTTCCCATCACCTGCTGTGCTTTTAAAATCATTTATCTCAAGTTCATTCCTCTATGTTGCGTCTTTTGTCGCTAGTTCGACATAATATTGCTAGCTTTGTTGTTGAAAGCTGTTTGATTCCTCTTATGTCTGATCAGATGGTTGAGTCATTCGTGCTTGCTCGTGATCACATCGAAGCAATCTTATTTCATGCATCGAATTCCCAAGAGAGAAAGCCATAGATGACGTAGAAGATTGGCGATTCCCGTGTATTTTCAAAAAAGATGCTGAGATTTAATACCTAGACATACGGTGTTGTTTTCGGTGGAAATTTCTTCATGACTTTGCAAAACGATTACGCGCGGATTCATCTTTGAATTATTTAGTAGTTTTGAGTGAAAAAGTGGAGATTTTTGGCTCGATCCCATCCACTCTTTAGATGTTTATTGTTGTATCTCATTGGCCTGGGAGGGAATATTTGTTTGCTGTTTGTCATCATTATTTTTGGTTTGATGACTTGATTATGATTGCTGTGATGATTATGATTTATCAGCATCATTTATCATCATTAGTCATCATTAGTCTTTATTGGTCATCATCCCCATCATCATCATCACCATCATCATCATCCCCATCATTATCATCCCCATCATCATCACCATCATCATCATCCCCATCATTATCATCCCCATCATCATCATCCCCATCATCATCATCATCCCCATCATCATCACTGTCATCATCATCATCATCATCCCCATCATCATCACTGTCATCATCATCATCATCATCCCCATCATCATCACTGTCATCATCATCATCCCCATCATCATCATCCCCATCATTATCATCCCCATCATCATCACTATCATCATCACTGTCATCATCATCATCATCATCATCATCATCATCATCATCATCATCATCACTGTCATCATCATCATCATCATCGTTATCATCTTCTTCATCATCTCCTTCCCATTTTGCGACTGATCATGGGGTCAGTGGAACTCTTGCCAATTATTTGATAAGGTGATTGAGTTGACTACCCTCAGTCCACTGTGTAACCCCAACAGTTACTTGGCAGAACTGCAGCTCGAGCTACTAATACAGTTTTTTTACTAAAAGGTGCTTGTTGGATAGTTTCCCACAGGTCAGCAATATCTGCCCCGATTCAAAATCTGCGAAATGAATCGCTTTAATGATTGTTAAAATCGAGGCCGTTCCTTTTCCGAAAGTACTGCACCTTGTTTGTCGCAACAATTTGTTTGGAAAAGTCTAGATGGGTTAGTGATGGAGGAAAGTAATGGGGAGTTAACTTCGTCCAGAAATCCAGGATCTTAGAGTAGGATAACAAGACATGAGATGTTCTCTGGTACTTGGCCAGGTTTTAAGTTTAATTATGTTCTGGAATTCGGATTAACGTAGGTCAATGGCTTCTTGTAGCAGAATCAAGATTCCTAGCGTTGTATACGTTTCATTATTCGTGTTATGTGATGGCGAATCCGTTGAAGATTCTTAAAAATGATATATGAAAATACCATACGGAAAACTGTAAACATGTTTACAATTTGAATGTGACGACTGTTTGTGAATGGAAATCGGGAGTGAAGTTGATGACGTTTTATATCATGAGGGCGATCACCAAACTGTGATCATAAATGTGATGATTAGTGACGATGGTGATTATGATGATGATTATGATGATTATGATGATGATTGGTGATGATGGTGATGATGATTGGTGATGATGATAATGATGATGATGGTGATGAAAGGATAGAGCTTGGAGGAGTTTCGAACTTGACTTTCATACTCTTTCAAAAAGTCAAGCAATCATCTAGTATGATACCATTAGTCCTTCAATTGGCCCCCCTCAAAAAGCCCCCTTCTCGAATTAACCCTATGCAAGAACTTGAAATTGTGAATAAGCCCCCCGTGAATATGCACCCACCACAGAGGATCATGAAAACCTTGGTATATACCGATGCTTAAATTTAAACTGTTCTTTTAACATTTTCGAGAAAAGGAGTTTTGACGATGAGCTGTTTATGCGGCATATACCGAATAGTCTTATAAGTCCCCTGCGTTAAGCCCTCCCCTCGAATAAGCTCCCACCAGTGAGGTATTAAAAGTGAATAAACGTCCTGGGGGATAATTCGAGGATCTACGGTACATGTTTTGTGCAAAAGAAGACCATAGGAACTGAGTTAACATGTTGGAACCTTTAAAAATCCTTGGCTCGAAATTGGACTTAATATTGTATACAATACTTGGCTGTTTCTCAAGAAAGAATATCTCGCTCTTCGACTTCTTTTCTGTGGCTCTGGTACCGAGGCTACAATATAATAAAGTATGTCTCGTTTGCGTAGTTTGCGGTTTTCTTCCCTGCAACTTAGGCCAAGTATTTGACAATTATCATCAACACTTTACGTTATCTTCTCAGTAGTATCTTTAGCATCCTATCGTCATATGATGAGAATTTTGTGTGTATCATCTTTCAGTTCCGTTACCTTGCTGTTTGTTGTTGAATTGAAATATAATTGACGCAGCTAACTTCGTGTCCAAACCGCCGGACCGAATGAATCACTAACGCAAAGAGGCTTACGTACCCGATGAGTAAACTCAATAGCCATCGTGGATTAATTCCCTCACCAGATCACGGTAGCCAAGGATTTCGCTTATGTAGATGATGACTAACCAGCATAGATATTATGTGTTTTCAAAGGAAGACCGAGGGAAACGTTAGTCACGTTATACGGATATACTCAAGTGGCAAAATGCTGGTATTTGGTTCTGTTCCAATGTAGACCAATGAATTACCTATGTTGTTTACATGATGAAGTTTCACTGGAACGAACATCGTTTATCGAATTCAAATGACTTTGTTTCAAGCTTAGAATCGCCCAGATCTATGAAGAATTTCAGAATAGAACAAGGGACCAAGCTGTCGATGCTTGTCTTCCATTAAAGTGTACATGTATTTAATTTGCCATGTAGCAGTCCTGTCTTGTAGCTACTCAGATTTGAACAGCACACAGGCAACATATTTCAGCTAAGAGATTCCCTTTATTAGTGAAATATAAAGTTTGCACTCCATGGTATGTACTGTACAAGAGGACACAAGATAAGTGGGATTGACAAAACCAGATTTTCTTTTCATGGTCACTAAGTAAATCGGTTTCAAAGTTGTTATATGGAATTGGCTTCAGCTTTGTATCAATGAATCTTGAAGAACGTGGACACTGCGCAGGCGAAAGTATCCTATGTGCGGTTGCAAAAACTAGATTGCCCTTGGTGAACCACCAAGAATGGTTGGGTTATAAATTACCCACGTCAATGATCATGGATGCGAGTAAAATTACGTGATTATTGTAAAAGTGCGTTCAGATCGATCTCATACCAATAGCATCACCTTGGTAGAATATGTTGTTAAATGTCGTTAGATGTTGCTAAATGTTAGTTAGTGTTGCTTTGGAATTCTAAATAAAAACCAAAGTAATTTAATACTTTATAGAACTTTTTCTCGTCTTTATTTATTTCATGGTCTGCTTGTGTGACTGAAGAGGTCAGATTTGAAAGTGTTAATCTTTGCTTATCATTAATAATTCAGGCCCTGTGTTATTCGAATCACGCACTTGGTTTGTTCTGAATGAACATAATATGAAATAGTATGAGTATCTTTAATCGACACCTCTAGCACCTGTCAGTGCTCATCAATTTGTTACACATTATGCAATTTCTAATTAACGACCTCCCCTTGAAAGAGCCCTAAGTTATGCAAGGATTTCTTTGAATGGGAAATTCAGTTCAATAAATAGAGATGTTTACCATTGTGCAACAATGACTAACTGTCAGTCACTGGTCTCGACCAACGATTGAAAGCCGATTTTTAACATAGTTAATGTATGAAAAACCTTGGGAATAATTTGAAAGGAAATAATTAAATATGAGCCACCAGAGTAGAGCCTAGTATAGATACGGCCTTTCGGAGTTAATGTTATTCGAATTTGATAAATCTTTTAAGTAGGAAGATAATCCTTGGAAGTCAATGTTAGGTGCGGCAATAAAACAGTTATCGTGTTTTTACTCTACTGCACGTTTTGCTCGCTAATCATTTCTATATACCACTACGGTGTAACAAAGGCAGACAGGTACTACACAAGCATAAACATAGGAATAAAAAAGATTCATAGTTGCCTAGTTTTTGTTATCAGAATGCTGGAGAAGTGGGCGTGGGAGTGTGACGTAGTGAAGGAGTGGGTGGGGTGCCACTACCACCCAGTTATTTTAAAAACCATCAATACATAGTAATATCTAAGAACTAATGGCAATGATTATGATGATGAGGATGATGATGATGATGATGATGATGATAATAATAATAATAATAATAATGATTATGATGATGAGGGTGATGATGATGATGATGATGATGACAATAGTCATGAAGGTCATTATAAGAATGATGAAGATGATCATTATGATCATGATGGTGTTAGTGATAGCGTTTATTGTTGATAATGAATTTTTTTCCGACAGGAAAGAACACCACACAAATTGACACATTTCCAGTTCGTTGGTTGGCCAGATTTTGGTGTTCCTGCATCGGCAGAAAGGCTTTTGGATATCGTTAGCCAGGTATGTGCTTTTCAAAATTTAAGTATCGATTCGGGTGACCCAGCTGCTCCAATTCCAGAAGTGCACCCAGTAAAGTCAAATGCCGAATTCTCGGAAAGCAGCAACCAGCCACCCCTTGTTGTGCACTGCAGCGCTGGTATCGGTCGCACTGGGACGTTCATTACGATCGACAGTTGCCTTCGCGAGCTGAACGCGGCCGGCACCGTTGACATAAAGAGTGCACTGCAACGGATACGTAGGCAGAGAGCATTCTGCGTTCAAACGGCAGAGCAGTACTCGTTCTGTTATGTAGCTGTCTTAGAGTACTGTTTGAAACTTAAGAAGGACGACGAAGAAATTTGCAGGAAAATCGAGAAATGTTTAAAGAGGTATAAAAGAGATTCCTTTTACAGCGATTAAATAGTTGCAATAGTTCATCAGATATTTGATTGTGTTGTCTAGTCATATAATTATCATGACTCTAAATCACAGGGAAATCGTTTTAATCATATTGTACCATATCATGTCATATCGTATCATTCAATATCAACAGTGTTGTAGGCCATTGTGCGATCTTGGTGATGTGCATTTTGGGATGTTTACTGTATCAGAGTGGATGGTTGTAATTAAGATCAACCTGCAGGCTCATGATCTTTTATTTTGGAGTTGTGGAAGAAAATGCTTCTTTGGAGAATGACACGCCATCTCTGACAAAGACTAGGGGAGGGGGCGAGGGGGACGGTCAATCCCCAGTAATTTGAAAGAGCAATGGAGTTTGTAGGATTTGGTTACTAGTAGTGCTCCTTGGAGCTCCACCCCACACTCCCATGGTCTGCTTGCCCCCCCACCTCCAAGTGAACAGACAAATGTCTGCCACTGCTAGTCATGCAGCTTATTCTGTTTTTCTTTCACTATCGGTTACATCCTTTGCATTTTTCCTGGAAGAGAAACGAATTTAGTTGCACTTTCAATTGTCTTCCACTTTCAATTTCTCATCTTGCTAAAAGTATCTACAGCTATAAATAGCGGGAGAGGTGCTAAAAGCATTTCTTGTTAAAAGTGCTTAAAGGAAAATGAAGAGAAACAGAAACCTCTCGTTTAAGTTCCATTTACAAGAGAATACGAAATTGAAAAAGAATCCAGACTTATTGAGATGAATGCGGAACAAGAAACAATGATTTTATAGCTCAAAAAGTTGTTGTATACGACCACAGTTCAAGTAATGAAACCAAGACTATGCTTACAATACCGAAGTTCAGCTGATCGAAATTTCACATTCAATTCAACAGCGCTATGTAGGTTAGTTTCATAATGTCCAGTTAAATAATCAAGACTTAGTTAACAAAACTGAGAATGTTTTTCGAAACCAGGGTTGAGCTGATGAAACCAAGACACAGAATAGATAACAAGATAAAAGTATGAAATGCACATTGAAGAGATGAATTCGAGACTACTGTGACGAACATGAGGCTTGACTGGTTTGGGCCTTATATAGAACAAGAATCAGATTGCAAATTCGAGGCCATTATCATCCATAATAGCGATCTTTCTTATAGGCCACTTTCTAAGACCCTGTTTACAAAGTGAACCGATACGCGGTACAAAGTTGTTACACTTTCATAGCAGGCACAGAAAGTGTTATGGTAAGAGGAACGAGAAATGCTATGGATTGCTCAGAGCAGAGTTACGGATCAGAAGTTGTAACCGGTACAGTCGATGATTTTCAAGGAGTGACTACGTTTCGTATGCTTCGGTCCCATTCCTTTTCAGGTTCTTCTTTTCAGTTGTTGGGGCACCTGTTTCCATAAATCTTCTTCTAAATTGATTGCACAACCTGTGCTGTTTTGTTGACGATGGTCGAGCTCCCTGCTGAGTTTTTCATCACAATCGTCTCTTTCTTGCTTCGATGTTCGTTATCTCTTGCCTATTTACAAGGATATAATGGCCACGCTTGGAAGATCGCAAGAGCATGACACCAGATTCTATAACTTGTTTCTCACTTGCCATTGGTAGCGCGGTGACTCTTTGGGTCCCTATTTCAGTGCAATCTTGGCAACACTTTGCGGTCTTGAACATTCGAAAGTCGACTCATTTTTTTTGCAGTGTTGAAACTCTGAAGTATCGTACTCTTAGGTCCCTAATAAACGGGAGGACGCTTATTAATTTTTCATGTTTTTTCGACCCCCTAGCTTATTAGGACCCCCCGTTTGTTAAATTGCAACGAATGACAAATGGTAGAGAGGGTTTTCCTTAAGAAAAGAAATTTCTTCTTTCACTAAGTGATGCACTCTTTTTTATAAGAATAAAATTTAAAAGAATATTGAGGTTCAAAATCGCTGAAATTTATGAATAATTTAAGAATAATGCGAGGTTCAAAGTTCGCCAAGAGGTTTACCGGGTTACATATCCAGATGATACCGAAGACTACATGTCACTTGAAGCGATAGGTGGGGTGGAAATGCTGCTTTTAGATTAGCTATAGCACTATCAAAAATATTTATTTTTCTGTTCGGTTTCTTATAATTCAAAAAATTGTTATTGTTCTATTCGGTTTGTTAAGTATGACACCAACAAGGATTTGAATATATTCCTATGGTTTTCTGATGACGTTATACCTTTGTCGTTATACCTTTGTCACATAAGAATAATTTATGAATAATCTAAGGCTAAAAAGAATTGAGAATATTGAGGCTCAGTTAAAAATGAAGTATTGGTATGAAAAAAGAGTGTATTATTTTTTCCACCTAATGAACGTGTCTTTTGATGTTTGTCAGAAGCGCAATAGACAACTAAAGTGCCATTGGATTTTAGAAATATTTCGACCCTCCCCCCCCCGTTTATTAAGACCCCCATTTATTAGGTGTTAGAAATATCTCTGATCCCCCCCGTTTATTAAGACCCCCATTTATTAGGTGTTAGAAATATTTCTGATCCCCCCATTTATCAAGACCCCTCGTTTTTTAGGAACCTAAGAGTGACTCCTTATGACACCTTTTCAATACATGTAATTATGGAAAGTGGCAGTGCTTCGTCAGCTAAGTACACATGCAGGGCGTGACAACTTCTCCTCACAATAGGCACTTCTTTCACATCAAAAATTGTATCATTTTCTTTGTAGCTAAGATATGTGCTAATTTATAAAGTTTAATAGTACTTAATTCAAGTAGTTATGTAATTAAATTGTAATTTAATGTATACAAATTTTTAAGTACATTTCAAAGTCAAAATCGTATGTTTTTAATGATTGTATCGTAATTTTATAGCTCAACAATTGAGAGATTTTTTAGAGGTGCGGAGAGGGGATCTACGGGCATGGGAATGCAGATCTCTTGTGTAAGATCATAAAATTTTGATCATAATTTTTACGTTGAGACCTAGGTTTGTTGTTAATTTTACAATTAATTAGTTAATTGTGGGGTTAAAACTAGCTGATTATACAGCTAACTTGTTGTTGGTATTGGGAGAGTACCAGTCTGGTAGTGGGGCGTTAGTATCAACAGCTCTTGCATATAAGAATATTGATCTTCATTGATATAAAGTAGGCTGGTGAATTTCGAGATTACCCCCCCCCCCATGCTTCCTTACTCTTTTCTAAGAATAGAGTTGTTTGGAAAGAGTCTAGATTAGACGTTCTTGCAATTTAAAGCTTCACTAAGTAAGATACTCCCGTTTATAGATGTTGAAGCTGAGCACGGTCTTAATAGATCTGCACCTGCGGTATGTTAGGAGAGGCTTCTAGTATGCGCTCAAAACCCCGGGAGATACCAGGATTTTAGGCACAAACGCATTTGTAGATATGTAGTTATTCACAATGGTTATTGGCACATAGATTTAATAAAGTGAATTATCTGTGGAAGTATATAGAATCGTGTTAACACAATGTGACGTATGCAATTCTTATCAATGTACTCATCGTGCTGGATGGTTTGAGAGTATTCATCTTTTAGCCTCATTGACGGGATTTTCTGAAGCCCTACCTACAACAGAGAAGTAGTAGGATAGAGGGTGTAACGGAGAGGGGGCAGCCGAAGGGGATATCAATAGGTCTACTTCGGGATTCTGAGCCATCGAAGGTCTTGCTTGACAAGGAGGTATACATGTATGATAAGTACTCCTTACGAGTTTTCTGGCAGCTGCCCAATTCTATTGAAGAAGAGTACTCCCACGGTAGTTAGTTCTCTGCATCAAACAATTTGTCATACCTGCTGATGCTATGGGCCTGCATCAAAGCAATGGATCAGAACTGCAATTAGCTCTACCTGTATCTGCTAGCCATTTCCGTAATCGGAGCTGTTCGTTTGGCCTCGGTATTTGGACTTCGTTCTTATGAGAACAAGGAAGGAGTCTGTTCACCCTTCTATGTTTACGCGTCAGCTACGTTTTTCCTTTTATGGGATCTTGTGTCGCTGTCACTGCCTCTCTCGACCGTCTTTCTCTTCGTATCATTTTAAAGCCATATTTGCGTCTCAGATTTCCAGATTGATTGAAACTGGTGCAAGCTCGTCATGATACATTTATAGCCGTGACTTTTTCTCATGATGAGTAAGCACCTACTGCTCTCAAAACAATGACCGATTTTATACATTGACGCTCTTTTAAGGGGGCAAAAAGGGTGCGAGTGCTTTTCAAGAACAATAAAATTTTTGGCAATGGTAAATCAGAAAGTAGAAAAATCCTAAGTACGATTCTATTGAATCATCCACCATTCTAAAGGTCTTCTAGGCGCAACTTAGAATTTTTGAGGGCGAGAGTCTAATCCATATTAACGGGCTCGCTAAAATTTTTAATTTAGAGAAATATTGCAAGATTTGGGAAATATTACGAGACTTTTCATGATTTTGTTATTTTCATGTTTGATGATGATTCTTTGCAGATCTACTTAGCTAAAATGCAATGAACAGTTTCTCAACTTGAGCAGGGACTCTTTTATCCCTTTGAGGAAATGTTATATAAATATAATATAATATAATATAATATAATATAATATAATATAATATAATATAATATAATATAATATAATATAATAGTATAGTATAGTATGGTATGGTATGGTATAGTATAGTATAGTATAGTATGGGTTAGTATAGTGTAGTATAGTATAGTATAGTATAGTATAGTATAGTATAGTATAGTATAGTATAGTATAGTATAGTATAGTATAGTATAGTATAGTATAGTATAGTATAGTATAATATAATATAATTTGTTTTTATACGAAAATACCCTTCAGCTACATACCTACATAAAAACTATATTGCAATGGTAGATTTGATCGATGGTATATATAATCTAGAACGAATAGCTATATATTAAAAAAATATTGGTGATCTTCCAGGGTGTCTTGTTAGTATTGGTTTTCAGCGCAGTAAATAATCTTTTAATTGTTTTCTATATTGATGCAAAATAGGAAGTTCCCTAGTTGTTTTATAGGAATCTCATTCCAAACTTTCAGAGCTGTGTAAAGTCTTGGTCAAACGAATCCAACATTTCAGAAACAAGATTTGTTTTCGATCTCGATCAATCTTCATCCATCATCACTTTGCAAATGTTGAATGATCCAACATTGGTGGCCAAACACAGCCAACAATTCATCTTCAATTTGTTTTGAAGATGTTGGATGAAACGTTTGATACGTTTGAGCAAGCCTTAATAATATCTTTTCTTGGAGTATTCAAAATTATACTCTAGTATTTGAAGATTCTTCCTAAACCTTGTATCATACCTAGTATAGTGAGATCTTTGTTTAAATTTATTACGAAGATTTTAGGTAGAGAAGGTAGGGGACTAGGCTCCTAGGTATCCCGTAGTTGCGTGCCTCTTCTTGGAGTTGAGGTTTGGTTTTCAAAGACGATAGTATGGAATTTATGCTTGTTCTCTTTGCTGGTGGTCAGTTATATCTTAAGGGCATTCTATATGCCTCTGGGAAAAGATAGTCGCTTCATTATTCAAGAAGTTAGATCCATGTGGAATAACATCCCTTGCAAATATCTGCAGTGGACATATATCATACCTTATTTGGTATCTTTAGCGGTCATATTTATTAATACGAGTAAATTGTAATCTCAAGTAGCAATGGTTGAACAGATATTCTCCACATGTGACTAAGCACTATCTCATGGGGATGAACATCCCGTACTCTTTAGCCTAAGGAAGCTGCAGACATTGTTTCTTACGGCACCATATATGATTGCTTTTTCCATGTTTGCTTCCTCAGCGTGTTTGTGAAGAACGTCGAAGAGAGATTACAACTGCTTCTCAACATATATACATAACGAGTAAAATAACTGTACAAGTAATACTAAATAGCAAGATATATCTGACCTCTATGAGCGATTAATGCGAACTGAATAAAATATCGGAAGTAAAGATAATATATGACGGAGTCTGGTACCAGGAGTCTGGTACGAGTGTTAAATGTCACGTGTCTTTGTGAGTAACAATTGACACTGGGGCCCGGCAAAAGGGCTAATCTCGACTCGTATCTATTAGCTGCGCTGCAATAGCGTCTCTAGCTGTGAATGCGGCTTTACGAAGCGAACGGCGTGGAATTGTCAAGTTTTCGTTCGAAGCTTTCGGAAGTTCCTCTGGAGGCATCTCACTACGAGCGTTTACCTCTAGCGGGTAGAGGTTGAGAATGGAGCGAGTGGTACGACCACGTGGCGTGCGTACGACTGCTGCCCTACAAAGTTTGTCGGTACCGAGAATTAACTCCTGGACGAGGCCAAGTTCCCAGTGGTGACGCGGTTTGTTCATATCAGCCACTAAAACAATGTCTCCAACGTTGATGAGGTTTTCTGTAGTAGCCTGCTTGCGATGGTGAAGCGAATGAATTTCACGAAGAAACGACAAGTATTCTTTGCAGAAACGCGAAGAAAAATGATGATATAATGCAGATCTGCGAGTCTGCGCGCGTAAAATATCGTCTTTATCTCCAAATGTAGGATCCGAAGATTCCGTGACGTCATAAGGAGGGTATGGGAGAGGTGTGGTATTGAACCCGAAGAGCAGTTGACTTGGAGTAAGCGGCTGAAGATCGTGGAGATCTGAATTGATGTAAGTGAGAGGGCGATCGTTAAGGATGGCTTGAATTTCTTTAATTAGTGTAGACAATTCAGAAAGTGTGACGAGTGAGCGGCCGAGTACTTTCTTCAAACACGTTTTTGTCAATCCAATAAGCCTCTCATAGGCTCCTCCCCAATGGGGGCTGCGAGCTGGAATGTAACGAAATGTAATGCGTTTGTGGGTGAAAGTATGCTGAATAGTAGGCGAATCAAACAGAGACAACAGTTTGGCTAGGTTCTGTTCTGCGCAACGAAACGTTTGAGCATTGTCTGCAAGAATTAAGCGGGGGGTCGAGAAAATACTACAATGTCGACGGAATGCTTGCAAAAATGAAATAGTGGTAAGGTCTTCAACGAGCTCTAAACTGATTGCGCGAGTAGTTAAACAAGTAAACAGACAAATATAAACTTTACGATGGTTGCCATGGTAATCCTTTACAAGAAAATGTCCAGTAAAATCTATACCGATGTTAGAAAATGGAGGATTCGAAGTGTCTAAGCGAAATTGCGGCAACTCTGATGGCGTTGGCAGAAGATAGGGTCTGCCTGTGACTCGTTTGCAAGTAGAACATTTATGCAGAAGGCGGCGAGCAATGGAACGTACCGATGGAATCCAAAAACGTTGACGAATGGCGACGATCGTACCTCCAACACCAATATGACGCAAACGTTCATGATAATCAAGAACTAACAAATCTGTAAAACGAGAGTGTTGAGGTAATAAAATTAATGAAGACTCCAGATCAAAGCGTCCTTTCGCGCGAATAAGTCCGTTTTCGTCTAAGAACAAATTGAGCTGACGGATAATCGGAGGAGCGTGAGAGCGGTTGGCATTACTGGAAGAAAAATAATCTAGAACTTGTGGGTAGAAATCTTGCTGCTGAGCGCGAATCCATTGGGTCTCAACGAAATTAATTTCTGAAGCCGTAGGGGTCCCTTTTATCCCAGTACGAAAGCAAAAACGATGTACAAAAACTGATGCGGCTAAAAGACGTGAATACTGATTGAAACGTGTGATATCAATTATAGACGAAAAGCCCGGGGGCGGTAACGTAATCTGTTGTTCGGCAATAGAAGCAGCAACGGTAGCGGAAGGAGGCGACGATTTAGGCCAATGTGGCCACGAAGCTACATTATGAATCCAAGATGGCCCGTGGAACCATAATGAGGACTTGAATAACGACTGTGCACTGGAGCCACGAGAGACGAGATCGGCAGGGTTCTCGGTGGAAGGGGTATGACCCCAGAAGGAAGATGCGAACAAACGATTTATGGCATCAACTTTATTCTGGACGAATTGTTTTAATTTACGAGGGGAAGAAAGCCAATGTAAAGCGATTTCAGAGTCAGTCCATAGGCGAATATTAACGGCGGGAAAGTCTTTCTTCACAGTTGCTAGGAGACTTGCACACAATTGACAACCTAGTAGCATGGCACTTAACTCGAGCTGAGGGATAGTGAGGGTCTTCTTGCCACGGGGGGCTAATTTGGATTTTGAGCCAAGGAGAACACATTTGCCCTGTTGACTTAAATAGGCGACAGAACCGATAACAGACTTACTAGCGTCGGTGAAAACGTGAAGACTGACGGGCTGATTAGAATCAAAATCGATCCAGCGAGAAAATTCAAATTGAGAAGCTGCAGATAGCTCTTTTTCAATGTTCATCCAAGGTTTGGTCTTCGAAGATGGCAAGGGCTGGTCCCAGCCAAATTTTGCATCCCAAAGTTCAGCGAGAAAAAGACGTGCAAGAACGGTGACCGGTAAAACAAGACTAAGGGGGTCAAATAACTGACTGGCAATGCTTAGAACGTTCCGTTTTGTAAGGATATCAGACGATGAATTGAAACATTTGGATTGAAATGAAATACAATCAGTAGAGGAATTCCATAGAAGACCGAGGACAGGGTTGATGTCCGACTTAGTTTGAAGTTCATGAGTGTTTATGAGATCCCTTAAATTTGGCGAATTTGTTGACCATTGACGAAGTACGAAATGACCTGCGTGCATGATTTCGCGCGCTTTTTTGAAATATGCGATGGCCTCAGCCTCGGTTTGAACACCGGAAAGGAGATTATCAACGTAAAGCTTATGGGATAAGTCTACTGCCACGGGATCATTGTATTGCTGGAAATGTTCCAATAGAACAGCAGCTAATGTCATGGGGCTGCTGGTGTGGCCGAAAACGATGGTATTATACGTGTAAACACAGATTTCTTGAGACGGATCATTATCTTTATACCATAGAAAACGTACGAAAGGCCTGTCTGTTTCTTGTAGTTGAATATTAAGAAAGGCACGTTGAATATCAGCAACAAATGCATACTTCGGAAAACGAAAACGATGAAGGAGTTCTACTAAATTGTTCAATAAACATGGACCAGTATAAAGACAGTCATTGAGGCTAACGTGTCCGGTATTTGCAGCGAAAACGATTCGAAGTGGAGTTGTTTCGGAATCCTTAAGGACAAAAAAATGAGGGAGATAGTGACACCCTTCTTCAGGCCATGGTTGGTCTAAATTTGGAACCTCTTTTATATACCCATTCGATAAATGCTCAGCCATTACCTTACGGTAAGCATCCATTAGGCCTAGTTTATTTAAACGAGACGTGACCTGTACTAAACGTTGCTTACAGAGGTTCAAATTCGAAGGCAGAGGTGGATGGTCAATTTTCCATGGCAGGGGGGCATAGTATGAACCATTACGAAATTCGATCTTTTGACGATAACAATGCAGAAAATCACTCATTTCAGTGCTCGGGGGTGATTGAGAAACGAATTGATTTTGAAAGAGACGGTCCATTTGATGAAATAAGGTCGTATTGGTCATCAGGTTTTCGAAGGAAATACTAGCGTCATTATCGTAATAGTCAGAGGTTGTGCTTGAGGAAATATCCTGACCATGAGGTGCTGATTCACAAGTCGGCTTTGAATTGAGTATTAGAGGGCCGGATAAAACATAACCAAATTTAGATTCTTGAATCAGAGGGTGTGAATTTTCTTGCGATACGTTGCCAAGAAAACGATACGCGGCATCAGCTCCTAATAGAATATCGACGGTAAACGAATTGTCCTTATAATCATTTGCCAATGGCAAGTCACGAAGACGGGGGTGAGAGCTGAAATCAGAGAAACAATATTGTTGCAAAGGTTGAACAATTTCGTCAGTAATGAGGACGCGAACATTTTCGATTCCTGAAGGGGTTTCTAAACCAATATCTGTTACCCCGTAACTATGTTCTGTGACCTTCCCTCCAAAACCATGAACAGATAAGAATTCGTGGGTATTGGGCGTTAAATCTAGCTCATTTGCAAATGCGGTGCGAACGTAACTGCGCTGTGAGCCTTCGTCGAAAAAGATTCTAGCCATAAGTTTCTTATTGGCCGAACTTGCTACAGCTTTAGCGGTTTTCAAGAGAATCGTAGTAGTGACGTTACTAGTCACAGCATTGTTTTCATTTAAAGAAGTCGTAGTATTCTCAAAAACTGCATCATTATGATTATCGACAAGTAGATCATTATCCTTGTGGTTAGTAGCGGTGGAAATGATATCAGGAGATACTGGTTTTAACGAGTCGATGTTGCTATGAATATCAGTATCAAATAACGTATGACGTTGTACAGCGAAAGCACAATTAGATGTCGTATGCTGCAATGACGTAAAAGCGGCGGGTGCGCTGTTAGGCACGGATGTAGGCGAGAGGGGCTCATTGGACACTACAGCTAAATGCGTGTTCATTTGTGGCGAAGGTTTTCGCGCTGAATTTTGATATCCTTGGGGGCTGGTAGGTTTGTTATGGATTTGAATCCCATGGATGGCTGTGTGGTGCTTCCCTTTGCACTTTGCACAGCGGCCCTTTGCATTACACTGCGACGCGCGATGTCCTGGATATAAGCAGTTAAGACAAAGCTTATTACGAATTACTGCGGCTGTTTTGTTAGCGGCGGACTGAGAGCAATGCTGGGTGGAATGAGTACCCTTACAAAGTTGGCAACGAACGTTAACGGAAGCCGATAGCGTGCTAAAAGTAGACGGGGGTTCATACGGTTCTAAGGAAGCCTGGGGGCTAGTTAGCCAGTTTGCGCTTGAGGCCTGTTCTTCGCGAGCAATGTAGCCTTTAAATTTCTCAATGAAACCATTTAAGCTAAATGTTGATTGTTTACCACAATCCCCTATGCTACTGAGAACTTTACCAGGTAGCTTGTCTTCCATAATAGGCACTATAAACGGTGCACAAGCTGCGATATCAATTTTAAGAGATTCTAATGAACGGAGATCACCCATCATAGAATTGTAAAAATGGCGTAAACTACTGGCAACAAGTGTCGGTCTTGGCATTTTGAGTAAATTCAAAACATGCGCACGAATAATTCGTCTAGACAAACCAAAGTTCTCTTGTAACGTAGTAGCAAGTATCGAATAGTTCTTATCAGAAGGAATTAAACCTTTCACAGTAGCCAGTGCCTCTCCTCTCAGCTGACCCATAAGGTACGTGAATTTAGCGGAATTCGGCAAGTCGGGAGAGTTACCCACTTGGGATTGGAATCGTTCCCAGAACCCAAACCACTCAGTAATATTGCCGTCGAAAGTTGGGAGGTTTAGGTCTGGTAATTTTGAACGTGAAAGCATGTAATCGGAAGAAGAGGACGCTGACGTAGTAGGTTTTCCTAACTTTTCAATAAACAGTGAAAGCTTATTGAGCTTACCTTTATTTTGTAGTATGACTGTGTCACTCTCATCGAAGAATGCGTTTCGTTGAGTCTCATCTTGAATCTCATCCAGAACAAGGGACCTTAATTCCCGCTCCAAGATGCGACTTTCCGTAAACGTATCGTTTAATAGCTCCGAGGACGACTTTAAAAGGACTATTTCGTCGTCTGTTAGAGACGATTTCGTAAGTAGCGGCGTTGCTTCATTGAAGATTTTCGTGAATGTACGACGAAGTTGACTTCTCTCTTGCTGTAATTTGTCGAGCGTGGATTTCTGCTTCGGCGGCATGTTGGCGAATAAACGACAGAACGTAAATGTGTAGCAGCAAAAACCCAATCCTGGTCACGGCACCAATTTGTGAAGAACGTCGAAGAGAGATTACAACTGCTTCTCAACATATATACATAACGAGTAAAATAACTGTACAAGTAATACTAAATAGCAAGATATATCTGACCTCTATGAGCGATTAATGCGAACTGAATAAAATATCGGAAGTAAAGATAATATATGACGGAGTCTGGTACCAGGAGTCTGGTACGAGTGTTAAATGTCACGTGTCTTTGTGAGTAACAATTGACAGTGTTTGAATAATGCCTCATATTGTTCTTTCCTCTGACTACACATCACACAAGCATCTCTAATGGATATCATTCTCCCAAAATCTCACACCTGGCTCTATCCCTGAGATGGCTTCATAACATCATTGGTAACTCGACGAGTATGTTCGTTTTCATATGCCCGGTCTCTCGATAATATCCCACAGTGTCGGTTCTTTATTTGCCCCCTCCTGCCCTAATTGCTATGTGGTATTCGAAAGAAAAATTGATGATAAGAGAGAGCCTTGGCACTCTTTCTAGGTTGCTGCAGGATTTTAATTTTCTGACAATTAGTAAGAACAATGGGTATATAGTATTTGAACTGTTTCATTTGCGAAACAATGTTGGTATAATATCTCCGGCTCTTTTGATGTGTCTGTCTCATTAGTTGGAAGAAAACTTTGCCTCCATCAAATACCATATTAAATATTACTCTTTGTTCTTTTTCAATTCTAAGTCTTCTGCTGGCCCCGCAGGCAGAGAGTTTCGTGGGAAAGTGTAAAGTGTGACTCATTTGTTTGACTCATTTCTCTATGGAAAGATTCTTTTGACAGCCCCCCATGATCTACAGTAACAGTCCAGAACTCAGGAGTCGATCTGGCTAGAGGAAATACCAATGGTTGTTTAACACAGTCAACCTCTTCATGTAGTATTTACCTTTACAACAACCGAAACTTATCCATTGAACTTATCACAGAACGCTGTTATTATCGCCTCTATATCATTCAGCAGTCTCTCATTGGTATTAGATCCAATGACTCTGCTGAACCTTCGTCTGCTCCAAATGGGCCTATTTCATAAGGAGACTAGTGTGGTAGCCAATCTGACGCTCAGCACTTCTGTGTGGAATAGTTCCACCAGACCTCGTTTATGCGAATCACTTTGCTATCCTTACGCTTTTTTCACCATGGTCTTAAACAGGGTCGCATTCACTAATGGGCCTAGTGGGTCCTGGCCCAGGGACCCCACCCCCAACTTTTTGAAAGTTGCATGAAGTGCACTCCATGTCAGTCTACTACTCACACTAGCATCTGCAGACAATGACAATTTTTGCAATAGTAACTGCTATACCCGGCAAGTGCTGTCATCTAGAACAGCAGCTCTTGTTTACAGGCTGAACGTTCACGTAGATATATCCTATGTATGTTCTAAGAAGCCCCAGTCCGTTTGTGGACCCAGGGCTCCAAGGACTTAATTGGGGCCCCGGTCTCCAGTTTAGGGGTCAGTGAGACGTGTGGATAGGTCAGTGAGAGTATACTAAGGTGAGAGGCGTGGATGCGATGACTGTGTAAAGTTGAAGATGCAGAGACGTATCTAATATGTTCCGATTTGGTGCATTAAAAGGTAAACCCAAAGATTTACAAGGGAACGAAAGCGAGTATTTTGCAAAAGTTGGGATAAGTTAGACGCAAAAATGCATCCCCCATCTGCAACCTATTCTCGAGATCTTCTTCAACTGGCAAAAGGCTATGGAAATGTCTTGGGTGTTTACAATTTTCTAGAATCTATGACGTTTCTTGACCTCCAGTCGCCTCTCGCATCAATACCTCTATTTAATATTAGAGCAGGTTGAAAACGACTAGTTTACTGTATTTTGGTGTTATACCTGTGCTACATGAATAGGACGTTGGAGAAGCGAAAGAGGATCTGTAGAACACCGCAGGCATCCCCTTCTTCTCTTTTAAAAACAAGTCCACTCAATACTTAAACTATTATACAGGGGAATTTAAAGAATCCACTTAGAGCATGCTGTATGCAGCGTAGCATTTGTGAATCCGACATCTTTTGTGTTCATCAGACTATGAATGAAACCCAGATAATAGAAATTTCCTATATTTATCCATATTTTCTGGTTATACGTACCTTGCTTTGAAACGAGCTGATATAAGGTTAGTTCCTCTCCCTCTCCCCCACTTTTCCGCTTTCACGTCGTATTCGGCCGGTCAGAGGATCTTTCTGCAGAATTTTCAATGGCGGAGAATTGATGCGAAAGGGTATCACAACCAGGTTGTTTGGGAAACCTGTGGATTTTACTAGACAATTCATAATCACTTTTCAAACAATTTTCATCAAAAGCGCACATGCTCGTGGGGAATGATGTGCCAACTAGTGGGGGAAATTTAAGAGCTTGGTGGGGAATTTCCCCTCTGGTTTGTATAGCCAACAGCAATCAGAATTAGCCTATGTATGTTGCAACATGGCCTCGAGTTTTGACAGGATCAATTTCATTTGAGGCCTATTCGTCTTTTAAAGTCTGGGATTTGTATGGGATCTGTACGGGCATATGCTGCCTTAGGTTGGGACAGAAAAAAAACTCGTTTGAATGCTCAGACTTGGGATAAATTTGTCTTCAAGCACGCCTTTCAAGCCCTCTAAGCCATGTGGACAGTTTGTGGATTTTGGCCAGAAACATCCGCATCTACAAGCATTGACAATTTGGTCAACCAGGAACCAGCGCATAATACCAGTCAATGAAATGGATGTTGTTTAGGAAGTGTGCTGTCAGCTAATTTCCCATTAGGTTGTACGTATCAGCAAACTTCTGCTCTTCCTCCTAGGAAACGGAATTTCTCGTAGCTTTTGCAGACACTTCCTAGCACGTTTGCATTTCATTGACTAACTGGGATGCTCCTTCTAGGAGTCCAGGAAGAAGCGTTAGGTTGCTGCGTAGAAGCCGAACAGCCCATGGGTTTACTTCATTTGTAGAATCACACAATTTTCCGACAAATTGGACGAATAGGTCCGAAGAAGTTAAGAAGACGCTCATCAACCATGGGAACCACACAAATTTTGTTATTGTTAAATTGTAGATCCTACACCCGTTTTCCAATGAATGTTTATAGGAACAGTCCTCATTGAGGAGCTTTTGAGGTGTATTTGGATCTTAAATCATTACAGTCAGCGCTTAAATTTTTGTAGTTGCTGTACTCTTTTGTTGTTAAACAGGATTAAACTCACAGAGATGGCTTTCGGAGTGATCCAAAGGCTTACATTATACCTTTTGGTTAGCATATTAAGCGGGGAATTTATGGCACTAGAAATTCGATGAACAGACTCTCTTTCTTCTCAACAGGTGCAAGCAATCTAGTCAAAATTCTAAAATGTGTCTTTTTTATTTTGCAGATATGAAATATATTGTTGGTAATAAGGTTTCAAATCTTGATCCCTTAGTTTTAAATATCCAATTTAAAACCTGCTTGGTTTCAGAATAAGGCCCCTCGAAGAGCAGCTAGGTTGAAAGGCTACCCTCATGAAGTGAAAGGCAACCAAGGCGCCATTTTTGTCTTTACACCACACTAGTTGGAACCTTGAGTTCCGTATTTATTTCATTAAGGTGACTTAAGTGGACTGTACACTTTATTGAAACCAGGTGTCATCTCACTATTCTGCCGGCAAATAACTAACGCATACAGCCACAACGCTTAGGTCTAAATGATCAATTGCAGCTTCCACAAGGTATCCGCGACAAGATATAGAGTTCGTTTTTGGGAACATTCTTGGTAAAGCACTGGGATTTTATCACATTTTGTGTGATGGAGCGCAAGAAATTCTGCTTAGACCCTCTGAACATACAATCACTGCCAAAAGTTTGAACATGTAATCACGTAGAACACCCACTATACAGTAGAACACCTACCAAAGAGTATTGACCCCCTCCCCCCCTAAAACAATATTGAGGTAAAGCCTTGGTTGCCTGAGAGTTACATGAGAGCAAACCTACTTGTTCGCTGCTAGCAAAACTTTTGAAACTCGACATTGTTGTGAGGAAGAGAAAGAAATGCTATTGTATCAGTCGGAAAAATAGTTCTAGCGGGCATTGTAGCCGAAACAGATAACGACGAACATAAAACAGTCTTCTTGCTGCAACTTTTTGAACAGATCGCTTTTCTGGTAGACACATGGGCGTAATTATGCTTCAAGTATTGTAGGAGTGTAGCATTTTTCGGCAGTTTCAAAGCTGCAAACAAAACAAACCTAATACTTGTTTCTTCTCTGCCTCAAGCGTTATTTGTTATTTGCTTCTTAAAGCTTCTTTCAGTCTAAAGTTCTCAATTTCCTGATGAATCAGTGGCGAAAAAGAGCAAGGTTTCCAGCCAAACTAGGAATGTTTGGAATGTTTTTTCAATACTTGGAGCCCCTACCCCCGCTCATCCTGGGGCAGAGATTGTCTTATGTTGATCGCAGCATCCAAAAGGAAAGCAGTTTCCCTTGAATCATTCAGCCTAGGCTTTCTAGCAGCGATGCTGCTGATATCTTGTTTGTGGGCCCGAGGCATTCGAATTGTTCCATTGTTCAGTAGGTTCAAATGCTGAAATGGCTTTAATCTGCTTAGTCGCAATAAAGACGCTGATTAGGGAAGATAGCGAATTTTACGGGCATATCAGGTGCTCAACAATCAAATGGGATGTGAGGAATTTTATCAACCCAATTCTGAAATGGCTACTGAAATTGTCAGTTAATTCAGATTGTTCTATCTAGAAGTCAAACCGATAGGCATGCCTTTCAATTATGCGACCTCGTATTACAATTCCTCGGGTTCAGCTCTGGTCTTTGAGTCTTGATCTGCTCTCACCACTAGCTCACGTTTTCCTTCAGTTTCCTATCTTCTATATAACCACAGATAACATAAGATGATACAATAGGCGAAACCAAGGTGTTTTAGAACCTTTGAAAATTGTTACGTAATACTTTGAAGTATATGTGGCATTCCCTTTAATTATATTACCTTTCTGTTGATACTTACAAACACTGGGCAGTTTTCTTCAATTGGTTGTTAAAAGGAAAGCTGTTTGCGCAATACGTTCTCTCGCGATTACTCTCAACCTACGTCAATCTTACTTGTAGAAGCCTTGGATATGAATTGAGAAACCCCAAGCACATGACTCTTTCAGTAGATTCAGTTCTCCTTAATAGCTTGTACACTCTGCTTTTATTCTGATGGGAGCTACGACAGCTGTTTCATCTGTTTGCAAGTTTATGCTGACCGTTTCTCCCAGCCTGTCTTCAGGTGCTTATGTTGTTGGACCACGCTGTCTTGCTCTATTCTAGGTGACAAAATCCCAATCTACCTGCATTGCCTCCTTGTGCCCTCATTTCATTTTATCTGTAAAATATAACAGAGTACAAGTTTCAGCTAAATAAAAAACTTTTACCAACTGCCTTGCAAAAATACGTAAATAAAGACAGTCAAATAATACCTAATTAATTAAAAAGCATTTATACAATGATACATTAAAACACCTATAACAAAAAAATGCATCTAAAAATTAACGAGAAACAAATAAGGTTGAAGCTAAAATCATTTAGATATTGATTTGATGAAGAATGACGGAGAATGTGACCATTGCCATCATTGGCCTTCTAGATTCCGATAAAGATACATTGAAGTCATATTCTGGCACAATTCCAATGCACTGAATGACTTATTGATGAAGGGAAGAAGAGAAATTGAAAGCAAAAGTGCATGATGTAATTTTGAGTTATCTTCACGATGAAAGTGCTCTTTTTACAATCTGTAGTTGTACTTCTCCCGTTAAGATGAGAGACTCCAGCAGATTTGAAGTGAATGTTGAATATCTATTCGTGGTAAAAACAATACGAACTTTGATGCAGGACGAATAGGAGCAGAAAATATATTACTCATAGCTTCAGAGTTTTCATTTTCTAAGTTTCTTTATCTCAGATCTTTAATAGAAGGAGACGTTTGATTTTTGGGGTTTAGGACTTTTGCTTGGCTTTACCCCTCCCCCCCCCACAATTTTAGTGCTAGCTTCGTGCATACGCAACGCCAGATGAGAATTCCTGCATTTTGTATTCTCCTTGCCGTAATTTCCATACTGCAAAGTGTTGTATCTTGCAATGCAGGTGTCATTTTCCTGAGAGAATTTTGTCATATCCCCAACGGAAACTTGGAATTTTGCTTTCAGCTTATAGATTTGGATGAAAATCCTGCTTTTGTCTTCTATTCCCTAAGGCCTTTGATCATGAGCTTTTTTGCAACTTAGTGCTTATTGTATCTTCTATTTCAAGAGGACTTCAATTTATTCTTTGGACTTGGATGGAATCGTAAGCCCACAGGGAAAATACTGTAGCGGCCTCAAAGATATTCCCGCGAGGTAGAGTGTCTCATGTAAGTCCCCATGAAGCCACGTGTCACCATTGAAACAAAGCCTCATTTTGTATATGACTGCAGCAGAGGCCTGAAGGTCGTTTTGTAAACCTTAAATGCTTATCTTGTCGTGTCCAGAGGAAATTGAATGCTTTTATCGAATTTCCCCCTGATAGAAATTCTCTACGACACATATACTCGTCATTATGACCCTACAATGTTTTATTCTTATATTTACAAAGAATACTCCCATGGCATTTGTGCTATGGATGAAAGCAGTGCGAATAAAAGCCAAGGGTCGCAGACTACTTTGAATGAAACAAATGAACCAGCTCAAATTAGATTTAAGTCAGTCATAGAGTTCAAGAGTCCTTTCTAACTTAGGCTCTGCACTGCATGGCAGACGAAACGTATTGCTGGAACCAGGGGTCACTTTCAATGCCCTCGTCATCTTCTATCATGGTGGTATTTTCTGACACTTATTTATTATTTATTGTTATAATCTGAAACTTTAGGGGTATAAATATCTGTTGAGGGTACATTGGACCCAGTAACTTTTCTTCTTTCTTACACTGGGCTATATAAGTCTCAGAGTGAGCTTTGAATCGCTTCTACCCCACGGGTCTGTTCCATACTCTTTAACGCTTCCACTCTCGCCCAGGCCATGTAGAACACCCTAGTGAAAAGCGATAGGTTTGTAGTGATAGAGTCGTGTTCACTCAAGTTGACACTGAGTAATGGCCCAGTCCCACTTACTTTCGCATCTCGCATTTCGCATGCCAACTCATTGTCCCCAGTCCACATACGAATGTTCGCACACCGTAAAAAGTTCGAATGTGGACTGGGTACAATGAGTTCGCATGCGAAATGCAATTTAGGTCGAAATGGCCTTCAACTGAGAATAACGAATTCATGAAAGCCCACTCATTGCCCCCATTACACCAGGGAGGCTCCGTTTTTCCTAAGATAAGAGCCCCACCCCTTCTCCCCTCCAAAAATGCAGTCTAAGCATTTTGAGATAAACCGAGTCTTGGAGGAAATTTATCCCACGCATAGCAGCTGGCAGAATCTTCAAACTAATATTGACTTTGGTATAAGGACAGCCATGAAATTTTGGCAATTTCGTGTTTTACAAACGCTTTTGGTTGCCGACTCGTAAAGCATTTGCAGCCATGGATGCGAATTTCCTTTGAATTGTGACGAAATCACCATGGATGCATACCAGTAAGCAGGTTGCAGCATATAAAACCTTGACAGTGACGTATACTTTCATGTTTTTTAATGTTGTAGTAACGAGAAATCAATCTGACAGCGGTAGGCATTAATCGGTAGAATTGTGGGCGGGCGCTCTCCCACTGTAACTCGACCGAGCTTATTCCCTATGATAAACATAAGTTTTTTACATGCAGATTTCATGCAGAAACCTTAGATCGAGCCGAGGCTAGAGTTCCTTATTTTTCACCGAAATGAGGCTCAAAATTCCGTATCACACCCAGAATTGAATATGTTGGAGTTATCCAGTATTTGTTCAGTTCCTATATGCAATACATACAGTCAGTGCCAAAAGTCCATGGAACACTCAGTGAAGAGTGCAGTTTATTTGACAGTAGTAAATTTCCTGTCAAGTTTGTCAGCTAATGACCCCCTCTGCCCCCTTGAAGCAATGTTGAGGTAAACGCTTAGTTGCCAGAGTGCTATTTGAGAGCAAATCTACGTGTCTGATGCGAGTGATCCCTGACTAATTCAACATTGTTCTGAGGGGATGGGGGTGGGGGGATTTATTCTGTGATTTTACCTATTACCTACAGGAACAACAAAGATCAAACGGATTGCTGTGGTTTCTGAGGCCTCTACGTTACGAAATGCTTCTAGCAGGATGTTTTTACCCAGATACTAATGCATCTCAAACAGGAAATGGACGCTCGCATACAGTTAGTATCCAGTATTTTGGACCGTTTTTCAAGGAGTGTCCTGTTTAGAAATTGTTTTATTTTGCCGTTTTTGAATTGAAAATTGGCTTTTAAGTGATTTCACCGTCTTTTGAATACTGCAGCATTACTTGTCAGCTATTAAATGTTTTACGTATATTGTCCTAGGCCAGAAGAATTCCACAAGTGCTTTAGTGAATGTATGAATGAATGGATAAATCAATGAATGACTGGGTGAATGAGCGTGTGAACAACGTAATAATGGACAGACTGGCTTAACAGGCTTAATAGCTTGACAAAATGCATTCGAGGTAATGTATGGATAACTGAATATGTGAATACTGGGTAACAGTGCTGGGTAGGTAAAAGAAACAGTGAGTAAATTGAAGGTTTAGTCAATGATGAATTATGGAAGGATTTCAACGTTTATAATCCTTAGGAATTGATGTTCAAATACCCAAGATCAGCTAGTTTGCAGACTTGCGTATTATTTGGCAAAGTCACAAAAATTATGTGTTTGTGATCGTAAGTGGCTAGGTCAACTTGGTTCATTTTTAGCATGTATGTAAATGCATATGAACTTAAATGGGATGATTTCATTGCATGCTGTTGCTTTTACGCTCTTTGCAGTAATCGCCACTTTAGTGCTGATAAAACACGTTATCAGTGTTCAACTTGCAAATGAGCGAAGTTCGAGCGGAAAAGGTTTACTGGTGACGAATAGATATGTCCTCAAATCGAACCAATGAGATGATAAATGGATGAATAAACAAATGAGCAGACGAATGAAAGACTTATCTTCTGGTGAATAAACCATGCATTTCGAACACGTATCTCAGTGTCACCTAGGAGGATTTGAATGGACATCTGCCTTTCCATTCATTTATGATTTCCTTACCAGATAGGTTGATAATTCTTGAATGGAGATGTTCAAATGGCAGGTACTTTAGCATACGCACCTGCTCGTCCAAACTCCAAGTCTTAATTAATAGTTTAGGATCTCTATAGCAACCATAGGGTAAAAATACAACCCACGCTATCTATATGTGTCTGTGCAAAACTAGTTTGAGGTCATGTCATGAAAACCAAAAAAATTATAGCTTCCTGTGAAATCCTTTCGCCGCAGTCTCTCATGTGGCTTGAAATATCGCCTTTTTGAAATTGGAAGCAGCACGTTAGATTTACTTCGAGTAGAGCCCCTTGGTTAACCCCCCCCCCCAAGCTAACCGTCCCTCATCAATGTCACAATGGCAATGCAAATGAATGCCCTCCTGGGAAAACGAGGACGGTCACATTGGAAAAGATCACTATATCAGTATATATATATATATATATATATATATATATATATATATATATATATATATATATATATCTAGAGGCAATAACTAACCCGGTTTTGGTGCTGTGTGCTGTTGTCTTGGACTAACTCTTTGACAACTTATATTGCTCTGAGAAGATTAGGGGGATTATTTGATAGTGAATTTCTGCTATCATGGATACAGCGACAGAGGTATTAACTGACAGAAAGAGGGACAGTATGAGAGGCAGAAAGAGACATAGAGGCAGAGAAGGGTATAGAGAGTGATAGGGACTCACAGACAGGAACAGAAAAAGGCAGAAGCAAAGAATGAGAGACAACCACAGAATCAGAAACAGAGACCAGAACGGAATTGATAGGGACAGACACGGAGGCAGAGACAGACACATGGACAAAGGCAACAGGCAGGGAGAGATAGAGAGACAGAAGCAAGGAAGACACAATAATAGAAACTGGGGCAAAAACAGTGAGAAGTCCATGACGAAGAAAGAAGCAATGGTTGCTGCAGTAAATAATTCATAGTGTGAGTCGCTGTTCACTGGGATTTCACAGGAAACGAATTAAGGAATAAAATAGAGACGATACCGGATGGTGAGAAATTTCTAGTGGTCGTAAACCAACGTCCTGACACGGCGAGATTTGAAATTGAATGAATGAGACATAAGACAGATGTGGTAGACTTGCCAGTTTCTCCAGTTGCTCTTGTTACTTTTGCCTAGGCATGAGTGTGAAGCGATAGTGACAGAATCATTGGACAAAACAGAAAAGACTCTCGTGTCACTTGCATTTGAACCTGCTTATATGAATGCTTAAAATTTTTGACTGATATTTATGGACTAACGTGGAACTTCATCACTTCCTTCCTCTACACCATTACACCCTCATAAAGTAAATTTCCTTCAGATAACGGCTATTGTTTCCTTGCTTCTATTAGTGATAACATTTCCTCCTATGGTTTGGTTTATTGAGACAACCAGACCTCGTACTGGGGTAGCCATGACGACAGTTGTGACGACCTTGCTACGTTTCCATGACGAAAGACACTTGTACACTTCAAGCATATCGCATGGTGATAGAAGTAGCCGAGGATTCCCCCATCGTACTTTTGCTACTATCTACCTGACTCATTAAGAATTTAACTTCATTCAAGTGTTAGTGGGAAAATTGTTCACGCGTCCATTGTTTCATTCCATGAATGTCTTTTGCGGTTTGCAAAATGACTTGCAGTGGGCCTAGCTGTGAACCAACCTTCTTCACCTGTTTCTAAATATAATTTTAAATACCGTTGCATTAATAAATTTTTAAACATTCGCGCGTCTATTCACCTTAGAGCAACCTTTGATCTTGCTTGCTATTGATATCTCTTAATTCGGCACAAATTTTTACCACCACATCCATTGATTATCTATTGGTTTATGCTACACTAAGCAACGTTGCTCGGCAGAATTCAAGCTAAATTAATATCTGCCATTAGATACAAATGGGCTCTTTTCAAGACTTACCAGTTATGTATTTCCAAGTCTTCAAAGACACTCCAGGCTTTTCGATCTGTCAACTATCAACGCATTCTTTTTCACAAGAAAAACGTTTTGTTTTTAGATCCTAGTACTAATTATTGAAGTTGAAATTCAAATAATAATTTTTTCAAAAGCAGCGCTGCTGCAGGGCTGTTCCTAGAAATTTTCTTTTGGGGTGTAGGACCTATAATTTGCCGAGAAAATGGGCGTGGCTTCCATGCTCGAGAAAATATCTGCTTGGTTTTTTAAATACTATTTGTTCAATTTGTAAAAAAAATGTATGAATCTATAAATTTACATTTTTGGGCGAATATTGCCTACGACATTTTCAAAAGAAGTGATAGAGGTATTTAACCAACCGTACACACCCGTGGTTCTACCAATGTATGTAAGAATATTTGTCTATGGACGTCTCTCTGTGGTGTCTATGGCTTGAATAAAGACCGTAATCAAAATTGTGTTACATTGCATAGTATAGTAATGGCACAGAATATTCTGTGGTAATGGCGTTTGACCAACCAAAGAGTCAATAACGAGAAATATCTAAAGACATTGAGCCTTTCTGCTTAAGGAGTCCGAGTGAGGTGACCTGTTTTTGAAACTGGCTACATTTCAAAAACAGCGAAGCCTTGCATAAGGTCACTTATTCTTTACCTGGTATACAGCATATCTTCAGACTACAGCACCTAATTCTTCGTTTTGCGATCCCAGAGTGCAAAAAACTAAAGCAGTTTCCCTACAGAAATTGCAAATCTTCATCATTTGCTGACAGACTTTCTATCTGGAGGTGTGACACCCCCATACCGCACCCCACTGTTGGAACGGGCCTGATGGTGAGAAAATATAGTTGATTGTCCTTAGTCTTCAATAGCAGATGAAGATAAAACGGCCTGAATTGCTGTTTTTGTTGCAAGTCTGGCTAGATAAAGAAATGGCGTGGTGCAGTTAGATCAGATAATAGTATTATGTGCTGATTTCTATTGATGGCATTCTACGATATGTAAGCTAATTGCCCAATTTAATTTATAACAATGCCGCTAGCTGCTAATTAACTGCTGAAGCCCATAATAGCAACTTCTAATTGAGCATTAGCACGACTGAATAACTCTAACAGCCTCCAAGACATGTGGTGCGTAGGAACCGCTAATTATTCCAGGTGAAGTTGAGAGGAAAAGGAATGCACATAGCATAGAATTTCAAGGATTTACTATGGTTTACTAATTGCACATTATCTCTTCCTGCCTGCGCCTGGAAATAAGTGCTGATTAAAATCTAACTTGAATGAAGATTGATCTTCCTTCCGAGCAATCAGTATTCATAGCATCTTTTATCTTTCCATCCTATGTGAACAGCCAGATATTAACTCAAAGGCAGTAAAATTAGGCCCGTCCACCTTGGTGCTGCGCAGGTCTCCTGCATATGCCCAAAGAGTCGTTCTGTGTCCACTGATTTATTCCAACCTTCATTAAATGTCTTTTTGTAACGTTTCTGAAATATGTCTGACCTATACTGAACTCTTGTGGCCTCTTTTAAAGCACTGGTACAAATGTTGTAATAGAGGGTTTGTATTCAGAAACAAACTCTTTTTTACAAGGATCAGATACGTTTTGCCAAGGCTTTGTGTTAAAGTTTTTAATTAATGTTAGACTCAAATGAGCTTAAGTTGTTCCGAATTCATGGTGATTTTTGCAACTAATTGAAAAACTACATGCATTAGAATTTGTGCCTAGTTGAGTACTTGTGAAAAGTTTCATGTGAGGCTGAGCATGCTCCAGCTCTGTGTTCTTATAAAGTGTCTTCGTATGAAAAGGGTGTATGCTATTGCAAACCGCTGTAGCATGATGAAGAGGCTGTACTAAAATGGCCACTTCACAACAATACAGTGCTATTTAAAATTTCATGACGCCTCATAAACGTCGTAATATTCAGTAAGGATACACGCTTTCTTATATGGAACCCCTTTATAAGGAACCTACATGTAGAATGCTAAAATATTTAAAGAACTTATACTACTAAAGGAAAATTCCCTAAGGAACTTTTCAATGTGAAAAATGTTTATAACAGCAAACAATCAAGAAAAGGAAGCCGATTCTATTGATTTAAGGAACTTTTAGTACTACACTTTGACCATTGGAGGTCCAAAAAAAGGAACTTTTGGAACTAGATCTTGGGCTATGTATAAAAAAGCGCATATTCAGGCCTCTTGGTAACTTCTGATTTAGTCCTCATGTTGTCAAATTGTCTGCTCATATGGCGTGTATTGTGGACTTCGTTTTTTGTTTGCACCACTCTCACGTCAGTCACTTGGCACGAGCACCTTGCTCAAACACGATACAAGATCTTGTGGTTTGATATACAGGTAACTAAGATGTGGTTTGCACGTGCACTCGGCTAGTGGTGCATCGGATTGCCTTATCATGTGAAAGATAAAGAAACAAAATGAAAATTGGAATTCGAAAAATACTTACAAGACACAATGTGACTAGAAATACGACATTATCTAAAGATCATACGAGATTGGAGGAATCTAAGCCTTAAAGTAACATATGACCCTCTCATGTATTGTTAATCCACGTGATTTCTTCAAGATATAAAACCTGTGACGGCATGAGCGATCATGTGCGTACCGAAAAGGGGATTCTCTGCCTGCCTCGGGAACTTTGTTTTCTCCAATAGTCTCAGAGACAACACTTTCCAGTCCATGCCTCTTGAAGTTCACTAGCTGATGTTAAAAGGTGGATTTCTCAAGCATAGTATGCCTGTCGCGTGAAACAGAAATATTCGGGTAGGCCAATGGCGACGTAGCTTGATTTGGAGTTAGGTCCAATGTCAAAAGGATATTTCTCTTACCTCAAATCATAAATTGCACGCTACGCATTTCAGTAAACAGGTTTAAACTAGGATGACTCAATGCAAGAAAGAGACTCAGCCCCTAAGCAATAACGTCAGTATTCTGAGTATTATGTAACATCCATACTAAGACCAATGTTTTCATTAGGTGTGGTGAAGCCATGTGTGCGTCAAGTCAAATCAAACGCCTTTGGTTTAGTCTGAAAAAGTCGGGTATGATTCATAATTATCAACCAGTGATCAATCGTTTCTGGGGTTTACAGACTGCAGGATAAAACGATATTGTTGAACTCTGGCACTTTTGTGGTTATCATAGCAAGTTTTTTACCACCAATGTGAGAACGGATATGATCGCTTGCAGGTATCTGGGAGTGGCAGCTGTGTTGCCCCTCTTGTAGAGCGAACGGTAGTCCGTTGTAAGGTGTGCCTGTCAAAAACATACTGGGACAACGAGAGTATTGGTAGAAATCGTACTAAAACAGCATCTGTTTTGTGGCCATCAATGACTGCGTGTATTTAGCAAGCAATCGATGAAAATTTTCAAAGAGTGGGTGTTTGTTCTTTCAGTTGATGTTTTTCCAGGCATCGTTTTAAACTTCAACACTACTTCATCTCATGTATTCTTTCAGATAACGATAGTTCAGGGATTTAAAACTGTTCGAGATTAACCGTCTGTGCATAGAACCTTGTTTTCCTCGGAAAAAAACAATAGGCAAGCTAAATATTCACTGTGTTTACGTTGCGTACGGAAATTTTTGTGCTTTAGAGCTGAATATTCCTGAATCCTCAAGATTACCTCTAGTCAAGAAGCAAGAGTCTTATTTTCAAAACACCCTTTGTCATAGGTGATGCGTAGGAACACCAACACTCACTTCACAATCCGATTTTAGAAATAATAAAGTTTCGAATTGTTTCCAAAGTGCACCTCTGTGGATTGGTCATCTCCCTATGCAGAAATATACAATGTCTCTATAAATATACAATCTTGTTTACAGTTTTATCTGCAATGACAAACAATTGCACATCTTTGGAGAGTGCACCTTAAAGGTCATTACATTACACACATCTGCTTCTGTCACGCGAGTTTGTGTGACGTTATGTATAACAATAACTGCTGTAACCTTCATTGCGCCCTCATGTCTTTAAGCTCTCACGCAACTTCACAGAAATTCCTTGCACACACCTTGTGAATCAACTTTTTGTTAGTAGGCTTTTAAGAGATGACGCAAAATCCGTATTTTTGATCTGATCTGTGGTTTTGCAACAGAGAGTCTAGTTCTCTCCCTCCCCCCCCTTGGCTCCAACAATTCTCTTAACTGGAAGGCAAGTAAGTTCTAGGTGGTTAGGTCACACTCGGAGAACAGGTGCATATGGGTGTGTGAAACAGGCATGGCATTTTGAGGTGGAAAGCAGTAGAGAAAGAGGAAGACATGATGGAAAATGTTGAGCTGGAAAAAAGTAATGGAGGTGTCACAAAATTGGCATAAGCTACCAATGGCAGAGTCAAATTGATTGTACCAATTTATGGAAGGAATGTCTATAACCCCTTGTATATGGGAAAAATTCTGACTCAAATAAATGATGATGCTGTTGATGATGATGATAGTGGCAGTGATAATAATGGTAGGTCTTGCTTTCTCATCAAAGTGCAGAAAGGAAACAAAAGAAAAACATATTTCTGAAAACTCCGCAAAACATGATAAATTATATTAATTTTCATTTACAATAACACAGCACAAAGATTCACTGGATACCCTTTTAGATTGTTGGATATGAGTCTAATATAAAAGGACAAAATAATGCTTAATCAAGGAGCAATGTCATGAATGGGACAAACTTGTCAAAAACATGGCAGCCTAGGCTGCATTAACTCAGATCTGGTTCAGGCACTTGCATACCAAATACCCATAATGAATTTACTGCCTGTAAATGATATTTAGTAATTTACATAATGTCTAAGCCAAAAAATGGTTAATATACTTGAGAATGTCTCTATGAACACACTACACTATATACACCATAATCTGCAAAGATACAAAAATGTTTACAGATTTTACTTCTGTAAAGCCTTGATAATGATTTTGTCTATTTACATTTACACAATAAACCTATAAGCATCGTAACAGATAATATTATTACTGAGAATTTCAATAACATTAAAACCAGTCCTAGAGATATAATAATTTATGATAAAATCATTTTACATAATTTCACAAAGGGAACTTGATATTCTCTAGAGTAAATAATGGTAAAAGCAAAACTATTAACACAATCTGTTTTTATCTTCATATGGCTAGAAAATAAGGCTAGAATAAATAAAACAAAAAAATGAATTCCATAGAAAAATGTCCTAAAGTATAATAACTATTAAGGATTAAATTATGAAAGCTGAGGAGTAATGTAGATTGGATGAGTAATAAACAATGTCTTTTATCCCCCTCTACTTTCAGTAGATGTGGTTAAACTTGTGGTGGTACTTTGATTGCAAATAATGGGCAACAATTTCAATTTGGGGAACATTTTTAATCCAGGTAATTTCAAAACTGTCAAAAGTCACACGATATCACAATGGGTCATATAAATTGGAAAATATTTAATCATTTCATTTTTGGTAGTACAGGTGGAGTTTTTATTATAATTCCATCTTTAACGTAAAGAACATCTACAGTGTCCTGCTACAGGCATGTTATACCATGAACTTTTCGTTTTAAAAGAAGACAAAACTGTCATACTCTTATTTAAATAAGCTCAAACAACATAAGCTTACAGCCTAGCTCCTCCTAAACCCTAGATCCAAATTCTAATTGTGTCCCAGTGATTGAACTGTCGATTAAATTTGCCAGATTTCAAATCTTGCGAAACAGCTAACTCTGACAATCTGCAATTCTCTTTACTTGTAACGTCATGTCTATTGAGTTTACTGATCAATTCCTTGTCAAGTCCTACCGAGCATAAAAAACTCCGTGGAATTCTTTGAAAACTTCTTGTTGTTAAGAGAGCCTCTGATGACCTATTGGAATCGATTTGGGATGAAAGACCCGCTGTACCCATGTCTAGAACTGGTGATACTTTGGGAAAGTTTGGACTACAGTGACCAGATATAGGCCCATCAGCTTCAAGAGATTCACCACCAAGTATGAAACTGGTATGCGACTTTGCTTCAAAACAGGCAGGATCTCTATAAGGCTCATCGCTCATACCAGAAGTCAACAAGTTGAGAAGTGAAGGGCAAGAAGTGTCCTCCGATGTAGCAGAGTATGAAGTGCCAGAATCGACTTGGCAGTAATTCTTTTCCGCACATATATGGCTAGAGTCACAAGAGAAGAAAACTTCATCAAAGCCCTCGAAAAGCTCTGAATTTAAGTCCTCCACCGTAAATCGACCGGGGCAATATTCATTTAGTAACATCTCTTGTAAAGTGTGTCTAGGCAAGTCATCGACTTCGCTCTCAATATGAAAAACAGCTGATTGAGGGCACACCGGTTCATCGTTGGGGTCATGAATATCGCCAAAATACGGGTCTTCGAGCAGTTGAGCAGCTGTCAGTCTTTTAGAAGGATCCAAACGCAGCATTTTTTGGAGAATGTCAAGTCCTATGGAATTAAATGAAAACATCAAAGATGTGTCTCAGACTGATATGTCTTACATACACAAAAAATTGAGAATAAAAGAATTCAAAGAGAAAGATCAAGTGTTCAAAATAAAGTTAGCCGTAATTGAGGATAGAAAGCAATATAAGGGTTATGGGCACAATACGACACAGTTCTGTAACCTGCGTCATGTATGAAAACTTCCCCTTTCAGTTTGACGCAATAAGATCTACAACTATGCGCACATTTTAATTTCGGTTGCGTAGGAAACTGATGTTCCTCGTTCAGAAAACGATACGCAATTAGGCTGCGAAGACAACAGGAAGTTTTTAACAGTTAGCTTCTTTACTAATCGGACATATTCAAGGGATAATAACGGCCACATATAGTTCATGCTATTGCTAACAACCCTAGAAACCAAATTGTTGATGTAAATTACAGAAAAGTTGCTGTGTCACGTTTGTATTATAACATGGTCTCTAGGAAACATGCGTCAATGCTTATGCAACGGGGCTATTGTTAAGGGGAATCACCCTAGATTCTTCGCATACGAAACACATCGCCTCCAGTGACTCTGCGCCATCACAAAATCGTTACCTACATGGACTCAGGGATGGTAAATAACAGTAAACAATAAAAAGTGAAAGAACTACGATCACGATGAGAATCTATGAAGAAATTGTGGCGGTAAGGAAAAATCTGTTTCAAAGAGGGCAGGTGGTGTGTTACTGAAAGAACGCGCAAATACGCCCTTTGGACTTTCTCAAACAATGCCACTCTGGGTGGGAAATTTTTCCGCCACAACTAGGTTACACAAGGTGGGTGTAGAAGAAGTGCTTACTCACCAGCTTGACTCATTCCTGTTACTTTAGTAGCCATAAACCTTCCACCATCGTGAAACCATGATTGTATACAGTCAATCTGCTGCAAATCGTTTTGACCCGGGAACAGAACGTTTCCCGTGCACATCTCTGCAAACACGCAACCGCAGCTCCAAATATCGACTGAAGAGTCATAATCACCCGGGGACATAATAACTTCAGGAGGCCTGTAATACCTTGTTGCGACTAGTTCTGTAAGATGTCCCGCATGATCAAATTTTGGGTCGACAATTCGTGCAAGACCAAAGTCACCAACTTTCAAAGATAAGTCTTCAGTATTGAGGAAGAGGTTCCCTGGTTTTATATCTCGATGGATGACGTTTGCTGTATGGATATATTTTAACCCTCTAAGAATTTGATAAAGAAATAGTTTGGCAACTTTCTCTTCGATTTTCCCATTTCTACTCAGGATGCGTTGTAAGTCTGTATCCAAGAGTTCTTGCGCAAGGTAAACATAGTCCAAGTTACGAAACGTGTCGGTATCTATCTCACTGATATCACATCCATTTGGGGTCCTTACGCTCGAGGTTTTCACGATGTTTTCATGGCGTAGTCTCTTCAAAATCTTCAGTTCCCTAAGAGCCACTCTACAATGTGATTTTCGCTTTAACGATAGTCGTTTCAAGGCATATCTTTCTTGTTTTCCTCCCTTCTCAACAGCAGATAGGACACATCCACTTGAGCTGCTACCGATGACCCTTATGTCGTTGAACTTTAAGTCCAGAGCTGAACCTGGTTCGATAAAATTCGATTCTTGACACGGCATCTTGCTAATGTCTATACCCTATGACGACTTGAGGATTTTGATCTTATGTCCCAACGAAGCTATCTTTCAAATCAACATCTAGGTGGATCGAAACCTCCTAATGGTTATCCTTCAGGCTGCTCGTAGTTTAAACTGAGTGATATGGTGAGTCATCTTTTTATGTGTTTCACCGGCTCCTTTTTTAAACTGCCGCCCAGGAACTCATCGCTGATTGGCTGCTAAAATAATAATGCGGGATATTCCTTTGTTTTGGTTCGACACGTGACTGAGCGGATGTTACGGGGCGGTTTAGATCTTTGGACTAATTCGAAAATGGTCAGGTGAATAGCTCTGACTAATATGCGCATTTCAGAGCGTTCAAGGAAATATGCAATGAAAGTAAAGGAAATTGATATAGTCCTCGATTTCCCTTTGCCTATAAGAAAACCCCCTTTTGAAAGGCTATAGAGGAGGGTATGAACACGTCATAGGAAACTACATATGGCTTAGCTCAAGTGGGCCATTAGCTAGTGGAAAGGTAGACAACGCATGTTGTATTCGGTTTTTCCTAAATACAAAGATAGTCTGATTAAAGTTGAAGTTGGAGAGTGGCTGAGTTTGGAAAACAATATTTCCACATCTTATGCTGAATTTGTTGATAGTTCTACAGACATACAGACTTATACATTCACTTCACTTCTGATCGCAACCGTGTAGGCCTATAAACAGGCACGCCTGCCCGCACCGAGGGCAGGGGGGCAGGGTTCCTATTGAGGGCACATTATAAATACTTTTGCACTAAAATAATTAAGTCCTTGGAAAGGGCAGGAGGGGCAGCTGCCCCCCTGTCCCCCAGCGTAGGCGTCCCTGCCTATAAATGATAGATGTTGTATACTTCTTTCACAAAATAAGCTTTATTTTGATACACAAGACATTCGACACCTTCTGTAATTTCGCCCATGGGTTGCATAAAAGTCTTCAATACAGCTGTTTGATATTTATAATTCAATAAATATTAATGAACATCTAAATATTAATAGGCCCATAAAATGATCTAAATGGGTGTTGTGATAGTTTATGTTGCTACCCTTGACATTATAAGCTTAGACGTTGTTTGAATAAGAAACTTTGATCGACACCTAGTACTAAATGTTTCTTTATATGGCCTGAAAATTTTTGCAGTCTATTACTAAAAGTCTCTTAATTGGTTTCTTTTTGTTTTCGGGACCTAAGGTTGCCTAATTGTTTGCAAGTTCAGCATTTTTGGATGTATAAGAACTTTGATAGTCATGGAAAAAACCAAGTTAGATCAAAATAAAAAATTGCAATCTTTTCCAAACAAAAATTGAGCAAATTATGACTTGCAAAATTTGTTGACAAAGGAGTTCATCACCTATAGTCTAAAATTTAGTTTCTTAATTTTTTCTTGAGCATAATACTAGAGTTTCGTAAATTTTTGACCAGCCAAGTATTTTTTTCTTATAAACTTGTTTCTTTTAAAATTAAAAACGTGTAATGTCATTTGTATGGGGGTAAGTGCTATTGTTAGCAGGGGTTAATCTAGGCTGCCTTTGGAATAGGGTAAAAGTAATTGGAGGGAAATAGCATCCATGGATTTCGAAAGGACATTGAAAAGCAAACTGAAGTTTAGCAGACATTTGTTCATAAGGTGATTTCTAATCATTACACGAAAATAGAACCATTTTTCAATGACGTGTGAAATGTGAGCGCAATTTTCTCGTCAGCGATCACTTCCAGGAAACACTTTCTCAACAAGTCAGCTTTCAACTACTTTTATCATTCTACTTAGAATAGCCCCTGACTCTTCACTGAAATGGAAGTCATGAAAACGATGTACATACACTAGGTATGTGTATGATATTAGGTTTTACTTTCAGATAGGAGTCGTTCTCGTTTATCTCCCATTATCTCCACTTTTTGTCTCCATAGATCTTGTTTGCAGTGTCGAAAATCACAAAAATGCTCCTCTTCTAAAGTTTGGTACATTCCCTGTGGGGATGATGAGTTTCAAAAGTGCAAAATGTTATTTCAAAAGTGGTCGGTACAGTCAAAAGCTACTCGGTATACATGTTCATGGGTCAATCGGTAAGTTACAGGACAGTTGATAAAATTAGGTGTCAGTCGGTAAAATCACAGGTCAGTCGGTGAAGTCATAGGTCAACTGGTGAAATCATGGGACAGTCAATAAGTGAACACATGAATCAGGCTGTGAAATCACAGGTCAGTTCATGGGTTAATCGGTGAATCATGGGACACTTTTTAAGTCAGCTGGTAAAAACTGCTTTTGGTGGTTAAGATGCGACGCTTTCAGTGCCAACCACTTATGTGAGAAGTTTCTTTGGCTAGAAAAGTTAGCCTTCTTATTGGCCAAAAACTTCCCGTGTTTTACTCTGTATATCAGTGTATTCGTTGAATGACCAGATTTCGGCCCCAGTGTTCGCATCAGAAGGAGTTCAACAAAGGAAGATCATTGGCTAAGTGAGCTTTTTCACCTGTTTGTGAACGAACTGCATACGAAAGTTTTAGCTTCAAACCGGCCGACCACTTTATTCAGAAGCACAGAGCAGATGTATTTTTAATGGGCATGACTCATAGCATATCCAGTATGTACAGCAACCTTTCTACTTAATGGAAAATCGCCATGTGAAATACTTTGTAAAGTGCTGGAAATGCGCCAAGATTATAAAAAGTCTAGTGTTATCTGGAAGCATTAGATCGTTCTAGCCTTCCTTTGTTCTCGAGGCAGTCAACAAACGTCTCCATAGAGTAGAAAACTCTAATATCAGGAATTTTCCCTTCACTCTCTAGTTCACCTGCACACTGGAATCGAAGATACGTGACGCCTGTATATGCAGGTGGAGATGACTAAGGCCCGAAAGTGAACTGTCAGGCAGATGCATTCACAGAATTATTAAATCTGCTTTCGTTACTGGTATTCGCTACTGACGGAGGGAAATTATTAAGAAAGATAATTAAACTCTAAGTATAATTATTTTTCCATAGACAAAGGCAGGACAATTGATTATGTATGTGGGCAGTATTTCTCCGCCTATAAATGGCGTTATGGGGCGTGGAGAATGTCGAATATCCAAAGAGAGGAGGCAACGATAAAAAGGCCTTCTTTGAGTGATGGAAGTATTATTGATTGCCTGTACTTCCCTACGTATAGGCGGATGGAATCCGATTTTTAATTAATAGAAAGAAAACTAAAAGAGTGAAAACTTCCCTACGTTATCTACTGTAGGAAAATGCAATCAGTTGAAATACTTTCTATATTACTGCTGTCCTCGAGATATGCGTAGGTTTGAGAAAATTCTGCAAGCAGCTGGCTAAATGGCAGCAACCCCACCCTTGGCTGTTGGTGTTAGGTTGGTATATGAAGCCTCATCTTTTGCCTCGTAATCACCCTTGAATCCAGGCCATATAACTTCCCCTGCGAGGACTCTGTAAGGATGCGTATATCGCATTTTACTTCTATGAATTTTTGTTTTCTAACAGATGTTTATGCTTATTATCTTTTCCATCGAAATGACCCAGAAGGCAGAACCTTCTACAGAAGATAAATTTCATTACTACATCATTTGATCCACCGACTATATTTTCTGCATGAGAAACAAACCCTGGACTAACCCTGATCTTCCTACATGCTAAGAAGCATAGATTCATGTAACCTCTATGTATAAACTTGTTTTTGTTCAAGTTCCTTTTCGTTTTTGTTGACTATATGTGTAACCTTGTCTACCAGATACAAGTACCTATTTGTAGAGAGATTATTTGAGATATACACATGAGAAGTTTAAAAAATTACAAAATTCTGTAAAGTTGATACCTTTGGAAAGCTGTATATACATAGCTAATTTAACCAACTAAAGTAATATACAAAATGCTAAATTGCAATGCGTTACATTATATAAAGTAGAGATATTTATAAATATAATAAGAACTATGAAAGTTTGGTAGAATGATCAGGTCTGTTAATTTCTATTGTGTTTAAATTGTTCATGGTTCCATTCTTTAAAATACATGTTAAGGAGAAGTCTAGCAGTGAATGTGAGCGCTTCGTAGTATAAGATAGGCCATACTATGGACATGGTGAATTTTAATAGTGAATGTGAGCACTTTATAGCATCAGGTGGACTGTTCCGGAAAGGATGCTATAGCTTGCCTCGCCCTTCAATCTTTCATTTGTTGAAGAATTTTAACTAGCTGACATTTTCCTAAAATAGGAAGAGAAGCAAGGGGAGAGTTGATATTATTTGTAGAAATATAATTTTGAATTTATGGTTAACTGAAAGGTGCTAGTTGCTTCAGACTTGTTTTTTGATACTTTATTTATAGTTGGGTAATGGGTTTGGCTTAATTCTTATCAAATGAGATAATTGATACTAACTAAGATAAGAAACAAGTGGAGGTACCTCGCTATGTTCTCAATTTTGTTGTACATTTTCAAGTTTATAGAATTAGAACATATTGCTCCGAACCCAGGCACTCTGTTACTTTGAAAAAATTAAATAGCATCTTGAGAACACAAGCCTCCTGTGCATTGAAGTGTGAAGCGAAATTGTCTATCTTTAGTTATTCTCAGAGGTTGATTGATTGACCCCCCCCCCCCCCCACCTCGTCACTTCACCCTTGAGTACTTCCCTTCTGGTTACAATGGTAGCCTCGTTTCAAGACGAATGAATGACTGCTGCGCATCCACATATCGGACTTCACAACGCATCGACATGGCACAAGAGCCGCCAATTTCCTCATAGTCGCTAACGTTTATTGACCGCAAGGACTCCAGAGCCAATCTTGGGTTTCAGGAATCCTTGACTTTGCTACGCATTGACGAAGCTTGTTTTCAATGACGTATTTCTTAAGATAATGAACGAAAGTGTTTCTGTGCTGACTAAAAGTTTTTCAGGTTTTTTGATGGAAGTCTAACTATACCGTCAGTCTTAAATAATGAGGCATCTGGGCATTCTTAGATCAAAAGATGCATCTGCCAACGGGTTTCCGGTGAACTACAATCGGAGTTTTTGTCGGCATCCATATACCTAGGCGCTCATTCTCTGCTGAATTGATCGCACGTGTGCCTAGCACATTTGCTCATAATGATCGTATACTTGTACACAGAGGTCTCTCCCAATGCACAGAGCTGTACTTTATACAGGTGAGTTCTCTCCCAATGCACAGAGCTGTACGAAGTCTAATTTTTGCATTTCCATAGCTTGATTACTGAATAATATAACATGGTCGAATCATAATTTCATATTGAATACTGTCCCATAGTTTTTACTTCTCCTTACTTCCGTTTTCACTGTCCCGTATACCTGGTAGCTTAAGCGTATACCTGATAGTTTAAAGGCTAGGCTTTTCAAATACTATCTAGTTCAGCATTCCTGCCATCCATTTTCTTGTGGCTTCCCAACAAACAACTAGAAAAGTGGGATATCAAAGTCTTTAAGGGACATCGGACCAATAATCTTCGATAACTTCAGAACTGTCATTCTTGATTCGTTTGGGTGACACTTTACAAGCAATCTTAGACAACCAGAAGTGTTTAAAGCAAAAGTCATCTAATGTTAACGTAGATAGCCTAATAATAATATAAATTTAGAAATCTTCAAGCAGGCTAGCGTTGGTACAACAGAGGAAACTGTCACCAGGTCAATTTATGGTGAGACAGCAGCGAAAAGAAAGCCAATTTTACCTACCTGCTTGGATTTGTGAGAGAATTTCATGTGTCACAAAAAAATTAACCATTTATGTATTGTTACAAGCAAATGTTAAAAAGCAGGACCGACTTATGCATGCTAGAGTTGAAAGCGCCCATGACCAATTGTTATTTTTAGATCGGTCATCCAAATCCCTAATCCAAGTCTCTAAGTGCTCACGTTTCTAAGTTTATCCTTGATATTTGGCAACTGTTGTGCCTCACGCAGCCAGTGTTCAAAGAGTTGGCTTTTTCACGTGCGGTGTTTGTCATTTTGATGAAACTTGGAATCTTTGGAGATGTTGGTTTTCCATGAAGGTGCTTCAGAATTTCAAAGGGGAATTTTTATGTTTAACCTGAGAAATTGAACTTTTCAAAATTGCTAAAAAGCTCAGGGCCTACTGGACTAGGTTTATTTGTTCACGCTAGGGAAAAATTGTAATAAACTTGTGAAACATGGTCACAGAATCCTAAAATGTGAAAAGAAGAAGGGAGAATAAGATTTATGAAGGAAGATAAAGGGAATAGAAGAGACGAGAAGGGAGAAGATGAAGTGAGCAATGGAAGATGGCACTCTGCTGAAGCAACGGATTATCCAATAGAGATACTTCTTTCCCTAGTTGAGATATCTGTAAATTTCTCTGTTGTTGTGGTTGTTCAATCATGCATTCGGCCGTGCATTCCACAAATAGATGAATTTAGACCACACCTCGGTTCTTATGCTTTGACACTAATTATATCGTCATATTTCCCAAGTGGCTATTTTTCAAGCAGGGAACCCTTTGGTATAGTTTACGCTATGCAATCATGTTTTTCTGCCCTCAACTCCTTTCTAATGCTTGCTGTCTAATGAGATCTTCTTTATAGCTTAGGTGATTTTAACTCCAAGTTGATATTGCAACAGAGTTGGTCCATCTCGGCTACTCGTTCCTGGTACTTTTGTTGGCGTTTTTGTTGGTACTATTAATGTCACTTTTCTTAACAATTTCTTGATAAAGTTCACGTCTGTGCTGTGGGTATGAATTACTGTGATCCTCGGCAAAATGAAGTGTGTTCATCAGTGCGTATCTGGTTGTTATAATAATAATAATAAGAGCAATATTTATACAGGGTAACCTTGTCAGTACTATGAGTATTGTTATCAATAAGGGCCCTGTCTGAAAATTAAAAAGAACGAAAAGTAATCCACCAATTTACAATGTAAAAATCTAAGATGTCCTTCAATACTTATTGTTAAGAAATAAAATGACTACAAAAGTTGCAGATGTTCTTTTAGTCGATGCTTGAAAACAACAAAGGATTCCAAGCTTCGAATTTCAACAGGCAGCTCGTTGTAACAAGATGGGCCTTGGAACCAGAAGGACTTTTTTGCTGCTTCTGTTCTGACCCTTGGAACACGTAAAGTAGCTTTATTGCCTCTTGTACCATAGTTAGTTTGCCGATAACATCATATCACAGCCGAAATATACCGCTTAAACTAACATGTAGTATAATCTATTTTTGAGATGCTATTTGATAAACGGAAATAAAGGAATACTGTAAAACGATTTATTTAACACAAGTATAATAAACGGTGTATTCCCATAACAACACTCTAAAGATACACTAATAATTGACAACTTCGAAACGAGACTTAACTTAAAACGGCTTTTCCAACACGACTGTACATAACTGCAACTATATCACGAATGGGGTTACAAGTACAAAACGGATATCCCAAGTACAACACACCAATATGACATTGACACGATAACAACTAGGAACACTCAAAACAAAGAGATGATGACAGCAACTGTGGAGATGAATGGTGCAATAACACAATATGCCGATGGCGAAACAACAAAAGACGGAGCCAATAAAACAAAGGACTAACGATACTCAACAAGACGTGACTAATTGATAACACTAAAACTTGTACTCTAACATCACTCCCTCCTTCAAAAACAAGCCTCCTGGCTTGAATTGTTACAGAGAGTAGTGAAAAAAAACTAAATAATAAATGAAACAGAGAATAGACAAGACGTGCTACAACCTAAAAACATTTAAAGCAATCAAACTACGTTATGCCATAATTGTCACTAATTCTTGAAACATTGTCTGAGGCTTGGTATAAGCGAGGATTTAAACACTCGGCATAAGTATACAAGTTCTGTTTTTGCTGAATTTCCTCTGACGGTACGACCAACGATTCTCTGTTCTTATCTTCAATGTCTCCTCCCTCATCATTTTCCGCAACAACCCGAGTCTGTCGATTCGGTTCCGTTCCAAAGTTTATTTCTCTCTTGTCTAGTTCCGTGGTTATGTCCTTTAGCTTTTGTACAAGTTCACCGATATCCCGATTGATAGATTCAACCTCAATGGACGCTACTGGAATAGATCTTTGTGGCGGGGATAGGTCCATAGGAGAGACATGACAGCAAGAATATCTCTTTTCCCAGCAGTACTTGGCAACATGGCCGACCCTCAGGCAACAGTAGCATATGGGCCGGCCATCTTCACACCTATAGATGTTGGTACGATTCGCAAACGGATATTTGGTTCTCTCTTCAGCCATTCTAACTTTGTCAACCATGGCAGCAACAACTGATATGATAAGGTCTTTAACATCCTCCACTGAAATCATCTTGTCTCTGAAGGTAGGAGTTCCTCCAACGGGGTACCAATGTAAAACGATTTATTTAACACAAGTATAATAAACGGTGTATTCCCATAACAACACTCTAAAGATACACTTATAATTGACAACTTCGAAACGAGACTTAACTTAAAACGGCTTTTCCAACACGACTGTACATAACTGCAACTATATCACGAATGGGGTTACAAGTACAAAACGGATATCCCAAGTACAACACACCAATATGACATTGACACGATAACAACTAGGAACACTCAAAACAAAGAGATGATGACAGCAACTGTGGAGATGAATGGTGCAATAACACAATATGCCGATGGCGAAACAACAAAAGACGGAGCCAATAAAACAAAGGACTAACGATACTCAACAAGACGTGACTAATTGATAACACTAAAACTTGTACTCTAACAATACACTACCTTTCTTTACAGATTCCGATCATTATGTGTATGTCATTAGACAAATGAGCATTCCTGTATTGGCTTTTGCTATTTATAGTTTTGTGTACATGAGAGGTAACACGGTGTCAAATATAGAAACATACAGATGTTTTTATGCTAAGCGATACATATTTGAAGCTACGCAAGTTTTATTTAAATCCTTATGTGCCACGTTTACTAAACAATACTGTGAGGATATGGAAGGGGTATGTTATATAGACAAATTCAGCAAAAAATATACCACTTGGATGGCCTAAACTGCGTGTGCCATATTTGCACTTATTTAATGTCTGCTTTGTTCATTTTTACTGTTTTATTTTAGACTCATATGGTTTTGATTGGTAGTTAATACTATCTCCTTTCAATCAGTTTCAAACATGTTGAAATGAAAACTGAAATGAAAAAGTAAGTAAATTATGATAATAAGACTTGAGTAGGTATGGAGTAGTTTGAGGATTTGAGAATAAATGCTGCGAGCAATTTCACAACAGCACTTTATGTTAAAATACTGCCGGCTACTCTGGTTTCGATTAAAATTATTTGGTTTTATGAAGTTCAATTTCACCAATTGCCTTTTTACCCAAATTTACATATCAACCAGTTGGCATTAACACGTTAGTTTTGCCAAACCTGAGGACTTTCTGTTAGGAGAGGGCTGGAGTTTTGAAATTTGGGTGCAAATAATGAAAATGTAGAATAATAGCATAAGAGGCTATTGCAGTATATTTTAATGTTCTTGCTATTTTTTGCAAGAGAATTTAACTTTTCAAGGTCACTATTTGAACTTTCAAGGTCACTATTTGAACTTTCAAGGTCACTATGTGAACTTTCAAGGACCACTATTTGAACTTTGAAGGTCACTATTTGAACTTTCAATGTCACAGTGTGAACTTTCAAGGTCCACTATTTGAACTTTCAAGATCACTATTTGAACTTTCAAGGTCACACTATGTGAACTTTCAAGGACCACTATTTGAACTTTCAAGGTCACTATGTGAACTTTCAAGGACTACTATTTGAACTTTCAAGATCACTATTTGAACTTTCAAGGTCACTATGTGAACTTTCAAGGACTACTATTTGAACTTTCAAGGTCACATTATGTGAACTTTCAGGGTCACTATTTGAATTTTCAAGGCCACTGAGTTTTAGGCCTTTGATCTGCTTCCTATTATTTATCTACCATCGTCCACAGAATCAACCTTCGTAGAACTATTGAGTGTACCCTTGCTCTGTTAAACAAAACAAACAAGTGCGCACTTCCTCGTAGAGTCCATACTTTAACACTTCATGGAACTAGGCCCTAAGTTTTAAAGCGAGTTCTGTGGACAATTCCCAGCATTTTGGATTTCTCGTATTTGAATCTGAATGGAAGATCACGGCATTCATTACTTTATGAGAAACCTACAGGAAGGTTTGACCGGGAATACTACATTTTATGAGAGGAAAAACCTGGTGATTTTCCAGGAAATTGTCCCATGCTACAAACTCTTTCATCAAATTGGTCATATGTGGTCACCTCTCACATGTTATCTCACGCTGACGTGGCATGTTAAATTTTGTTTAAAGGACCGATTATTGCCCAAGGTTTATTTGTCTTTCCAGTCTCCTAGTTCCTTCCGAATATTTACAATATTTCTTTTCGAGCCTCACTTTAGGTAGGCTTATTTTATGTTTCTATGTTACTCCGAAAGGTTTTCTAGCAGCTCCTAGGGAGTAAGATGGAAGGATAATGAATAACAGACCTATAATACACGGAGATGCATTCTGGAAGATCTCTTCGGAATGTTATGTCAAAGGCAGTAAATATTTTGCTGCATTTACATTTTTGAGAATTGCTGCCATTCATATTGGCTTGCATCAATAATCAATTCCATTTTTTACTGTAGGACATTAGTCTAACCATTCTCCTAGCTATCATGTTTAGCATTTTGGTACAGTTTCACACGCGGTTTTTTTTGTGAAAACTGAATGTGATGTGGTTCATGTGAAAAACATTTGTGGGAAACCTCATTTTTTAGACCCATTGAAATTGAAGAAGACCAGATGTGATAATCCTCTTTGGCAAATTGGCCATTCTCTCCCCGTCTTCTTTCCTAATTGTTTATCAATTAATAACGCCATTACTGACGGGTGATTCTGGAGAGATTTTTTACATTCCTCTGCAGATTTCCATAATCTTCTTTGTGCATTGATATAAAACACCAATTGAAGAAATGTCCATTTAAGCTAACGTCCACTTTGAAAGAGCCATTATGTTCCCATGTGAACAGGAGATATACATTGACCAGACCACAGCTCATGGAACGGCCTACAAGCAGGGACTTTTGCAAAACTGAGACCAGTCCGGGAAAGGAAAGCCGGCTTTTATTTTGAATCCACTTTTTATTCACTTGCATAAAATGGCACTTTTGTAAAAGTGGGTTTGGCTCTCTGGCCGAGCCCCCACAAAATTGTTCCCTTTGTATGGTCCAATGGTCCCATAAAACAAATAATGATGTCCCACACCTACTAACCTATAATGCTGTATGGACCAGGCCTCTCCTATCTATACCAGGCCCGTAGCCAAGAGAGGGCCTGGGGTTGGGTCAAGGCCCCCTGAACTTGTGAAATTTGACTCTGTGCTTCTCCTATAAAAATAAATTATATATATATATATATATATATATATATATATATATATATATATATATATATATATATATATATATATACATATATAGACACTCAAGAAAAATTTCCAATTTTTAAAACGTTTCGGCACAAGCCCTCATCAGTTCTGACGAACTCGTTCATCAGTTCTGGTCCGTGAGAGCGGATGAAGGCTTGTGCTGAAACGTTTAAAAGTTGACATTTTTCTTGAGTGTTTATTTGTTTCTTTAAAAATTTCTTTGTGATTGGAACTATTTGAGCGTATATATATAAATATATATATAATTTTCTCCTGGTTTTTCTGAGCACTATATCAACCTTTTTGTTTGCACCGAAAAAGGAGAAATCCTGGTTACTCGCTAGCTACTGATTGTATATATTAGAGCTGCTTGATAAAGGCGAAAGCCGAAAGTGACCATAAGGTGCTAAAAACCAGGGGAGTTAAAACAAGCAGTTTTTCTGTTTGCACCGAAAAAGGAGAAATCCTGGTTACTCGCTAGCTACTGATTGTATATATATATTTATATATTGGCTGTGCCCCTTTGCGAATTCAAGCTGGCTAAGGGCCTGATCTATACATGCACTTTTGTTTTGTACTAAATTTCGTTTAGGGCTGAAAGTCCATATATTTTAGCGCCCTCACTAGTCTATAATAAATGGGTAATTTTTTATCACACAAGATGGCCCAGGGAAAAGCAAACGGTGATCGGTCATTTTTCAACATTTAGTGTGAACAAAACAGTGCGTCATCAATGGACTTGATCTTGCAATACTGCGAGCGTAGACTTATCATTTTTCCTGTTGCTCAATGATGAATGTTTTGCCTTTTATGTTGCTCAGGTTTGTATACTGCTATAATCGATTGATGTAAAGGCATTTGATATACAAAAGATAACTTCCTCTTTCATTATTTTAAGTAAAACGTCAGTCCTCTTGAGGAATACCTAATTTCTCGGAAAGCAATGCAGCACTACACAGTAAGTGCTTACAAATTTCTTGGAGTTCCGCATCTGTGCAGAACAAAAATTTGCGCTGGTATTATCTAGGAAGGCAATGACCAAACTATTTTCTATTTTCTTAGCATTTCATCATTAGCTTATGCCTATTTTCTTTCAAATGCTCTTACAAAGTGCATTTTTTGGTGATGCATTCACTTCGTTCTATTTGCGTTCCTGAAAGTAATATTTTTTCGTTCCATGTTTCTTGTTCTCATCGGTTTCTGTTAATTTGTTCACGAATGGAATAAAAGCTTAATTTTGGTAGCTTGCTCGTTCATGTTTCCCTTAACAGTTGATCATGCTTGTTATTCCACGAAACTTCAAATGCAAGAGGAATTTGAGTTGGAATTTCCTTATCAACCCTAATCCCATTTCCTAAGCACAATAATTGTTGCCCTTTGGATATAACTTGTCAACGAAATACTACACAGCACAGTACACACTCTTATCAAAATGATACCTAATTTTTCACTGAGCCTCAATATTCTTAAATTATTTTAATTTAGAGCCTAAGAATATTCCTAAATTATTCTCAAATTTCAGCGTTTTGAGCATTAATTCTCGTATATTCTACATTCTTGTGATAAACAGTACGTAACTCAGGGGCGGATCCAGCCTAAAATCTGACTGAGTTCCAAATACTTGGAGGGGTGGGGTCAAAGTGTGCTAGGAAAATTTTAAGACCACGCCCTTTTATACAGCAAGCAACCGCCCATTTAGTCAAAATTGCTGATAAACAGTAAGGAGAAACCTGATGGCTTCCTGTCCCCATAATGCTAAGATGTGCATTATTTTCTCAAGGTAGAGGTATTATGGGGTGCTACCCATTTATTGCTACAGGGTTTTGAACAAATACAAAACTGCATAAACAGTCAAAGTTAAGGCCTTAAAAGCACTTGGAAATCAATTGAAATACTGAATATATACATAGAATAGATAATGAAGCAGAAATTATTATATCACAACTGTGGAAATCATACAGATTTCTGGAAAATTATTGCTTTCCATTTTGCAGGCAATCCTTCATATGGTGGCAAAGTTTACTTTAGATACAGGTTTCACTAGATGATCTGTAATGTTCTATAGGAGAATGAAAATTCTTTCCCAACTGGTGGTTATATAACCTCTCTCCTATGGATATAATTTTTCTAAAATGGTTATCTATTCTGTAATACATCCTTTGATAAGTCTCCAAGTCTGGAGGATTATGTTGATGGCATGAGTATACATGGTCCCAGAAACGGGCGTGACAGGGTATTGAAAGGTGCCAGTGCTTGGAAAAATTCCTTAATTCGAAACTTTTCCAATCACTATAATGATAATAATAAAGTAAAAATTGTTCATAAGGGCATTCTGTTCGATGCAGAAGTTCTCAGTGTGAGCAAACAACTGATAAAAGCAAAAACACCAGCTTTAATTGATAGGCCTAAAAGTAATGTGGATCCAAATACACTCCTGAGACTAGGTGCACACTCAGACGTCTGGCCTTTTGCTCATGCACACTCAAAATCTCATCGACAAAGGCCATACTCAACTCTGCAGACTGGTCCTTAGCAAAGCTCTCCGTGACATCTCGATCTCGATGGCTCAATGGCAAGCCCAAAAGCCCAGCCTGTCTTTGAAATAACCAAACTTTCCTAATGTTATTTCTTCGTGTCCATGAAACCCATCAGGTAACCCTGTCTATGATTCTTGATGGAAGCAGATACAGTTGGTAAACGTGCACTAAAGGTCGCCATATTAACATTCAATAGTGAATTGAAACAGGATGTGCCTAAACAAAGATGACTTCCAAACGATGGTAGACCAATCAACGAATTCTTACCTACTGACTTATTGTTTCTGATAAATTTCATTTCCGAGTTCCACCATTGTGTCTGACTAGGTTCCATCCGAGTTCCAAATCGAAAATCTATTGTCTATTTCTGATCATTTCCGATGCCCAAGGATTTTATTTCCGAGTTCTGTGAGTTCCCCAGGATTGTCCACCGCAGATACAAATCATGACAGTGCTCCGCATAGCTAATAATATTTTTCAAAGTGTAGGCGAGAGAACCGGGAGAGAGAAACAATAGTGTTTTTCACTGTCATTGAATTAAATCATGTAACTTTTTGGAAACTTCATTGTAACCCATAATATATCTAGCTAACTTTGACTTGAATGTAATGAAATATCATTTTATTTTGCAAAATCTGACTGAGTTCTGGGCAGCAGGGAACTCGGTCTGGATCCGCCACTGTAACTAACACACCCTGAAGAGTTGCTGAGTCGCATAAATGTAGCAAGTTGCAGACAGAATAAGTGAAGCTCACTCTTTTTTTCGAAAAAATACTCAAATCAGCAAAAAACCTAAACCTTGATGAAGCTTGAGCCTTGCATTATTATTAAATTATTCTTAAACACATGAAATTTTGAGCCTTGATATTCCTATAGACTATTTTCTTATAAAAACATGTAATTCACTATTGCATAGGGCGATGAACCGACAACAACATATTTCAACCAATATTCTCAGTCTTCTTGAATTATTTATAAATAAAAGCGTCTTTTATGAATAACCTAGGAAAAAAGCATGTATCGAAAGTAATAACATGGTTATGTGAAACTCGGTATTCGATCTACCTTTCTTGTATCTTTATTATTTCGTACGTTTTAGTTTAAAATTTAATACTTGCTTTAAGCCTGGTGTACAAAATAAAGGTATATAGATCTATATTACAAAATAAATAAAATATTAATTTATAAAAGTTATTGTTTAAAAAAGAAATAGCTACAATTAAAGAAATTTTTACAATTACAGAAATATTTGCAATTAAGTATGTGGCCATCGTCCTGTACATTAGTATGTGTGATCTAAAGTTATTGTCACACTGTTTCACACAACCGATCCAGAATTCGCAGCTCTATGTCGAATTTCGTTTGATTACTGTTCGTGCCTCTTCGATCAATTAGAGACCCTTTGCAAATATACTAAGACCGGACATTGCCGTCTCGCCTATGGGCCCACAGAAGCGCCGAAAAGCGACTCTTTCAAGTCCAGACGCTTCGATTCTTAAAGTATATCCGGTACCTTTCTTGAGAGGATTCACACGAAGTGATACACACTTGAACAGTAGTTCTTTACTGTAATGCAAACTGTTCAATTCGTGATAAAGTGTTCAAAAAATAAGTTATTCCGTTGAGAATTGTTCCATTCCACTTGGCATTGTTCTGTTGAGAAAGTGCATGCGACATTGACATGCCTGTACATGTTCGGACTCATTCTATTGGCGGAATTCTATGTTCGTTCCTAGAATAGCAATCCCACTGACTGGTACATGACCTACACACAGTACCACTATTGCTATTCATATGACTTAGGGGATACCCTTGCCAAACTGAGAGCATGAGAGAATTTATCTGTGAGGATCGCGTGCAAACGTCAATTTAGCATGCCGCCTGCTCATCCAAGTTACAAAATGCACACGAGCCCCTTGCTAACCTTTAACACTCCATGTTGTGAAAGCACGACACTAACGATCTGCTCTAAATGCCTGTTACAGGCACATTTACTCTTGGCTGGACGATTTCTTTCTTGGTTTCCTTCCAAGTGCTGTTCTTGTAGTGGCCCCAATGATCTCTCCCCAGAAGGAATAGGTCTTTGCGTGGTGGTTTTCTACCCTTTTAAGCAATTCGCGTGACTTCTGAAACCAGCGTGGACTTGCTACCGTTTCTATTCGCATAAAAAAACACTGCATGCAATGTCAGTTACACGATTTCATTTGGTAGGTAAGGATCAGACATTGGGCCTAATCAACTCAATCGCTTAGGCCATTGTATGTTCAGAGTAATTGCTGATATTATAAGTTACTACTACCATCGCCATCTTCCCGTAACGCCCCTCACGGGGTTTGGAACCGACCCTAGGGTCAGTAGACTGATTGCCAATAGCTTAAAAGAACTGACTGAAGCAGCTAATTTGAATCACATCTATTAAACGTTTTTTTTAATAAGAAAGTTTGTTTTCTCCTAGTACTGAAACTTTCTTAGTTCTTTTTATTATTTCAGTACTAAAACTTTCTTAAGACTTTCTTAGCAAAAACTTTCAATGCTGCGATTCACTGCTGTGCATGCACTTTGAGGATATTTTATTATCTCCAGGTACACCTGAAAAATGATAGCTCTTTGATACAAGAACAGATGTACTAGAAAACCGAACAGAACATGAATTATACAAACTGGACGCATGTTGAAACAGTCAGTTTATACGCAAATAACTTAAACACCGTCTATTTCTTCTAGTGCAAGGTAGTCCTCCGAGCCATCATCAAATAGTAGAAGAATTTTACCCATTTTTATATAGCATCAAGTTACTATACCCTTACACCAACCGTATTCATATAGGATCTGAATTGCTTTCCCAAAAAGATGGTGCGTTTCAGTATGATCCTGTTCATAGTCAATTTCTTTATCTTCCTCGTCTGTTTCAGCAAAATCCGCTGTAAAGTAGACCATACCATCACCAGGCAGTGCTGTAGGCACAGGGATTTCGCTAGAAACAACATCAGATGAAGCAAGAGTTGGTAAGGGTCGTGGGACACGATAACCGATAATGCAACTTAAAACAGGAGATTATGAACTTAGCGGCAAAATTGGAATTCTAAATGTATATGAACCTATAGACTTTCTTAAGTCGCCAAGAATCCAGTACTGAACTTTCTTAACTTTTAGAGGATCTGGGTACTAGTTTCCTATTTATAAGCCACCTTTATAACAAATAAAACGTTTGCCCCAACAGTTACTTTGCAGAACTGCAGTTAGAGCATGAAGCTAGAAGACTGGAAGCATTTTTCCCACCAGATACTTATAATTTAGTTGCGTTTTTCAACATTGTACCTCATTATGAGATATTTATACAGTCTACTACAAAAAGAATGTCGGAAAAATGGGCTTCCATTTTACTGTAGAACCTGTTGTATACAGTACAAGCTGTTTTTATGAGGTAATCTTCCATGTGTATTAGGGATTCCTGCCCAGGAAACTTTGGAAGACACGATAGACTACGGTACAACAACTCTGCTGCGCTCGTTTCTGCAATCATGGAAAAAGTATATCCGGATTGTCTGCTCAAGGTTTTGACACTGGATTTCCCCATCACTCCATCTATCAATGTTGTTCTTTCGTAAGATTTTAGTGAAAAGGTTTCTCCTCGTATGGAACACGAAATTCTTCGTCGATAGCAACATTTTAATGTTGGGAAGGGGGGGGGGCACGGACAGATCAGCAAAGTCCAGTGGTTTATATCCAAGATTGTAGACTTCTTGGCGTCGTCGTAGCGACTTGAGTTGACAATTGTAAACATTTTATTGAGTATTTTGAGACGAAAATATTTGAGCGTTGTTAAGGGGATCCATTGTGTTTGTATGTATAAAGAATTTCAGAATTCAATTGTATCTTGAAAAAACTATCATTAACATCACAGATTGTATGTGACTATACGCCATTACGTTAGAGTGCTAATTACACCAGAATTCAGTATTCAGCAAAAAATTTATCCGAAATGCAACGATTTCCTGTGTCCAGGCAAAGATCATTTGTTTTCGATAGACAATAAAATATCTCTATTTAGCCAAAAATGTTCTACGTCATCCAGTTGATTGAATTTCATACTGGCTTTGCAATCTTGTGTCCCTGTTACACGTTACACACTAATGATTGCAATATGGGACCACTGTAAGGGACACACACACACAGCTTCTTGAGAGCTCCTCCGTATTAGAACAGTGCACTCGATTCAAGTACTTGACAACAAGTTTCAAATTGTTTTCCAGCCTGGAACGAGATTGCATTACTAAGTTCATAAAGTTGTCTGAATATTGGCACGAAAATATTGAGCTGTGATTTGTACAGGAATGTACATTCATTTTTTAATCCTGCATTGCAGTTGATAGTCAATTTTGCAGATTGATCATTGACCATTAATCATTAATCATTAAGATAAAACACTAAACATTGTTATTAACGAATTTCTAAACAGGAATTTTTTATCATATCTACACTGGGTACACACACGTTATTTTGTAAGATACAGGTTCGAATTAGGTAAAAATTTAAGAAACGCAGGCAGGCTGAGTTTCAATAGTAACCTTGAAAACTTGTTTTTGCGACAAAATTTTTTATCAAACTGTAAGCAAAATACAAACTACATCCGTCTCTCGAATGTGTTTAACTAGACACTGTATTTCTCATCTCACAGTGCCTTGTTGTTATAGGAAATTTCAGGAATTTTAAGAAGCACTTTAAGAAACACTTAAGGTTGGATTTGACAAAATATTAAGAAGCACCTGGGTTGAAGGGAGAAAGTTTAGTGCTTATTAAAAAACTTACATACGTTAAAACCTCCAATAAACCCCCAATCTTATAGAGTGGGCTCAATAGATAAGGAGGCTTAATAAAGAGTGGGCTAATTTGGAAATTTCACTTGGAGTGAAGTGTTTTGTACTTTATAGATGATGCTCTTCTAGTCCCTATTAATTTCTAGACCAATATTGAATAGGTTTAAATCAGAGCCGGACATGAAACTATCAGCATAGAGTGGAAAATACAAGATATATTGTGACTGTATATGGCTACATGTTTCTATTTTTCTAACATGGCTATTTGTTATATGATAATGGGAAGCTAAAAAGAGAGGGGTTTATTGCAAATTTTCATGATTAGAGAGGGACCTACTGGAGAGGGGAAGAAAGGGGCTAAATAGAGCCTTAGCAATAGAAATTTACCGACAGGTTTGAACTAGGTCCCATAATTGCTGACAATACTTGATTATTATGCCAAATTTTACCGACGATTTCTAGTTGGGTTATGTGGGATCATCATACCCCCTACTTCAGCGCATCCCTGCTGATAGCATGAAATTTATATGTGTGTTACTAACTGTTTATCAATACTAGGTGGTATGCTAATTTGGGCCTAGGCCCTAGATTATCGAGAGTAGTGCTACATCGTAACAGCAAATTCTTTTATTAGGTATGCTGTCTTTGTCACTGCGTCAGATCATGGTTGAGTCAAGTAGTGTGAGTCAATGTTTTGTGCGTCCAGTAAATAATCCACTCCTCAATAAAGGTATTTTTGGAATCGAGACTCACTGAATTTCTAATATTATCTCATTTTATCAAAAGAGTAAGAAATTATTGTCTTTGCTTTGTATTCTACAGAAAGCGGCCTCTTATTCATTCATGCCACCACGCGTCTGTTTTCAAACACTATTGCAAAGAGGATTTGGATATGTTGATATATACTTACTGGTCAAGAATTCCATGCATTTTCTTTCATAGCAGAGGGCATAATGGGATAGTAGTAAGATTCAATGAAACAGCTAGAGCGGAAGAACGAAGACAAATAAGCTTATTTCAAGTTCTATAGAATACACCTGTGGAATAGTTTGGATCGATTCCAAGCTAATTTGCCTCATTGTGATAAATGCCACCACGAAGGCTTTTTCACAGTGAGAGTCCCGCTGGTCAGCTTTCCTGGCACATGGGGAAGATATGTAATAAATTAGGTTCAGCTAAAAAATCCAAGAAATATTTTCCCCGAACTGTTGCACCTCAAGGATTCTTGCTAAGTCTTAATCTACTGTTGTGGAAAGGACAATAGACATATGACGTCCGCAAAGAGGGGGAGGGGTACGGTAAGTCAGTGACTTTTTTAGACATTGTAGAGAGAGGGGGGAAGGGGGAATTTGAGCATTTAGAGGTCCCTCTTTCTTCTTTTTATTTTAGCTGCAAATCGTTAAAAGTGATGCATTGCTCTCCAGCTGCGCTTTCATGCTTGGGTTCTATTCTCTTTAACAACTCTTCAGCAATCCCATACTTATTTCATTTGCCATCCATCCATCCATCCATTCATTTATTCATTCATTCATTCATCCATTCACTCATTCATTCATTCATTCATTCATTCATTTATTCATTCATTTATTCATTCATTTATTCACTTTGCGTTTCCCAATAGCAACTCGCTGTCATAATTTCCTCTATGCCAAAGAAAACTAGCATTATGGCAACCACGATTGCCTTTGTTTAGGCCTGCCTAGCTCCATCCTAGTGGCTCCTCTATCCTTAGCTATACCATTATCTATTCTGTGGCTATACCTAACCCACCTCTTCCTCTTTAGCGCAAGTTAGTTATTTCAAGTACTAGAAGCCATCATATTTCAATTAGACATACCCTACAATTGCTATTGTTATTTGTTAGCTATATGTGATAAGCTTAATATCTTAATTGATCGTTTTGGTTGTATTTGGGTGCCAGGGGGAGGGGGGTTAAAGCAGTTTAGACGTCGTAAAAATGGGGTGTTTAGATTTGAGACTATACCCAACAAAGGGAGGAGGGTTAAAAATTGCGAAAATTTTAGATGTCATAAATGCATGGTCTCAAATAGGCAATTTCATTCTATAGTAGGATGTGTGTAAAGAAATGACACAAAACCGTGCATTTTGAGAAGAAAGTGTATGTTGATTTGATTTATTTCCAGAATAGTGTCAATAATCATACCATTAATTTTAACTTTAGACTCTCTTTGACGTACAACGCAGTTTTCCGTCTCATTAGTTAAATGAAAGCGATCTCTTCCTTCTTACTGAAACTGTTGTAAAACCTAGCTATCTTTCTTAGGTTCTTATAGATGCCTATTCATGTTACCGTTCCTAGAGGAGTCTGTCATTAGCCACCATTCAGTTTTGCACTTTCTAAAAATGTGTGCAGTAGATGATAAAATTCTGTGTTTTGAGTCATGCTCATGTATCTACATCGATCATCTCTACCAATTTCGTCTTATGTTAAAGACCAAGGAGTACATTCGATTTATTGGGAATTGACCTGTGGACTTGCGGAGTCATTAAAAAGTACATAACGCATAAATGTATCGTTTTTGGCCCCCCCTACTCCCCATGTAACGGCCCCAATAAAGAGGACACGCCCTGCTGCTGCTCTAAGGACATATGATCATGCCCGTCCCAACCAAAAAGGCCTGTATTCTACTCAGGTGGCATAATGGACTACAAAAAGAGTGAGAGTTTACTTTAAGGCAGGAACGACATGTATTCTAAGTTAAGAGCATTAAAGGAAGTAGCTTGTTGATTGCATAGAATGGTATCAAGACTTCAAACTTAGATCGAAGGCCAGCCATAGGAAGATTCATTCAGATGAAGGATCATCAAAGCCAAGTGTCAGAGCCTTCTGTAGGACTATTAAGAACTGCACATGTTTCTCGTGGCTACTAAATTGAAGTATAACCCTTGATTCTTATAAATATAAACAACTTGCTCCTGAAGATCAAGCAATGAAAGTGAGCACGCTTTGTTGCCATTCTTTTTATGAATGACAATGTAAAGACAACACTCTACTTTAATACTTTAACTAGAATCTCCCTGAAAAGATATAACATTTAATATGGACAGATCTCTCTCTAGAATCGCATACAGAATTGTTGATACTGCATATTTTGTGTCGAACTGCACGTTAAAAGAGCCCTGCTAAGTGTACAGTAGAAGCTTACAAAACATTCACTTCTAAATTGAATTGAAGACATTATGAAGATTTATATATATCTAGCATTACTTTTAATGGGTATCTGACATTAATATAAGAATAGAATTTATTTTATTGTTTATCTTATGGGCTAGAAGGGGAAACCAAACTATCTGATGACTGAATGCTTGCCGCGAACTTTTTGTGACCTCACCCTTTTAAACTAGCTTAAAGGGGGAGCTCACATTAAATTCGCGACAAGTATTCAGCCCCTAGCCAATCGGATTAACATAATAACTTTTTAGGATTTGCCTCGCCACTTAAGATGTCTTATAAAAGGCTCTGCAGTAGTGTTTGAAATGCAGGAAGCAATGATTTTCGCCAGAAGATGCAAGAAGGATACACAAAGTTTAAATATTCTATTGTTAAAGAAGGGAGAACCTTTTGGAAACTCAGGTGATCCTGCCCTCCCCCCCCCAAACAACCCCTTGGCTACGAACTTGGTCACTATAGGCTCCAAACTGTCCTGTGCCAAGAGCATGGCCAGTTCATTGTTAACAAACATTTGTAATTAGGTTGGTTTTAATCTTTTATTTAGCAGGTCCACATCAGCTGTTTTGCTGCCAAAACTTGACCTGGGTAAAATAAATTATGTATGTTTATATGATGTAGCAGGCCTTTCAATGAGTACATTGGACGCGCGCTACCAATCGCGCACGTGGGATCGTTTGCGTGCGCTAAACACTCAAATTTTAGAGCTTTCCTTAATACTTGGATGCATACTTTTCATAAAGTTGGAGCGAGCGACAAATCGGTGCGCGATCGCGCGCGTCTCATTGAAAGGCCGATGTAGACACCACTGTTCTCAGAAAAGAGATCAGTGAGAGTCCGCTACCGAAGAACAGCCTCGTGTTAGAAAATCTCAGTATCCAGTTTCCGAATGAGGCAGTAAGGACAAGGAGGAGGAAGTCTCTGCAATGAGAAAACTGGCTGGCTTGCTACACTTCTTATGTGTATTTGGAATCTTTTCCACCCTTGCAGTTGAAGTTGAAAGCACTGACGGTATAGGGATATAATATCTTACTACCACTCGGGATATCTAGCGCTGTCAGCTTGAGAAAGGGGTAGGCTGGTGGATGAGATTACTTTCTTTCGGTTAGTACTTTTGAGTATGGCCTACTCGTGATGTTTTGAGAAGCACTTTACTAGGGAGACAGCAAACAAATATGAGACACAAGAATATCAAACTCGGATAACAATTGGAAATGCTAATAGGTTACGCAGTGAGGTTTGCCTGTTTAATGCAAAACCATTTGTCTATGGTATGTGATCCAGAGAAAAGACATTAGTATGGAGCATTCTATTTAACCTTGTCACAGACTCAGTCGAATGGCTGGTTTTGTATTCTATGGCAGTTGACAATCTCATCTTTCTAAATCTAATCGTGCCGATTTTCTCTAATGTACAGGACTTTTTGCCCTAACATCCCGTGCTAGAATGCCAGTAACATCTATTGTTGATTTAGTGAAGCTCTTTGTTGGTATGCCAATATCAAGGTGATTAGAATATTAAGAATTACCGTTAAGTTGGGATTAGCCATTACTCTAAAAAAGAGATTTGAACAATCTTTCATTTTAAATCCTAGAAATGTTCTGGAGCATCAGGAGCAGAAGGCAGAGAGTAGAGAGAGAAGAAGTCCCGGATACCTTCCCAGACACAATTGAAGATTTTGGATACTATTTCAATCAAAGTGAGTTGTGATAGCTGTCAATAAATAAATGTTAGAATGATCTATGGGTAATTTTGTTGTTTGAAGTTTGTTCCCATTTCTTAGTGGTGTTCCATTTGTTTTTGTAACATATTAGCGTGGGGACCATATGGTTGCTCATGGAAAATCAGAGGGATTCAGAGGAAAATCAGAGTGTTTAGGCAAGATCAGCCAGTCACCCTGAAGTAGAAGAACATGACAGCTGGCATTTGGTATTTTTTGATACTTTGTCACAGTGATACAGTACATAGTATTTAGTAGGTATCTTATCAATAGATACACAGACAGGCAGACATGCACTTGTGGAGGATACCTGCTTTGCTTGCTTTGGTAAAACTATTCCAAACTTTAGCACCCCTTTTTGAGAAGCAAATCTGCCCATATGATATTTCTTCTTTAATATCTGTAAATCAGAGTCAGTGTTTCTAAGGTTATGGGATGAAGAGTATGAGTGTCTTGTAAAAAGGTCATTCAAATATTGAGGTGCCAAATTATTGACAGATCTGAACCTCATAGTTTTAATTTCATTATTAATAATATGATTAATGGTTTCCCAACTCAAATTCTGAATTAGGGGTCAACTTGAGACATCATAGCTGCTAGTTGTTACAATGTGAGCTGCTTGATTAAACTGTAGTTTTTGCAATCTATCAATTTCAGTTTTCCCACAATACCCCTAAACTGACAGCAGTATCTGCAGTGGGGTTCTATAGTGCTCCTGTGTAGGGTCTTGAAGTTTTCAGAGTGGAATAAATGTCTGGAATGGTTTAAGATCTACAATGCTCTTGAAACTCTAATTGAAATAAATTGGATTTGTTTTTTCCAATTGAGAGTATGGTCTATGTGGATGCTTAGATATTTTATTTGAGAGGTAGCTTCAATATTTCTCCCTCTGATTTCCAGTGCCAACTTTTCATCACTTTCCAGAAAGCATTTTTGCTTTAGATTTGACGTAATCAGTAGAGATTTGGTTTTGACAACATTTGAGGAGAGTTTGTTCTAATTTTTTCATTAGATGGAGAGCTTAGATCTTTGGCTGAGGACAAGCGATTTCAGTTTGAAGTTAAGAAAGATGATCACTCCTACAACCAAAGGCATTATAACGCACTTGCAGAGGTATCTTCAGAATATTTAACTTCAGTTCATTTTCTTGATTCAGGTAATTTTTCATCTAAGTTAATTTAATCTTTAGTCATTAGAAACTTGATATTGCATACCCTTTGGACAAAACTGCAAAAATGCATAGATGTTCTCTTGCATGTTTTCTTTATATGGTTTTTGTATATGGTAAGATATCATCCTCTGACTTAGTTTTAATTATCTATTGTTCTTGATATAGTTTCAAGCACTTCTTGACCCTTTGCCTTGTTTGAGTATTAGCCATAATGTCTAGCAGAGTTGTGCTCATATTCAGCATGAAACCTTGCATCTTTTAATCAACTGTATGGGATGGATGGAAAATTTAACTGCTGATAATTGTAACATGTGGAATCATAGAAATATCACCGATTTTATTGAATCATTTAGTAGAGTATTCGCAACATCTTTAGCTTGTGGAAGGATTTGCATTATTATGAGCATGAAGCTGAAGATTATGATGATGATTATTGGAGTTGATGATGGTTTTTATTTTTTTTTGTATATTTGATCAGGTGATTGAAAAACATATTTATCAGCTACTTGTTGATCAAGAGGGTCTTGAGAAAATTGTAATACCAGTGAGTATGCTACTGCTGCTACAATATAAGTATATATATATATATATATATATATATATATATATATATATATTATATATTTATATATATATATATATATATATATATATATATATATATATATATATATATATATATATATATATATATATATATATATATATATATATATATATATATATATATATATATATATATATATATATATATATATATATATATATATATATATATATATATATATATATATATATATATATATATATATATATATATATATATATATATATATATATATATATATATATATATATATATAAGCTGAACACTTTCACACCCCGGGGTCTTAATGTTAAGGAAGTAGATGCATAGGATTATTATTTATTTGAGTTGGCTGGTTTATTCTATATGTCTTCACTATTTATTCTCCTCTTTTTATTTTATGTCATAGTTTATACTTTCATTTAGTTATGCTTGTCTATTATATTATTTATGTCGCACCTTTCTTTACTGGATCTCCCTCCTCTCAATATCGTCCTTTCTAGGTCATATTGGGTTTCCTTTTCATTTTATGTTACTTCACACCCACTTTGTTCTCGCATGGCTTTCTTTCTACCCCGCTGGGACGGTAGATATCAGCTTCTCCAACACCCTTTTCTCTTATGCTAAATACAATTCCCCTTATATTCAATTTCAAATGCTATCCATTGTAAATCCAGTTTCATTGTGTAAAGTGCTCTATTGTCATAAGTTAGTTAGATATTGTTCCTTTGTTTTTATCATTATATATGCACTGTATGTACCGGGAATGTTATAACTGATGAAGGCTTGTGCCGAAACGTTTTAAAAGTTGGAATTTTTTCTTGAGGGTCTATATATATATATATATATATTTATATATAAATATATATATATATATATATATTTATTTATATATATATACACACACATTATAAACCTACAATCATTAAAAATTTTTAGAATAATAAATAGAGACAAAAGAAAAAACTTGTAATATGTTTGGCACAAACTTTCATCAGTCATGAAGGCTTGCACTGAAATGTATTAAAAGACAAAGTTTGTTCTAGGTTGTCTATATATGTTATATATATATATATATATCATTGTAATGTTAGTACTGGTAAAGATAATATATCAAACGTTTACGACACAAGAAAGTATATTTTTGAATATCTCTCTCCTTAAATATATATATATATATATATGTATTATCTTTACCAGTACTAACATTACAATGATATATATATATATATATATATATATACATACATACATATATATATATATATATATATATATATATATATATATATATATATATATATATATATATATATATATATATATATATATTATATATATATATATATATATATTATGTATGTATATGTTTGTATATATATGATATATATGTATATATTTAGCACAAATTGAATATGTAAAGTTAAAATTAGAAGTAGTTTCCAAAATGTTAACATATATATACCTGACTTTAACTCAAATCAACTTGTTAGATGGTTTTGGCCAACTATTACAATCTGGCACTTTGACATGGGCTTTTGTTGTCTTCTCTGTATCTTCACATATACTCATCTCACATTCGGTATTTGCAATGTATTTCCTTTTAGGTTGATGCAGTGACAAGGGAAGCTAAGAGCTTTATATTTATGTCCAAGGACATTGAAAAGTATGATAAAATGCTAATTCTTATAAATGGTGCTGATCCTGTTCGGGCTGGCCAGTGGACAAGAAGGTAAATGTTTTTGTCATTATGCTCTTTGCAATTCATGTAAAAATATGAAGTAGTGTTATCTGCATTTTAAAGTGTGACTAATTTTTCAAGTGAGTGCTCATATCAGTATGTCTGTGACACATTATTAGCTTTTGGTATCTTAAACGTTGTTAGCACCATGCTGTTAAGATCATTCTGTCAAGCTATCTTCTACTTCAAGTACAGTCAAGATTATTTTTAGAGGGAAGGATTCTGTTCCTAACAAATTTCACTTTCTTGTTGGGTTAAATGCTCTCATGTTTTTATTGAGTTGTTTGTATGTTTTCTAGGAAAACGTAGGTAGGAATGGGCAGACACCTGATTTTAGATCCTCAATGTATTTGGTAGATATTTTTATTCAGTCTAGATTGATACTTTCTTGGTTGCAGTCATGTCTCTCTATCTTTTTTCTCTGGTATCTCAACTCACTTTCCTCTCTCTGTTTTCTTTCTCTTTTATCTGTCTCAACTCTTTCCTCTCTCACTTGCATCAACAGCAGGAAAAGTAGCAGCAGCAGTAAATCTTCCTATAACGAATTCTGTGAAATATTTTGTAAACTGTGCACTTAAGTTTTGAAGGAACTGTTAAGCAAAATATAATTAAAATCATTTCCATTTACAGGTTAATAATAAACGATTCGTTAAGAAGTGGGAGTCAGTTGCCGTACATACAAGAAGCCAGAAAGGTATCAGCTATATAGCCTTTTCTAGCCACATCATCTCAATCAACTCGATGACCAATGTGATGACTTAGAGTGTAATTTTGATGCACTGTCATCAAATTTATTATCGGGATACGTTTTCCAAAGCATTTCATCAACTTTTTAAAAGTGTTATTTACCGTAAATCCTCGAATTAGCCCCCTGGGGGCTTATTTATTTTTGCTGCTTTTTGGGTGAGGGCTTATTCGAGGGGGGGCTTATAAAATGATTTGACAAATGTCGTATAAAAAGCTCATTGCCAGAGCTCCTTTTCTCCATACTATTACAAGAACAGTCTATATTTAAGCATTAGTCTTTACTACAGTCTTCATCATCACCTAGGGTGGGGGCTTATTCGAGGGGGGGGGCTAATTCGAGGATTTACGGTATATACTTTTATAGTCTTTTACATCCTCTTTAGTTAGAATTATATTCGATTTACCATATTCTACATATAGCTTTACATATGTCCATGCTTGTCATTCTGTCATTTTAGCAAGGCTATGGTGTCATTGTATTGAACACCAATCAGGTCACAGATATTGACACTGGGGAAGGACCCGTTAGGGTAAGTAAACACATAAGATATTTGCTTCAGTGTGTTTGACATGAAGCACCTGGTGGTATTAGAGTAGTTGATTTATCATTGCTTTTCTTAGCAATGACCTTTATACTCTAACAGCACGATTGATGTATGGCTGATCCATTGACTGAAAGAGGCATAGGCACAGAACCTGTTCTTTGCCATCACTGTATATTGCAGAACTTAGTAAATCTCGTACGTAGCTTGGTATTAGAGACATTATGCTCTTTCGGAAATCCAAGACTGTTTTTCTTTTAACCAGTTTTTTCAGTATTATTAGAGCTAAGCTTTCTCTTCTTTTATTCTCTTTATTGAGTTTTGTATCAATAATTTTGTGCAGTGCTGTTAATTTCTTCATTCAAATTGTTTTGCTGCGATTATGTGTCACTTCTACTCTCGGGAGGTTCAGTTGTAGGAAATATTTAGCTTAAAATTTAGTTGGTATAAACGTGGTTAAATTATGAAGTAATACACAACAGATAATAGATGAATGCTTAAGGAGAAAACAAATATAAAGGGATACTTGATAGAACACGGATATAACGTAGCTTTTTTATTTTTCAATGGATTGTGAAAAGAATGCTTCAATTGTACGTTGGCTAACGGCTTCAAATGCTTTGTATGTTCCATCTTGACTTGGCAAATTTGATGTTCGTTATTTTGTGGATTATGGGTATTATAGATTAAAAACAGGATTCTGCCTAGAAGATTATTAAGCAAGTGAATTATACACGAAGGAGCTATTGGTTTCTTCAGGGTTGTTAATATTATTATCATTTTGCTTATTTAGGGAAGTGAAAGCCCAGAAAACCATTTCATTTATGTTTGGGACAAAATCATTCACCCTACGAGAGTAAAACACATTGCCATTATGGCTCACAGTTATGGTGGTGTTGTTGTTGTTGATTGTGTAAGTATTGTTACGTATCCAATTACATAGCTTGTTTTTGTGTATGCTTGTCCAAAAATCGTAGGTATTTTGTTAGCATCTGGTGTCTAGCAACAAGGAAAATCATTTTATTGTCTCTTACCGCTTGCTCGCCTCATAGAGCTCTCGCCACATTCCATTTCTCTTTTCTCTTGGCTTTCTTTAGGGATCATTCAATAAGTACGTAAAACTGACGCTGACGGTTAGGAGTATGTATCATTTTTGTGACAGATTGTTATGAAATTTTTAGGGGTAAAGGTTTAGGTAAATGGGGCATTTTTTCCGTTCCTTGCGTTTTGAATTACCCCTTAAGTTACAATGGAGTTTTTATATACATATATATATATATATATATATATATATATATATATATATATATATATATATATATATATATATATATAGTATAGTATAGTATAGTAATGCACAAGTAGAAGAGGGCAGAAACTCTTTCAAGAAATAGGCATCAAGTTGATCTTTTTGCGCTTTTTCATCAGTGCTAACTAGTTTCGACCTTTATCCGGCCATCGTCAGAGCAACGACGAACGATGGCCGGATAAAGGTCGAAACTAGTTAGCACTGATGAAAAAGCGCAAAAAGATCAACTTGATGCCTATTTCTTGAAAGAGTTTCTGCCCTCTTCTACTTGTGCATTACTATACTATACTATACTATATATATATATATATATATATATATATATATATATATATATATATATATATATATATATATATATATATATATATATATATATATATATATATATATATATATATATATATATATATATATATATATATATATATATATATATATATATATATATATATATATATATATATATATATGTATGTATATCTTGCTTAGATTAGATCATATAGCCGATCAAAAATGCTCACCATATGGAGCCTCTAATATTGATATTATAATAAGACGAGAGAGACTAATTTATGCCACTCTGAGTTTCATGATAAACAATCATCAGTATATATATGTATAAATATATATATATATATATATATATATATATATATATATATATATATATTTATACATATATGTATGTCTGCAGTTATCTACATACCAAATTATCAAATTATTGATATGTTTTAGTTACTGCATGGCATTAGATATATATTTGGAGTTATGAGTATTAATGAAATCTTAGTTGTTAGAGTACTATCTCATAGTTTCCATTCATGGTAATTCAATTTGCTAAATTCCACTAAACTCACGACAGCTCCAATCTCATTTACACGTCCCAAGTCATTTATTATACAGTAGTTTATGCCTTAGGCCTTAAAGCGACTTGGAGAGGTAAAAGATAGAGTATTCGCTGTTGCCATGTCAGATTCAGTGCACGGAGGGGTGCATCATCGTAAATCACCACAACTCCAATGCTTCAAAAAGTGGTTTAAAGAGGTTTGTTATCATATCCTAGCATGGTTTTTAAAAATATGCCACTTCTTTATTTGGATGTTTTTCAACTGAAGCGGATGCATGGGTGAAAAGTCCTCAATGACAGCCTTTATCCTTCCCAGAGATAGCGAAGACAGGTGAACAGACCTATATACCCCGATACGGAACTCGTGTCCAGGTCTTATATTTTAATGTCTAATAATTAATCTTTGTTCTTTGTTGCCTGAGTTGATTTCTGCTGTTCAAATTTTTTACTTCATATTTGTATATTACAATTAACTTTTATGTTTGTTCCTATTTTAGCATGCAATGAATTGGGTGACAAGCCATTTGCCACTGGATACACATGTAGAATCGCCTAATGACATTGACAGTAGAAGAGTATCCGCTGGTAAGTCAGTCTCGTTTCTATTCTTTTGTTGTGGCATCAAGTGTTGTCCTATTTGTTTTAATATCCCCTATTTGTTGATGTCATGTTATCTCATACCTGTTTTATACCAGCATGAAGATTCATTGTCTAAAAGCTTATTTAGTATGAATGATATGAAAGTTCAGGTTTCCGAGTTTTTATGCCATGTACATCAAGTTGTATGGGTAAGAAGCAGATTGGCACCAGGTGGCAACTCCTGAGAGATAAAGACAACGTGGAAAAGAGGGCTTCACGCCGTATCTCACTATGCCGGCGGCCCAGGATAAAAGTTTTCTCTATCAGGCACTCCTCCCAAACGTACACAATCGTATGTGGGGGGCATCCTTTGGATTGGCATTTGCCTCAAGTTGTAGCCTAGAAGTTGATGTTGTTGTTGTTTTTCCGCGAATGTGTTCTTTAATTATTAATTGATACTGTATATACAATGTATTAGGTTTTTTGACAATATTTAATATATCATTTAGAGATCAGTTATGAACCATCTATTTCATGGTGAGAATGAGTATCCTTTTGGTTAGGAAACATTGAATGATATTCGCCAAAGTGAAAGACGTGTTCTATTTGAAAGTGCTGCGTTTTCCTGCAATATTGAAGTTTCTGCAGTACGAACAGTTAGTTTAAGGAAATATTTTGCATTGCAACCCTAAAGTTCATTTCGTTTAGATCCTATCTAATTTGGAGGAAGGAGACTCGTTGATTCGCATTATATAGGAAAAGACAACGTATGTTTGTTAAACAGCCCAAGTATAGAATGCAGAACATAGGTTTTTGTACAGTGAGGTCTACCAGGATGGTTGAAATACGGTTGCATTCTTCAATTCAAATCAAATGGTTATGTAGGTAGTATTTCAGATGATCGACTTACGACTTCTTTAATTGTTCTACTCCGATTGTTTACAGTAGCGTTAAAATACCAGTGAAAGAAAAGTTACTGGACACCCGCCCTGCTGAGTAATACTTTTTTTGGATCTTTGACAGGGACCACACAACACATTGAAACGTCATGGAAAGCGTTTCCATCAGTTTTCAAGTTTTTTGAAGACAAACTTTATCAGCGATTAGGGGCAACTTCTAGGCTAGGCCGCTCTCAATCAGCGCCAACTAGTCAACAAGGGAAGAATGGCGCCATTAGTGATTTGCCTCGCATGCATGCAAGTTTGCCTCCCTCACTGGCGACAGTGAAGAATTCTAGTGAAGTAGACAAATCAAAGACAGATGTGCAAGATGAAGATGAACTTTCGTCTACGCTTTCATCTACAGATTTGTCAGATGTTGGGCGAGAAAAGCCAATGTCTCAGGATCAATTGAGTCCCAGAGCTATAGAGAACAGCGATAGGAATGAGCCTGTAGAGCCCACTGCAGCCAATAGGAATAATAAAGGACCTGTTGAAAATGAGGATCCTATGGATGATCCAGGGATTAAACATGTTGAGTTTTAATTCGTCAGCGCATACTCTCGGGTGCATGATGCAGCGCAGGGCTTTTCTATCATACTAAAATACGCACGAACTACTTGGGAAAGTCCTTAGTAGGTCCCGTGGCTTCCCTAGTAGTGGCTGGCAAAATCAAAGAATTTCCCTAGTTGTTTGGGTCCACTCAAACACGCATGATGTAGAAAGACTGTGTGATTTTTTCCGTGTGAATGTAAATTTTGTGTTGCTCCAATATGTACCATTGTGTGTACAGGACAATGCCACAAAGTATTTCCCCATCTTTGTGGCCGTTTTTGAGAAATTTCCCCACTAGTGGAAATTCCATAGAGAATGCTATGGTGCAATGGGAATGGTCATATTCTCTATGCACAGCTCTAGCATACCTTGAAACTCATTATAACACCCCCTCCCCAAATTTGAGACCTAGTGTACCCATGAGATATCACAAACGTGGGCGAGAAAGGCCTTCAATCAGATGTAAGAGGTGTACAGTGCGAGGCAGAATATACACACCCTTGACTTTCAAGTATAATTTACGAATACTAATTGGTCATGTGACAATCATGTGACCAATCACGTGTTTCTTTTACAAAATTTTGTGGCTGTTGTAGGCAATCTCTTCTTGGTTTAAAATAGAAGGATTTCTCTGGAAAAGCAGGCATAGGCCATAGTTACTGAAAGCTTTTTCAGCTGACACTGCAGAGTATAGGACGTAAGCATACTGATCGAACGAAATTAAACTGTCAAGATATGTACCCAGTTTGGATTTAATTGCATCAATCGCGAAAAAGAGCAAGACTTATAGTATTTTGGAATATGCTATAGGTGCCGCTATCAAACTGTTTGAATGCGAAGGCGAATTGCTTCTGGTCACAAATGCTGCTGAGAACACCACTCCTATATAAAAGACCATTTTCAATTATTTCGGATTTCGGATCCCACATACCCCACATACATAATGTCTATTTTTAGTTATTGCTCACCAATCTGGATTTTTGCGGTAAAATACAGAATAAAGAAGTAGACCGAATCCACAAAAGAACTTTAAGAATACCTCTAAATAACTATTACATCTAGCTTTGATGAACTTCTACAAAAATACAAGGGATGTAAGGATCCTTGTAAACAATCTTGGCAAACTGATGATAGAAATACATAAATGCCTTTCATGTAAAAATCCACCTTTTGTGTGGATCATCTTTCGTAGGAGAAAATTATTATTTTATGCAAGATCAGGTTCACTACTCACGCTATCACAAGCGAAAACTACGAGATATGGAACAAACTCATTAGCCTTAAAAGGTAGCACCCTCTGCAATGGCCTACCTGATGCTATAAAACTTTCAGTCACCATTAGAATTCAGTAGGTCCATCACAGGTTTGCTTGTTACCTGATAGTATATAGCGCTCACATCTACAGCTTGAATCCTGTAGGTCCTTAAAAGAATGAAAGGGTGAAAAATGTACATGCAACAAAAATTAACATACACGATCCCTCAACCATACTTTCGTAGCACACAATGCAGGCCTTTATACATTCGTAAGTATTTCTACTTTATGTAATCCAACGCATTGTAATTTAGTGTTGATATTATTGCCTATTCTATATTACTTTAGTTGGTTTAAATTAGCTCTGGATATTCAGCTTCCCGAAAGTACCAACTTTAAAGAGTCTTATCATAATACCTAGTAAGAATTTGGGCAACCAAAAAGGAACCTAAAATTGGCACTTTGTGACCTATCGTATGGCAAAATTACATTTATTTGCTGAATGTCTCAATATTTTTGGAGTTAACCTCGTAGGAGAAAAAACTGAATTACATAATTTACTATTAGGGAGCGGTCATTATTTGTGACCGGGGTGGGAACTGAAGATAAAATGGTGGGGTAACTGAAAAGAATATGCTGTGTAGGGTGGGGTAGAAGAATAATGTTTGACCACGGGGGTATTATGAAAACATATAACATATTTAAGCATAAATACACACTTGCTTCTCAGTTTTCCTTCGGTGGGGTAAAGAAAATTTGACTTTAGCAAATGGTGGGGTAAAACTTTTTTGAGGGAACATAACGCTTTCTCTTCAGTCCCCACCCCAGCCATAAATAATGACCGCTCCCTTATAGTTGATAGCTGTACACTGATTTTAAAGTTAGAGAATCAAAATAGCGACCTAGACACCGAAAAAAATGCCAAAAAGGTGACAAAGTTCCTAAATGGTTCTAAGTGACCCAGAACTAATCTAATATTAAAAAGTTACCAAAACTTAACCAAAAGGAGACCGGTCACTTTTTGGTTGCCCAGTAATAATGCAAACACATTCTTCCAGGTGCACATGTCCGACCGTCGTACGATTTGAGAACGTACGGGTGTGAACTGGGAACGGTTAGTTTGTAAAACATGAAAGCTGTAATGATGTATTTTGTCATGTTGTTTTACTGTACATAGTTTTTATAGATAAACTGATTTAGGCCAATTATGAATCGAAATCCGAATTTTATTGGAAATGGGCTTCAAACAGATAGAATTCCCATTCCTCCTTTTTATGAAGACCACATGTAGTAGTAATGTCAATGGAAGATTTCTCCACGCAGCCATTGCACCCCCCCCCCCGTGTATTAAGCACCCGAGAGTAAGTCAGCTAAGCAAAATAACATGGCACCGCATCAGGTGTTTATTTTTATGGACATCAGTAGATGACACTTTAGAAGGTAATGAACTTAAAAGCTGTAGTGAACAATTGAAGTACAGATGTAAATTTATATTATTAACAATTAGCTTTGCTGCAATAACGTCACTGCCATACAGCAATAAAGATTGATAGCGCAGAAAAGTAACGCCGAGAACGTGAAAGAGTAAAGCCCCGAGCCAAACTCTTTCCATTTTCGATAGTTCATCAACCGACATTTTGCTGCAATGTCAAGCAAATGTAGAGTATTCAAAGAGCAGGGGCACATTTTCTCAACATTCCACTTGAATTGTTATATGACGTTTTAATGTTGAATTTTTTTCTGCCGAAGTCAGCAAATGATGAGCAGAATATTGGTCATACATAGCTTTGGGTATTATTGTGATCACTATTAAACAGTATTCATTGATTTTGCTCCGTTTACCAGTAACATATTCGGCGATATGTTGGGAGAACACCTTGTTGTTAAAGCCTAGTGTACTAGCATTTGTGGCCAAGGTAAATTTGCTCGCTTCTTATCATTGGTTTTTAGTTAAGTATTTAGGCCATGTAATTTTGCTTCATATGATAATGGAGTTGAATCTTTGATAGTGCTAGTGCATCAGAAGTACCATATTTTTGTCGAGCTGCTTGTTTCTAAAGCAAAGTGGAATCTAAATGAAAAAGAGGACTGGCACCCTGGAGGTGAACAAGGAGATAGTGTGATATTGACATTGTTTGAAGAAGCATTGCTACTACATGCTTTTAGGACAATTGATTTGTTTTGTCAGGCCTTCTGGTTCTCCTTGAAGGTAATTGTTGGGGGCCCAATTCCAGTCCTTTGAGGGCACCAGCCTCTGCTTTGTAAATTGTACGAGAGTTAGGACAGGGTTCATACTGTCAGGAAAAATCAGGAAAAAACTGTGCTTTTAAGGAAAGCCAGGAAAAGTCAGGGGATTTTATTAAACTTGAAGAAAGTCAGGAAAAAGTCAGGAATTTTCATCATCCATGCAGACGAATTCTTTGGTATCCAATAAACAACTCTGCACATTGCACGGTTTGTGATATTTTTGTTCCAGTTGAGCAGAGAGGCTCCTTTTCTTACCAAAATTGGGAAAATGTGTTCAAGTCTTCTTTGCGTGCCGTATCAGAGTCTGACATGTTGGTGACCATGTTCCTAAAGCCATTTCTGCCTTGTGCTAGCTGTAACATTTCCATTTTCTTCATTCCTACCACTATCGTCAGACACTGAAGAAAATCTTGTCTCTGTCTTCCTCTGCTTCTACATCCCCCCACTCTGCCTTCTAGGCTCAGCTTTTCAATCGACTGTTCTCTAACGATGTGTCCAACGAATTTCAGTTGTCTCTGATGAATAGTTTTTAGCAATTTCCGTTCCTCTCCCATCATTTCCAGAACTTTCTTGTTTGTTTTCTTATCTATCCACGAAATTTTCTTCACGCGACGGTAAATCTACATGTCCTTGGCTTCTAGCCGACTCATCTTGCTTGCTTAAGGTCCATGATTCACATCCATACATTAGGATGGACCAGATAAAACACTGTATCATTCTCTTTTTTGTATCAGTTTCCATCTGTTTGTTGGTGAATATACTCGACATGTCTGTAGGGGATTTTCTTGCCAAAGCTATCCTCGTTTTGATGTCTGAGGTGCTTCTGCAGTCTTGAGTGAGAATACTTCCAAGATATTTGAAGTTTTCGACCAGTTGTAGCTCTTCGTCATCAAGAGTGATCTTACATTAGCTTTGTTTTCTTCCTGTTTATATTCAGGCCTCTGATTTCACTTTCTCCTTTGAGAATATATAGGAGATTTTCTAAGTCAACTTTGTTTCTAGCCAAGAGCACTGTCTCTTCAGCATATCTAATGTTCTGGTTGCTCGTAACGTTTATAGTAAATTTCAGATGATCTGATCTTTGACTTTTCTCATGATTACCTCAGTGAGAGAGAAAACAGGTCAGGAGAGATGACACACCCCTGTCGCACACCTCTTTTGATGTGAGTCCATTCACTGAGTTCACCGTCAATTGACATTGCTGCCATTTGCTCCCAAGAAAGATTCTTTAGGACTCTGATGTCTTTTCCATCGATGCCCATTTACTCTAAATCCTTCATTATCTCGATGTGCTTCACTCTTTCGAATTCTTTTTCGTAGTCAATAAAGGCTGTACAGACAACTTGTCGCATTTGTATGTTTCTTTCGGTTGTAGATCTCATGACAAAGATTGCGTTTCTTGTACCCTTGTTTTTTCTAAAGCCAAATTGTTCCCAGCTGATCTCATTGTGAATCACGTTTTTCATTTTGAACGTAAGTATGCTGATAAGAATTTTGGTTATGTGGCTCATAAGGCACGGTAATTAGAGTGGTTATGCAAGTCTCCTTTCTTAAGAATCGCTTTGAAGATAGACTCCTTCATTTGTTGGTGGACATATCCAGATTCGTAAATTTTGTTCATAATTATGACCAGTTTGCTAATTCCTATATCACCACAAGCCTCTATCATTTCTTTCGTGATGTTGTCATTTCCTGGTGCTTTATTGCTTTTCATGCTTCTAAGTGCTACTTTAACTTCACTTTCAAGGATAGAGTGGCCTTCTAATTATGCGATTTCTGCAGGTTTATCAGGTCTTGAGTCACCAAAAAGCTCTTCTATGTATTCTACCCATCTTTGCTTAATATCTTCCTCTTCGAGTATGATTTGACTACATTTACTTTTAGTAGCATTGTTGGCTGTTTTTATCTTCCTTCTGTACATTGTTCTCAGCTTGTTGTACATTAGGGAAATGTCCCTTTTTTGTAGGTTTTCAAGTTCCTCACATTGATCGTTCATGTATTTTTGGTTGCTTCCTTGCATTTCATTCTTACTTTTTTGCCTGTTTCTTTGCTACTGTCTCGCTTGTATTTGCGCCTCTTTGTCATCAGTTCGATGATTTTATTTGTCATCCACTTCTGTTTTCTCATTGCTTCTTTCTTGGGAAGAATTTTTTCCTCTGCTTCTGTGAGGATGATTTCAAGTTCTTTCCTGTCCTCTTCTGCTAAAGTTTCCTCTTGCTCTGAGGTGTCAAGAGCACTGACACGATTCTTTATTTCAATGTTGAATTCGCTAGCTAATTTGGGGTTTTTGCTGTAGTTCTGAGATATTTCCTCTTCCTTTACATTTCAGATTCTTATTTTTTTCATTTTGCATATCATTTGCATTACTAAGAGTATGTGATCACTGTTGCATTGAAATCACCCATTGCAATACGGACCTCTGGTGATTTGCGTGTGGAGAACGCTTTGTTGAGATCTTCGTAGAATAACTGCATGCTTTCATCAGGTGCATCAGACTATCATAAAACGTCTTTGGTCGTGATGAGCGCCACCCCTTTTGCATGTTGTTCTCCGCCTGAGTATAGCATTGTATTGTTTTCTATTTCTAAACGGCCGTTTCCAGGCCATTAAGTTTCACAGAGTCCATGTATGTCGAGTTTTGCTCTATTCATCTCTTGAATAACATTTTCTAGTTGACCAGTCTATGAAGAGTTCTAGCGTTCCATGTACTTATTTTCAGGTGTAATTTGTGCGTAGTCGCTTGATGACGCGGTCCGAGGCTACCTGCGTTACATAGCTGTTCCGCACGGTTGCGCCAGGAATCACCGTTGGCCTTCACTCGTACCCTGAGTAGGGGCCCTGACTAGGTGCTATTCAGATGTGCTGTCTGGAGCCTAGGCCTTTTAGGTCATGGCATGGCCGGATGCACTTTAGCGTCATGCCCAGGTTTATGTGCTCAACGGTCAGTGGCTCGCATCATTTGTAATACCAGTTGGTCAGGAAGCATGTTATGTATTTTTGATACGTAGTCAGGAAAAACACTTTAATTTTCAAGAAAAAAATATTGGGCGGGATCAATGATTTATATTATTGGGCGGGATGTATATGAATCCTGTAAGAGGCTACAACCACAGCAACAGCAACGACACGCCATAACATGAGCGACAAAGATGGTAGAACACCGTTGTTTGTTACTTCTTAAGGTCCTGCACATCTTGGGCATTTTTACAACAGGTGATAGTTCAAAAATTCTTATTTATCCTAATGACCTACAAAGTAATGCACAATTTAAAAGTTTGGTCACACTTGCTGAAACACTGGCTGAAAGGCACGATGTTACATTGCTAATGAATAGTAGAGTTGTTTCGGGATCTTATTCACAGAATGTGACAGTGGTTACATATGCCTTACCAGGCGGGGTAGCTCTTCCTGAGCAGGGCAGCAGTTTTTTACAGCCTGAACTTACGAGCAGTTTCTTCAGCCTAGTAAGAACTGAGCGTTTACATACAATGCTAGATATCTGTGAGGCACTTTTAAAACGACAGTATCTGATGATCCAGTTACAGCTGCAAGAATTTGATCTCATTTTTGCAGACATCAATAATATTTGTGCTAGAGTACTGATTGACTACCTCCAAATACCAAGTGTAGCATGGTGCTACAATAGTTATGATATATCCTGCGAATTTTCAACGGATTTTACGACAATGGCTGTCTCCCAGGATGTCATAACTCGATTCAGGCATGCATTGACATATGTTATATACACAAACCTCTACCAGTCCTCATTTATCTGCAGACCATTTGATATATTGCAACATCGGTATGGTTATAACAGAGGACTATCTGTTTCAGATACTTTCTCCAGAAATAAACCACTTATACTCTTGAATGCAGATTTTAGTGTTGACATGCCTAGGCCTGTAATGCCATTTGTTATACCCATTGCTGGATTAGCAATCCCTGAGAATAGGGCTTTATCTCATGATGTTGAAGATTTTATTGCTAGCTCTGGGATGGAAGGTTTCATTTTTGTCCATCTGGCTCTCACAGAGAGCTTGTTTTTTCAGAAACAACTTTCCAAGATTTTGGATGCTCTTAAAAATTCTGATAGACATGTACTTGTAGAGGATGGAAGTAAAATTGGCGTAAATTATCAAAGAAAATTGAAAACAGTCTCAAGTGCTTTTCATGGTGCAATTCTTTCTCATAAAAAATTAGCACTGTTTATTACTGGCTGCAGTGGTAGCACCATTCATGATGTGGTTTACTACAGTCATCCTGCCATATATTTGTCCTCATTTGGAGATACAGACTATTGTAGGACCCTCTTTGAGAGGCACAGAATTGGGAAAGTCCTTGATGTACTTGAGCTAAATGCAATAGACATTGAGAAGGAGATAACCATTTCTTTGGATCTTGCAAGGTACAAAAATAACACGGGAAAGCTATCAGCCATCTTCAAGCACCAAGTAAGACATTCAAAAGAGAGACTTTGGCATTGGATTGATTTTGTCTGCATGCACAAGGGTGTTGAAAATTTGTACAATTCTTCATTGCAGATAAAATGGTATCAATATGGGATGCTGGATCTTCTTATCCTGTTGCTGCTTGGAACTATAATTTTATCCCTTGTTTTTTTCAAAGTTGCTTCCTGTATCATAGAAAAAGTAGTGAAATTGTTTTGGCCTAGGCATACTAAATGCAAATCAAGTTGAAAATTTATGCAAATGTATTTACTATGACATATTTGATATTGGACAGAGATTGGCTGTTATTAGTGATTCTTTGAAAAGAAGTGGGAATGAGTAATGGAAGAAAGTTGAGAAGCTGTAGTGAGGTAGTTAGAACTTTGTAGAGAGATGAGAGGGATGTGTTGGGAAGGGGCTCAGGTGGAGCTGGGGTATGTGCATAGAGGAAGATGATTAGGTAGTGGGGAGGATGATAAAATATATCATAATTGAGACAAAATGGCAGTCTAAAATCCTCTCTAGATAGTTGTTTAAAGATATATGAAAAGGGAGAAGGAAGTGAGACTTGATGCAAACTGTTGGTTATACTATGAACAATTTGATCCTTATGTTGCATATAGATGTATCTTTTACACCAGTATATTGTTCTACAAAAATACTATCACAATTGTAGTATTAATGCAACTAAAAGTACTTGAAGACATTTATTGGTGTATTCCTGGGTGCTTGCATGGTCACTGCTTGCATCTATCATGAGCTTTTTTGTTGTTGGTCCCCTAAGGAGGAGTAAATTATCCATAGACCACAACAGCAAAAACACCCAAGCCTCATGGCATGTGATTTCCAACATGCTGGTTGAACTTATGTAGGTCCTATTTTCAAAATATAAAGAAGGAGTTGATTATGTCACTCCTATGTTAATGAAGATGAATCTACTATTGCAGATGATCTTTCTCCACCCCCCTAGTAACTATGGTACTATACCAGGGGGTTTTTTGTGGAATTTTCTATTTGTGGGGAATTGATTCAAGTTAGAAATGATGGGCCAAATGATGGTAACATTTAAAGGTGTAGTGGAGAATAAAAGATTCCCCAACACAGTCTATGATAATCCATAGTTCAATCCTAAAGAACAGACGAACTTGTCAGAGTCACTTGTCTGCTCATTTGATGCTGTCTTCCATGATTTGTATCAAGGTGAGAAGTAATTCGTTTGCAAAAAATATCATACACAAAATAACAAAATGAAAAGCATAGCTATAGCTCCATTTTTGTACTCCTCTTTACGGCTCGACTGCTATTTGTTCAGTAAATCACCTTCCCCTCTCCACTTGTCTGGACTGCAACTTAAGAGTTTTGTACTAACTTGCACATGGCAATTACAACGCTTGAATGATCAGTTCGCCTCTTGGGGAAAGTCTGTTGCAATGCAGTCATCCAAAGGAGTAGCTTATTTGTTTTAATGCTATATCTTATATGAAAACCCACAAGAAGCTAATGAGTTTTGGCTTTATGCCCAAAGGAATCGCAAGTCAATATTGTGAAGGTGACCAGTGAAAAGCCTGATGCCCACTCGTATTTCTGCAGACCTCTCCATCACATTCCGACCGTCGACTTACAAGCAAGTCTAGAACGTAAGTAGCTACCTAGTTGTACATAAATATTGACAAAAATGAAGTGCAACTTGTGGCACAAATATAAACACGTTGCCTGCCCAATGCTAGTATTTGATACTTTGCACTCTTAAAATTGTTCATGCGAAGTTTGAGCTATTATTGAATACCGTAATTAGTTTTAGTTATTGTCACGCATGCTAAACAAGAACTGTTTATGTCAAATGGGCAAAGATTCGCTAGTAAGGCCTCTGGTTTATACTGTTTGTTTGGTTAGCCCATGCATCTTAAGACTAAAGGCCTATAAAACATCACTGTAGTGTCCATTTGGTGACCTGAGTGTACCTCTCGTTGCTCTCTCCTTCTTGCAACAGGACATCTTGAAGTGCTTCTTGAAGTCTTATTTGAGCCAGAAGCCTCTTATTTTCTGGCACTTGTCTCAAAATAGGCAACAAACTCAATAGAAAATGCCTGTCGGAATTGTTTTCTTCCCTTTCTCTTCTCCTCCTGTCTTCTATCAAAAGCTGGACTTTCTGTCTTTTTACTTCCAGCTTTTCTCTTTCCATCTGAATGAGATTTGCATTGTTCATTTGAGAATCGTATATTTTTCTCTTGTTTGGTCGCTCGAGACTAATCAGTTGAAAGCCAGGACTAATATCAGTCTCAGTTAAATTTCTAAATGAAAGTGGCTCTTGACTTTGGTACTCTGAATCTTCACATTGCATAGCAGGTACCGGAGAGCAAGCTTCTCTGTGAGCCTCCTGCGGAGCACTAGTCTTTGTGACGTTGTAAGAATTTTTCCTCCCTAGCATTGGATCTCGCAAGAAAAACAGCATCTTGAAATACGGCCATTTCGACAAATACTGATCAATTGGCAATGCCGCATCATCCTGTTTTCCAGCTGGGACTTTTTTCAACTCGACCCGAAAGTTGTCTCGTAGTGACTTCCATCTCTTTCTCAGGGTATCAGCTAAAATTCAAGATATGGCAGATAATTACATACATAAAAGAGAAACGAATGGCAGCTGTGACAAAGCACTTATGCAATGACTTTACATCAATGTGCAAATCAATTGTAAATCCTAGATTTTTGAGTAAATAGGGTGCGGTAAAAGGGTTGGGAAATAGCTAAATTGCTCAAATTTTGGCTGCAAATTTTTAGATATTACACTAAGGGGAGAAGAGTATTGCAGCTGTAAGCGGCAAAGGGAAGATTTACATAACCAAATTATCAAAAACATTTTTCTACAATGGAATTGAAACAAAATTGTTATACTTTAGAGCTTAATTGACTCAAAAATCGATGAACAAGTTGAAAGAACGATGATAAATGTTTTGTTCCTAGCTTGGCAAAATATCTTATGGCTGCATTACATGTGTTACATTATATTCCGAAAGGGTTATTTTATGGCCTCATAATTTTCTATATTTGAAACATTGCATTCCTCTTTCTCCTATCAAAAGCTATCTTTCTTTCCAGTTTTCTGGGGGATATTTCATCTTTTCTGAAGAGAGCTCTAGTGAACTTCAGTTAAAACTAACTGTTCGTACAAGTTGTGACTGTTAGTAGGGAATGCAGATTCTGGGCTGTCACTAGAACTAGTTGAGAAAATACTCAGTTACTTATTGCGTAGGCCAATTCGCTCTTTCCGATCATTGAGCAAAACGGTTTTATTGCCAGTCAAGCCTCTCCGTGAAAATGAGGTTGCTTTCAGAATTTTGCTGGCAGTAAACGTAGCAATGTGAACGGGCAGCATCTTCCTCAGTAAGAACGGAGAGATAAGAATACGCAGCAGTGTGAATGTAGCCACAGATACGTGTTTCAGGGCCATTTTTCTACAATGGGGTAGGCATGAGGGGTATCACATCCCCAGGCAAAATTTATGTCAGCAAATGACCATAATTTACAATTTCTGTCGGCAAATTCCTTCCTTTATTTTTTGTATTCTAGGAGCCCAAGGCGAAGGAGTAGGTTCTGCAGCATAGCAGATATCTCGTGAACTTGTCGAATTTATTAATTCCACGAAACTTGCCGGCAGAATTGTAAACAGATATTCCTCAATCTTGGGAACAACGCCTATGTCGCTGGCAAATTGTGGGACCCACACACCCACCAAAGAAAATGTCTAGAAACGGCCCGTAAGTTCTTCTAAGGCACCAAATACTGAAATTTATCTTTAAAAACACTTCATTACCGCTGAAGAAGTAAAAAGTTACGATGTTTCCATCATGCAAAAAGAAGATTTGTGCCCGGTTAATTACTTGCGAGGAAATTTGTAGTAACACAGTTATCTGTGTGTATCGTGGCCTAATAGGCTAATACAGATGGTTCGTTGGCATTTTATTTCCATGATGTAGATTAAAGTAAGTTTCTATGGGCTGGTAAATTTCTTTTGTTATACCCCTGCTCAAAAGTCTTTTGGCACGCCACTGGCAAACGGTCACCGTGTTCCACAGCATTACAGCATAAGCAAAAGGATAATATCCTATCTCAAATCTTATTCTGAGTGAACTGCTGTTGCCAGCACCCATACACTGGCAAGGACTGGTCTCGATTCTCAACATGAACAATGGATCAAGTTGATAGTTGAGGGATTCTCTGCAAACCTTCACCACAAGATATGCTTCGGGCCGTATTCATGTTTAAAGAAATCGTAGATAATTTCTAGTACTGAATTGCCATGACATTACAACCTCGCTAATTCAGTATCTCACAGTAAAAGACGAGACAAGGAAAATTACAAACCTTCTAGTTTTAATATTTGTGAAATTTCATGCCAAGCCATGCTTACCATATCCCTATTACAATGTCTAGGGTCGCTTGAATCCCAAATGGGAGGCCTTCGCTCAATTTCTTTTATGAGACGTTCTATGTCCATCTTGTCTACAAGCGCGTGCAAAAGCTTGTAAGAAAATGTTGGCAGCTGACACTCCTTATCGCATTTAACCGCTGATATCCGCTCGCTAATATCAAGTGAATCCTCCTATCACACGGACACATGCCGTGCTGAATAATGGCGTTTGCTGTGTTACAGCGGAAACGCAGCTGGAAGCTCCTGTTCCTTTCAATGTGAGAGCTGTTAAGTGCTTTGTGCACCTACTGAAAGGTCAGCGAAACCGCACGAAAACCGCAGAGTAGTTTACAATGAACAGTTTATTTCTTTCAGGTGCACTTTGCTTCGTTGAAATTTGTTCACGTATCTTGATTTGATATACATATCAACTTAGAAAATGCAGCTATTATTTCACTAAATTTCGAGTTATGAGCATCAAATAACGGGATACCTATCCAGAACAAGTAAACCTGTATAAATATTATTTATTTATTATTATTATTATTAAACTATTTTCCTTGAGACGTGCATTATTCCCATTGGGGAGAATCACATCCGCAGGGGAAGATGTACCATAAGATATATGGGGATGTAAATGGAAATGTTTTGGAGCCACACCCTTGGAACTATAGGCAAGGTCCCTTCTAATTATTGTGATACACCCATTCTTGATAAAAAGAGGCAGATGAAATCATTGATTTGTGTGTGAGATATTTGAGTAGTTTTTATGACAATCTTGAGCGACTCTTGCTTACCAATTTCAAAAGAATCGAGAAGTGGGCATATACCTCTATGACCCCCGTGGTTCCGCCACTGATCTGCTCTATACAATTCCTATAAGTGTATGTTGGCAGTCCTGGATAGGTAAGGCCTGTAACTGCAAGTCTTGCCTAGTATTATACTAAAGGCTGAGAATTCTGAAATTTGCCTTTAAAATACGACAAAAATAATAAAATTCAGCAATGAAAGTAAGTTTATTCTAAAACTTTTGTCTGTATTTTTGTGAGTTTTTGAAGCACATATCTGCGTTGTTGAGATATTAACAATAATTCAATCCCTAACATTTATGAACAGTTAATCTGACTAAATTTCTTTTTCAGTAGTGAAAACAGACGTCAAAAAAATGATATTGGAACATCTGGGAATATACAGATAGAATAAATTAACACGTAATGCTAACTTTTCTTTGAAAAGACCAATTCATGAAAAGTCGAGAACCCAAATCAAAACTGAGGTATTGCCAATTTCTGTAAGGTCTCATCTTCTCCCTATTTATTCTTTTTCAAGGTCCTTTGTTTCTCAGCAAATTCCACTACTTTTTCTTCTACATACAGCCCTTTTCTTCTTCTTACGCTCATTACGTACTTTAGGGCTTGGTTTTCGGAATCTGCTTTGCTTCCATATAGTTGATATTCTTCTTCTGTGGTTGGTATCCAGAAAGGGTCTACATCGATGGCCTAAAATACAAACAGGTAACAGTTTTGTATACATTTTGTGTCTTAATCTTAGTGTATCACAACTTTAAGGATACCAGACAAAACCTTGAGTATTACCTTTATCTTCCTGTCAAAACTCTATTTGTACAAGTCACCTTCAGTTTTCCTAATTTCATATTTCTAAGCCAACTTACAACTGCTTAGAAGGAAAATAGCAATGTTACTACGAACCTACTCTTAAGTCCCGAATAAACGGGGAGGGGGGTTGAAATAGTAAGGAGGGTATGGAAATTTCCTAAAACCTTATATACAGGGGGAGGGGTTGGAAAAACCGGGGTGAGTGGAAAATTTCTCTGGCGGTAATAGCTATGGGTGAGTTTCATAACTCATTTCAACTAGAAACAAAATGAAAAGCATTATTTTTCGCGTTACATAAATGCTTCATCGAATTACAGGCGCAAAAACAATAAGCGAGTGGGTTTTTTCAAAAAATTGATAAGTGGGGGGGGGACGTTTATTCGGGATTCAAGAGTAAGCAATCATCGACTCAATGTTGCAATAGAAGAAAGTGCGTGACAACCTGATGTAACCAAATTAGGATAATTAGAGTTCAAGAAATGGTGAAAACATGTACAGAATAGGCATGTGTTACCACAAAAAGCCAAAAGGGGCATTGCAAGAAAACAAAGTGATATGTGACGCTGACAAAAATTCTCTAGCCTGGCGATAAATTTGTTCTTTCCTGAACTTTGACGAAACAATTTTGGGCATCACAGCTTCGCTCGTAATTGTCTGCATATAACAAGCTATATCTCAATATTCTTGCTCTAAACAATCAATAAAATTCTTTAGCTACCTCCCAATGGCTGAACACTAGTTGTGGACTCGCTAAACCACTTGTCTTCTTCCTGATTTCTTCGCAAAAACCAAAGCTTTCAGCTACTGGCAATACAGAAAGTATATTGAATATATCAGTCCCTTCTTTCATGTCTTCATTTAGTACTCTTCCTTCTCGTTTTCCCAGAACTGCATAGACTTTTCCAAGAACGTCTGATGTTGCCTGAATCTCACAAGAATACATTGCTGACATCAGTCGCATTGGCTGCGACATGAAAGCTCGACGACATCCTTCCTTCACAGCAGAAATCAGCTGTCCAGATAATGGGCCATAAATGTCACTGACTTGCTTTTTAGTGTCACTAGATTTTGAATGAGTAGAAGTTCTGCTTTCTTCACCACCATCATTCTGGCCGGCTACAAGATCATCTTTCTCAACAGAAGCAACTCTGTGCTCATTTTCGGAAACAGACTCGGGTTCGTTATGATCCCCTAGTGCAGACCTCTCTTTCACGCCACCTGTCTCTCTTTGCCAATTCTCAACAACAAAACACACTCCCATCATTGGCTCTTCACACATCGGGCCAGCTATTGTTGCTAGCTGGAAACCACTTACAATACTATTGTCATTCTCCCATAAGTCACCTGATGTACTTTCTGCCCCTGTGAAAAAATCAATGATAAACAAAATATTTTCTCACTATTTTGAAGCTTTCAAGGTCTTCACACAGCACCTGAGCTCCTAACTCCCCCAGCCCCAACACAAAATGAAGATATGCAACCAAGTCCATGACTTCCTATAAAAGTTTCAATGCTAGGGAAAAGCTTACTTGATGGAACACAAAAACATTAAAATCCTTCTAGAAATGCACGCATGTACTAAGGTTCTACCTGACTCCTCGTCCACAAGTCCATTCCAAATGGAGCGTCGTTTGTATCCCTGTATTCTATTCAAGAGAACATTTGGTCCCATCCCTCGAGGTCCAAAGGCCCAAACAGCACCTATTGCATCCTGCCAGTACTGTCCAGCTTCTCCGAAGGCCTTATTCATTTCAACATAGAATTCTTTGATATTATCTAATGCATCCTTTGTTAAGGCTGATCTTAATTCTTTCCTCTCCAAAAAAGTGCTTCCTGCTGACACCTGGCTAATTGTCCTTATCAACTCTGAGTTTGATTCTAATAATTTTGTAACGCTCCTCGGCAGAGGAATTGCCTGTAATACTACGCAGCACTGCTTATTGGCTGTTCTTGCTTCGATTAGGCCGACATCAGTATTGCTGCTAGCTTTTTTCTCATCAACTTGTTTCAGCCATTTTAATTCGTCTTTGCTTAGTTCCTTCACTACCTCCTGTGCAGCATCATCTGCTTTTGTAATTGTATCATTCCACGCTTGAATTTCCCGCAGCATAAACGCAGGCAGTCTCTGAATATGTAACGATGGATTCTGATTGATTATCTCCTCGTTGACCATATCAATCTTAGGCTTCTCTACAACTGTTTCTCTAAAAGGTGTTATAGGCGGTGATACAGCGATTTGAATTCCAGCATATTTATTCCTAAGGTCATCTAGGCATCTTTGCAAATGGACTTCACCAGCTGTCACAATTACATATTCTCCTAAAATATATAAATTAGGGGTGCAGTTGAAATTTCAGAGTCAAGAAGCCCTCAGGTCCTTAAAGGAGTGTTACATCATAGTACTATGATTAAAACTGAATTCCCTGACGATTTTAAGCACCAAATATCTGTTCTCAGAAAAGAAATTTCACAATATAGTTTATTGCCATCAAAACATAGCTCTGGTCGTATTACACTTGAAAATATCCCAATTTTGTGACTACTAAAATCTTCAATCAAGCCTGGTCAAATTACAAGAAGCTATTTCAATCTGCAAATGTCTGTAAAGCACATACGACGTAAAAAATGTCATAAACAATTGAACACCTAACTATGCTTGAATTATTTGTAAAAATAAACTTTGGAGGAATAATTCTTTACGAGCTATAAATGAATGAAATTTTAAGAATCTTAAAGGGTCACAACCGCAGACAACAATTAACAGCTGCCAATCTATCATCCACTTACCTTCCTCATTGGGAGAAAGCCTAACCTGATACTTTTATTGACAACAAGATCATGTTGCCGATTTATAAGTGGTGGATACTACGAAGCATAGTGTATAAACAAATCTCAGAGAAGCACAGTCATCATTTACTAACAAACTCCTGTTCTATATGCTGAAAAGAAATTAAATTTAACACTGGGGTTAGGCGTGAAAAGGTCTTCAAATGACTTAGACTTTAACGAGTGACTAGCACATCTTTCGATAGGCCTAGAAAAATACGATCGTTTTATCACTTTCCATGAAACATATCCTGTAACATTTCCAAATACTTTTATCTGAATTGTTAAAATTGTCAAAAAAACAACAATTGATACAACCGTTACGAGTGCCGAGGCACTGCTGCCATTTAAAAGGTATCCTGGCGCATCAAAAAGCATAGTCCAGGATTGGAAGGAACAGCTAGCTGATTACATCACATGACTGCCTCAGTTTGAAATTCGTACCTATCAAAGACTCATTTCATAATGAGGCTCACCTGTTTCTTGGATCAGAACGCGAACACAAGGGTCCGCTTGATTTAATAGTTTCAGTCCTTTTATCAATGCAGGTAGCTCACTGGGTTGTTCCGGTTCTAAAGCAACACGAACTATTGGTCGAGCTTCAAATGGCATCGGTGTGAAAGCAGGACATGCAAGAGTGCTTGACAGCGTTGCCGACTTCAGTACTAATTTTCTCAGGCCATTAATTGCTACAAAACCGAAGGGAACCTACCGTTAAAATGAAACTAAAGGTAGAAGATATATGAGAAAGAATTTACAAAGGCGAAACTTATACTGCCGCAAAAGAAATGACCGTCAGATTGAAATGCTTATCTGAGTAGCGAAATCAAATATTAAATGCCATTATTTACCAACAATATTGCCTGCAGGAACTTCTTCCAAATTTTCTAATTCCCTTCCCATCATTAGATAGAGGTCTCCAACTTCAAATAGTGCCATATGTTTTGTCACATCTGTATTATCAAATGTGTCGAATCCAGAATCATTTGTCTCCCTAAACAAAAATTGAGCAAAACAACTATTGCAACTAACCATTGCTTTTTTGAAATTAAGATCTAATTTTGTCTTTCAGAGTTCATTCTTAAGTATATGTTACAAAGTGCATTATGTATGCAAAGGGGCTGTTCAATAATTATGTCATGCTGAAATTGCCATTTTTGACCACCCACCCCCCAGCTTCACGCTCTGAATCACGAAAAATGAGTAGGAGTACCATAGAGATAGGCCTGTCTCTATGAGAACTACCCACCCCTAAGCGTGACGTAATTATTGAACAGCCCCTAAGTACATCCAGTAATAAACTTATAACATCAACTGGTACGTGGTAACATATGTTCATAGGCCTAGGCAAGATATGGTCTAAGTACGGGAATAGACATGCTCCTAGGTACGGGATAAGACACAAGATATAAATCAACTTCATATGTAACTTTTTTCTTTCATTAAAGCTTATTGATTCCACTTTCATGTAATCTGTGACGTGCGCAAAGTATCACAAAGTGATACCTGCCAAACATCCTATTTGTTTTCCATTCACAACAGATAATAGTGTACAATTTTTGCTAATGTAGCCAAGTATGAGGAAAGTGTGGCATACAATCTCTCGACAAATTTCAATACTTCATAATGTTACTAGCTCATTAAGCAGAAAAAGCTTTCATTGTGTCAATCTCTAAGATACAATTCTAAAATTATCTCAAATGATGCTCCTAATAAATTGAACATAAGAACTTTGTTCTTGATATTGAAGTGAGAGATAACAGAGTGAAAAGGTTACCTGGAAAACCTTTCGTTGAAAATATTACTCTGAAAGTGTTACCATGAAAATATTTCCTTGGAAATATTACCTTGAAAACATTATCTTGAAAACATTGCCTTGAAAACATTACCTGCATATTGATTCAACATCGACATCCTGTTCCTCCTCGCTTTCTCTTTTCAAATTAAGACCTTTCATTGGATCATATTTTGGCCCAAGAACATACAACTTCATTCCCTTCCTCAGACTGCCACTAAATACTCGAGCAAATGCAATGAAAACTTCTTCATCATCATCTTCTTCATTTTCAGTTTTAATTTCTTCGACTTCTGAATTGTCAGTTGAAATGACATTTCGTGAATTGTCCTCAAGTTCAGTCTTATTTTCAGCATCTTTATTTACACCCTGTCGCTGCATATGTTTCTGCCTCACTATTTCTCGTCGTTTTTCGATCTCCTCCTTGGTAAGTGGCCTACATAAGGGGTAAACATCCTGGGTAAGTGGTTTACATAAGGGGTAAACAATTGAAATCTATCTATAATGCACTTGGTGAACACCGCCCAAAACTGATGCAACACATGCAGTACATGGCAGTACGAAGGTAGGATGGAAAAGGAACTGAGAGCTTTGATCGAAGAGAAAGTATAGTGATCTACAAAGCAAAATCTGATAACTGCGCAAAAATGCCAAAGAATGATACGAAAAAGACAGAGCGTAGACCCGCTAGCTGACAAAAATAAACTTAAGACAAATTCCATTACAAAATCAATGAGGTACCCACACACACCTTTGCCAATATTTTCAGCTATATTAAACAAATTTATACTAAAGGAGAGCAAAAGAGTAATTAAGTACCGTTTACGGTGCTTTGGTAAAGCATCTTGTGACACTGAGAACATTTTTGATACAAAAGCTATCACAGGAGAGCTCTCCTCCGCACAACACTTCTGGAAATCTAGAAAACAAATCGTGCATAGACGGTTCTACGGTTTGAAAATCGTTGAAACTTCGCAAATAAAAATGATCTTGAATGAGAACTATTATATACACGAAATTTGAACTTGTGAAATGCAGTATTGTTGCATATCATGCCGGAAAAATACCTTTCTTCAAATTTTGGGACTGCTCAGGTAAGGAATCAAACTTCTTCAGACCGCCAGACATCAACTTTTCAATTCTTTCCTCCGGCACGTTCAGTGGATTTGGATGTTTGATCGAGACCATGCCAAGGATTGCATCAGAAAGAGGTAGCCACTGACGCAAAACTGCTTGGAGATGCGTCTTTGGGTCTGTGTTTCGAGTATCTCTTGCTGACAATTTCAGTCCGAGGCTAGATACGATTTTATCAATTTTATCCTTATCCCTGGAACGAGAATCTATTCAGTGAAAATTTTGATATTAATATAGGTGTTTATTGACATATTTAATGGAATCTGATGTTAATTCAATTCTATGTTGAAAAACCAATGATTGATGCATTATGTATGCTGACTACATCTGAAAAACGGGTTCCTACATTTGAACCTTACCCCTCCCCAACCAAGAGGGTACCTGCTCCAATAGCATAAGGTAAATCGGTCTCTGGTTGCTATCCCATGCATGGTTCTATCTTCTCCAACGCGTTGCACTGTCTTAAACTGGTTAAAAATAGATAATGCAATGTTTGCAAGTATGACATCAAAACGTCACCCACACATGCCATGTGATACATACATACATGCATAGATAGAGTGATTGCTTGATTGATTGACTAATTGATTGATTAATTGACTGATTAATTGATTGATTAATTGATAGATAGATCAACAGATAGCTTAAAAGTTGCAGAGACAAAGGCTACATGATCAGACTTGTTTCAAGCACAAAAGCCATGTCAGTATAAATAATCAGGTTTACGATTCATTTACAGGAACGTACTTTTTCTCCAAAATTGCATCATACACCGTCCATAGGCTTTCCAGAATAAACTGTACAAATAAAGGTTTCTTTCCTTTTCCTTGAGCTCCCTTCATTATCCGTTTCGATTTTGTGTTCAAATAAAAATCACCCCACAGTGTTTTAGCAAGTATCTCAGACTTCACACCAAATTTCTTTGAAAAAATGTCCGCAAATTCATGAATGCTGCAAGAAAGAGAAGACAACATTGAAGAGCTGTGTGGGGGTACAAGACTTCGAAATGTTCACACAACTACCCGAAACTATTGAACCACTGATGAAAAGTTATCAAAAATCGATTCTCTCAAACATTCAGAATTGTTGCCTGCCAAATGTGGTACTGCATCTTCATTCTTAAAGAACAACATGGGAATCATAAAATAAAGTTATAATATACAACACATCGTGGTCTTCAGTTGTTAGCGTTGCATTTCTTGAGCCAGGCTTCCATAAAGGCTTCCTGTCCTTTCTAGTCTTCTCTTATATTTTCTAGTCTTTTCTGGTGTTTTCTTATCTTCGCTTTTTCTAGTATTGTGTATCATGTCACTGTTTCCGTTAATTTTGTCTGTCTTTGAAAAATACAACCAAATCTATCTCAAAGACCAAGAGAGACACGGCTCTTCTATGTCTTCTCTTGTCTTCTTTTCTGTTCTCATTTCTTTTCTAGTCTTTAACGGTTGTCTCCGTTCAGGCTCTTCTGACCGTTCTTACTTAGGAAAGACAAGGAAAGATAAGAAAACACCAGAAAAGCTATGGAAACTAGTCTTCATACCTCTGCCAACACTGGTGATTACTTTCTGAGATACTATCCTCTCGAATAGAAGGATTGAAATAACTCACCCAAAAGCCCATCCATCGACAGCGCTTGCAAAGACTACATTGCCTTGTTCAGGTGAAAAGTAAATGTTTGAATCATCTGCCTCCGTTAATCCAGCGTCCCAGTCGTACACCTGTAACGCAAAAGTTGAATCAAGTAGAACTGCTTGAAAATATCTTTACTTGAACAAAAGGGTCATTTGGTTTAATGCTTGATTCATATGCAGGGGAGCTATACTGGATACATGAGCAACGAGATACTGTGGAGATTATTTGCAGTGCCAAGCTCGAGGTGAAATCTTTTGTGGCATATAGTCAATTATGATTGCAATATGTTAAATTGGCTCACGAGACGGAGATTTGAAGCAACTTCCAATGAGAGATATTTAAAGCGCTATACATCTCAAGTCAAAGCGACCGTATATTCACATAATTTTCTCAATTCTATCTACTGGATAGAAATTCAGGTAGATTAGGGCTGCACTTATTTAGTTCTAAGGATTTTTATTTAACCTACTAGAACTATATGCAAGGTCAATACAGCACACATTGCTATCCAGGAAATGGAAGAGAAGCATGCACATAAAGCAACTGCATGCTGAGTACCTGCGTATAAAGTCTTTGTGACTTTAAAGGAGATCTATAGCATCACACCTCTAATTAATAGAACAGCTCCCGTTATCGGAAAAAATAGGTTTCTACACGTCAATTGCTTACCTGATCATCACTGGTATCTTGACTCTTCTCAGTCTTTGTCTCTGTATTGTGATGTTCACTCCTTGCATCTGTACTCTCGGTGCTTTGTTCCATTACTTTTGAGGTAAACAGAGAGCCTGTCACTGCATTAACCTATATCAGATATGAAAACAGAGCCAAGATTAAGTACAAACCAAATGCATGCAATTGCTCATATATTCTATTGTTCTACATTTGTTACTAGCTCGCTTACTAATTCAGTGTTTTGAATGATTACTCACAGTAAAGCTAAGAGTCTTACTCCTGCCGTTCTTCATAGCATACTACACATGCTCTACAACCAAAAGCCTGCTGGATTCTGCCCAGTATCAATGTCCAGGTAAATGTGGAAAATATTAGTTCCAACTTCAAAATGGTAGCCATACCTGTTCCAGTATTTGCTGCATATGTAGATATGCTTCCATTGGACTCATCTTCAACTCTGTGATAAGTCTGTCTACTTTATTGAGTACAAGGCATGGACGAATATTCTCCAACCAGGCCTGTCGCAACACGGCATGGGTCTGCAATAAATCTCATAAAAAATTGTCAGGTATACAAACCTTGGTGCAGGCAAGGCACCACCAAATAAAAAGTTGGGGCTACAACATCAATAAAATTGCTTGAAAAAGGCTAGGAAAATTGCTGGTAGGCAAAAATAGGGGGCTGAAACCACCAGCACCCCAACAATTCTATACTTGTGGCATGACAACTTAAATTCTGAAAAAGTCTTGAAATGAGTTTAAAACAGTTGTGCAAAGATTTCCTGGTATACAACAGGAAATTTACAATATAGATTTCAACAACAAAATAAAGATAAGAAGTACAGATTCTCAATGCAAAACTTTTTAAGAACTCTGAAAGTACCTGAGGGCAAACACCTTCAACAGCATCCACAAGAACTAAAGCACCATCACATAACCTTACTGCAGTAGATACCTGTGGAAGTGAAAGAGATTTAATGTCTTTGAAACTATTCATTAACTAATAGAAACAGTTGGGATTGTATGGATTACAAAGATTGCAAGATATACATTCTTACACAGGGTGTTTATGAGCTTATCCACTGCAAAAGTGTGGATCTACAACTCTACCTAAAAAGGTTTTGTTCCCTATGTCTACAATTATATCAAAGGGATAGTAAAGTTGAAAATAGAAGAAATGCAAAACGTCAAAATGAATAATTACTGAAAGATTCAGAATAAAAGTTAATCGGCAAATCGTTCGTTAGCTCGTATAAAAATATGTTTTACTAAGCTGTTACTGAAGGAACGTAGAGTTGCCTCGTGTCGAACGGTAGATGCCAGTCTGTTGAATAGTATGCTGGTTAGATCTTGGAACGTTCCTTTTAACATTGAAAAAACATCAGCTTTAGGTCGTTGCTACTACGAAGCATGCGTCCCTTTGTTTTGATTTTTATTTGAATCATAGTTGGCCAGCTTTTATAACGAATAGCTTTGTACGCGAACTTCATGCAATCAAATCCCTATCTCTCTTTTATAGGAAGCCATCTCAGTTTGAGGATATCTTTAGTGGAGACATATGTGCCAAAAACAAAACTCGCAGCTGCCTTCTCTAATCGTTGCAGCTTGTAAACCTGTGCGTTGGCTAAGGGTAAATGGACGTGATCCTTAAAGTCAATCTTTGATAATATTAAGCACTCCGCAAGTTGCTTTCTTAGCTTTAACATCGTGAAATTTTTTATTTTTAAGACCGAAATTTTTCCGTAACAGCTTGATATGACTTCTTGCAAATGATTTGACCAGTCTAAGTGATTTCTAAGTAGATGCCAAGTAGACGTGGGTTGCTTTCTAGGTCAAGGTCTTTCCACCAATTGATAAAGAAACTGGTCTGTTACTCAGATGATGTCGATTATTCAATTGCTTAGACAAACAAATGAAATACTTGGACTTGATGGTGTTGACAGCCAGAGAGTGACCGTTCGACCAGGTTTCTAACTTTAATAATAATAATAATTCAATTATTTACAGTAGGCAGGGGTACATAAGTATGTGGATAGCTAATGTATAAGCTAATTAAAGCCTACTACTTATAAAAACTATACTTAATACAATTATAACAATTTATTTATACAAAAAGAAAAGCTAGAATACATATGAGTAAGAATATAAGATATAAAAAAAGTACAATAAATTAAGCTACGTTATGAACCCGACCTGGCTTACGAATTCTCTGCACAACCTGCAGTTGCAGTTATCTTTCCATCCTTTGATTTGCCTTTTGAATGATGGGAGGGTTTTAATGTTTTTAAGTTCCTCAGGTAGGTTATTCCAGAGCTTGGATCCTAGAAAGGACAAGCTCTCAATTCCATGTCTAGAAGTTTGCGTTTTGGGGATTCGCATCAGCAATTTGTTCCTAAGACTATAGGTCATGTCCTTTTGTATAAAAATTTCCTTCATAAAACTTGGATTAAGATTTTGTATGGTTTTGTAGACTTCAATCATTAGCAACTGTAGGTTTCTTTTGTGTGTAGATACAGCATTTGATTCCAACAGAAGGGTGTTAAAATCAAATGTTTTATTCCGGGAGGCGATGCGCAATGCCTTTTCATGTAGTCGATTTATTTTATTGTCTAGAGCTCTGTCGCAGAACATCCATACTAGAGGGCAATAGTTAAATTGTGATAAAATAAACGTTTTCATTGTAAGGCTCAGTTGCCCTGTGCTGAAGTAGCACGAAATACGGGAAAGAGCATGAAGTTTTTGATTTGCCTTCTGACATAATGACTCAATGTGTGTCTTGAAAGTCAGTTTTTTATCTAGTGTGATCCCTAGTAGTTTTTGCTCTTTGCTTTCAGCAATTTGGGTAGTCTCTATTTGTATTGTTAGATCATTACTTTTATCCCCAAAAACCATGAAATGGCATTTTTCTCTGTTTAGCCTCATATAGTTATCTTGAAACCAACCTGCAACTGCAGGGATAGAGCTCTCTAGTTTGTTCAGTATATTTATTGTGTCAGTGTCACTTACATAGAGGGTAGTATCATCTGCATAGTTGCAGATGTCAACGTCTCGCACGAACATGAGCAGATCATTAATGTAAAGATTGAATAAGAGAGGTCCTAGTACTGATCCTTGAGGTACACCCTGATTGATTTCTTTCCATTCACTAAAAGATCCATTAACTTTCACTCTCTGTTTTCTTTTGTATAGATAGCTGTGAATGAATGTTAAAGCTCTTTTGCTGAAACCGTATGCCTCTAGCTTTGCTATCAAAAGTTCATGGTTCAGGCAGTCAAAAGCCTTTGAAAGGTCCATGAAAACAGCGCCAACACAATTCCCAGCGTCCAGACTCATTTTACATTTCTCTATAAATCGCAGTAGAGCATGCTGTGTGCTATAATGTTCTCTAAAACCGCAAAGCAAAGGGTTAAGAAATCTGAGAGCAAATGGTTTTATCTGTGTTTCAATGAGTCTTTCATAGATTTTTGAAACTGACGGTAGGATTGTGATCGGCCTATAATTTTGCTTTCGGTTAACATCATCTTTTTTGTGTATTGCAGAAACATCACCTGCTTTTAAATTTGAAGGAAATATGCACTCAGCCAAGCTATTATTGAAACATTTTGTCAGTACATCTGCAAAGATTAGCGGGTTGTCCTTTATAACTCTAGCTGGGATGCTGCAAATGGGGGATGCCTTATTAGCATTCAGCTTTTCAACCTGGTGCAAAGCTTCCAATGTAGTTATTTCCCTAAAGGTAAATGGTTCAGAGGGAGTTAATTCTTCCCTTATCCTCTTAATGCTCGGGTGTTTACTGTACTTTACTATAGCCATGTCAATAGGATCATCTATTCCGACTGTCGAAGATAGATGGGTCTCATTTTCTCTTATTCCTAGTTCCTTTGTTATATTAGTAAAATAAAGATTGAACCCTTCCGCAATTGCTAGATCGTCGCTTACAAATTCACCATTTTCAATGAGAGTAACTGATTGACAAACTTGTACTGTGTCTGTGAAAACGGGTTTCACAGTTTTCCAAAATTTCCGGTTATCCTTGAGGTCCTTAAGGTTCAGGCTCCTGTAGTAGCTACGCTTAGTCTTCCTAAGTATCTTCACACAAACGTTTCTCTGTTTTTTATATTCCTTGAAATTTTGGACACTTTTGTTTTTGTAGTACCTGTTTCTCAACTTAGAGCGATGCATTATTGCTTTACGTAGTTCTTTTGTCATGAAAGCCCCGTCATTTGCTCTGACGTACTTTTTCTTAATAGGTAAGTGTTTCTTTAGAATGCAAGTGATAGGTTCTTGAAAACTGCTATAGGACAACTTATGTGGTAGGTGTGGGAGAACCTTAGTTACTATATCATGAGTGAGACTATCAGGGTTGTAGGATTTATAGTCCCGGTATATTTTGATTCTTGGGCTTCTCTTTACAAACCCTCCCTTGAGGGCGGTAAGGATCATGGTGTGAAAATCCGATAACCCTGTCTCAGCTGTTGTTGTACTTCTTACACTTCCTTTTCCATTAGTTAATATAAGATCGATACATCTAGGTTTATTTGACTTGAAACAGGTTGGTTCCTTTACCATGTTGGTAACTTTGTAAGAGTATCATGTAATGTATCTACAGCGTTTTGAATGTTGGAAGGTCTGCATGATTAATAGATTTTAGTGTCATCTGCATATTGAATTGACATAGATAGAAGGCATTCTTTAAGACTTTTCACATAAAGGTTGAACAGCAATGGGGCTAAAATGGAACCTTGTGGAACACCAAAATATGTTTTCATAAATGTAGATACAACTGTCATTTGTCACATGATATTTCCAGTTCTATCCTATTTCTCTACTATTTCAATTTTTTCCCATCAAAGTTCCATTCATTTTCCTTTCATTTTGCAAGTTTTCAGTTTGGAAGGAATGACTATTGTCATCCATATGATGGTGCTGTGGCTTCAGGGTAAGAAAACAGCAGGATGAAAAATATGACTGAGCATTCAAAAAGAGTCTTCATTGCAATATTCTAGTGCTAATAGCATTTTTGACAGACCCCCAGGCCCCTGGATTTGCCCCCTCTTGATGGCACAGTGCAAAATAACTGAACATATTCTAAAGGATGGTTCCAACATAAAAATTAGTAAATGTTGGTCATCTAGAGTGGTATGTCATATTTTGATATTTCAAAACAATAAATGCCACACAACAAACTGGCCTATCACAGCTCCAATAGACTAGAATAAGTATTAATTCTTATTAATTCTGAATTCTTTATGTGAAAATAATAATCCCCTTATTATTCACATCAATTAGGCTGATATATAACTAATACTATTGGAGCAAATGAAATATTTGCATTAAAGAACCCAAGATTACCTCACTTGAAAAGTCAATATGTCCAGGTGAGTCAATCAGATTTATTAGAAAATTTTCACCATCTAACAAAAAATAGGCTATATGTCAGAAGCAAAGAATAAAGCTTAACAAAAAATTACAAATGTAGCATTGGTCAAATGAGAAATAGTATTGGTTACTTGAAGGAAACGTAAGGAGCTACATACAATATCAAAGTATTTTGTGATATTTTTGGTACACTTGTAATGACTACATACCAATGAAATACAAAGAAAAATTGAAGGGATATTTCCCAATAATCTGATATATTTGATGCAGCTGACTATGCTTCTAAGATGCTATTTTTATGCCTTAAGTGTGTATTTTGATAGTTCCCAGTGTAATAACAGCTTTCTGTAGCTGAATCTGCTGACCTGTATAAATATGGTGCACTATTACCATTAATCAAATGTGTAATGAAGTAAGGAACCACAAACTCTACTTATGCACATACCCTTGGCAAAATGCAAAGAGATTGCACTTGACTTCATTGTAATCCCTCTTTGCTGTTCATCTGGCCTATTGTCCATGTATCGAAGCTGCAAAAGAGTTCCCCTTTAATCTGGGTAGCAAGAAGCAAGAAAGTAAGAGACCTTTGGAGGGGAGTATAGACAGTTTACTTTACCAACTAGAGTCAAAATTACAAATACATGTATAAACCATGAAAAAGATTTTGCCAGCTGACAAGACATTTCAAATGATCTGCTGACTGAACCTTTCCAGGGGGGTGTCACACCTCAAACTCCCTCAATGTAGGGATAGCCCAATGCATGCCCCCTTACTTTGAAATATACAGGAAAGTCAGTTGATGAGGGAATCCATTGATAAGCTTATAATTTAAAGACTGTGACCTCAGTACCCTTGGATAAACTTAATAAGAATATACACTTGGGTAGGCTGAATCAATGATGCAAAAATACTCATAGCTTCCCTACAACCATGGGCACTGTCGCCTTCATGAGACTTCAATAAAAACTTATTTTTCCATTATCTCAAAGACACATATATATAACAATACAAAGAAACTTACCTTCCCTGCTAACCTGGTGGATATTATTCCATTGCTTGCAATAAGACAGTCAGCTAAAGTTGTTTTGCCTACAGAAATGATATAAATAGTTACAAAAAAACTAAGTCCCTGGGGTGGGTGTTGAAATGTAAAAAAGACCCACTTATAGAGCTCAGACCACTATAATATCCATATTTTGTCATCAGGTGGCCTGGAACTCAATTCGCTATACAATAGCCTTCATAATGAATGTGAAAAAGTGATCAAGTGCAGAAGAAAACGATAGGCCTACTGACAACATACAACAACGGAATGCTTTAGTTAGAAAGTTCAGCTCTGCACCCTTCGAGTGCCAATAGAGTTTTCAAATTTGATCACAGATGACATAATTGCATCATTACAAAGTAATGAAATTCATATTGTACATCACTAAAAAATCTCCATCTTTACAAAAATATAATTGATAACTCACCATGATCAACATGAGCAAGGATACAGATATTCCTAATATTCTTTGTATTTTTTTGCAGGGCTTTAATTTCTTCTAATGATATTTGTCTCATTGTTTTGCAGTTTACAAGCTATCTAACTGTAAGATCGTTTAATTTTGTGATGGTATCTGGAGATTCATTTGTCAAATGTTGCCCATGTGTGGTGCAATTGAATAAAAACAGCCTCGCCTCGTTTTGGGTGATTTTTGATATAGAGGTTGTATGCTTGCTCATGGCCAGTTGTCATTAGGCCTAAAAGGAGAAGGGAAAAGAAACAACAATATATCTTCGAGTTTGTCAAAGGGTTATTAAGCAACATGGTATGGTTACTTTGTGATGTATAGATACACCTTAAATAAATGTTTCGATGATTCAAGTTGTGTGAACATTCCGATTCCTTATGTTATCAAGATCATGTGTCAGCATTTCTCTCAACTTTTATTAACTGACACTCAGTAGCAATTGACTCTCGCAGTAGATACTAAAGACTGAGTCACTGAATCTAAAGGAATAACTGTTATAGCAAACTGTTCCACATTTCTTCATCAATAGTACTGCATGTGAGCAAGGGGGCCTCCCTCCTCGATTAGCTCTGCTATTGATGAGGGAGTTCCTCTCCCCTAAATGATTACCATAACTAACAGATGGCTTTGCTTCATATTAGTTGTTTTTTGCTTCATATTAATTTATTATCCTTTCACTTGAATTTTAAACTGTTTGTTATTTAAATTGTTGTATTTTATTTATGGAAATGTATGTTAGGTGGAATTTACAATTGTAAACCTGAACCTTAACCATGCTTTATAGCAAAGTATTTTGGTACGCCTATGGGGTGTTAGGCTGTAAATGAATTGTAGCAAAAAGCTCTTGTTCAGCAACACTCCCTTTACCCTTTCTCCAGTGAACTAATTTGAATACTTTCTACCTCCACCAGTTAGCTAAGGAAGTGACATTTTGAATCCACCCTGGATTTGCCCTCCATAGTTGATATGGAACACTTCTTGGGTGCACTGCTAAGTTCAGTAGGGACCCAGGCAATCCACCAACCAAGGACATAAAAGACATATACACATAAGATAGACATATTTTCAGAAATGTGGACATAGAAGACATTTTTTCAGACATCCTGAAAAATATTAAATTATTATCACAGTATGTGTGTTAAGTGATAACTACCAAGAAACAGAGATAATTTTGTAGATTTATCAGTCACTGTGTGATTTGTGCTGATTGATAAAGGTGAATGTTCCTGTAAATGTTATGGAGTTTCGGTGGCATTAGTTCTGGTTGGAGCCACCCATAGAGGATGTCTGGATTTTCTAGTAATTTTTGTAACCCCCCTCCACTCTGTCCAAACTTTCTATTGGGAAAACAGGTCATTTTTATAATGGTGGCCATTTCCCATGATCACCCTCCCCTTGTTATGGACACCCTTTATGTATGGCCCTGTCCAAGTGATCAACACCTGACATAAAACTGACATAATTTTAGGAAAAAGTCTCCCTAAATACATGAAATGGACATATTTTGAAAACCGGAAACACATAAAAAATCAAACAAAAATCTGGCGAGGGCCCTGTAATAAAGGCTAAAGCTGTGTACTCAGGCATGCTGTAATAGGTTCAAGGCAAAGAGAAAATAGCCTATTACTCTGAGTAGTCAAAACCAGCAGATAATTCTCAGTATGAGATTTGGGAACTGGCTCTTTAATATGACTGTGCAATACACTTTACACAAAACAGAAATAAGTAAATGATTGACACAATTAACATAAATTAACAGATATAAACAATACATTATCAGATATATTTGGTCCTACTACAATGAAACAGGGGGGGGGGGGGGTTAGTCAAACAGCATTTATTATCTTGTGAATTTAAACAAGTAGTTCTTGCCTTGGTCTGGAAGTGTATATTTTCTGAAAGTATTGTAAAATAATGCTTGTTTTCTTAGCTCTAACTGTTGTAAAACATAGCCATAGAAAGTGCAGTGCATTCTCTAATGTTTAGGTTAGAAAATGAATTGTCCCATCAGCATATTTATTAGCAGAGCAGACCTTTCTGTTTTTACAAACACTCTTGTAAACCTATGCTTCTGAATTATGCTTCTGGGGATGTACTTCTTAGGGATGCACTTCTGGGAGATGCCTGCAGAGCAAAAATTTTTATCACCCAGTTGCCCTCCTAGGCTGATTTGCCTGGGTGATGTACCACCCTTGTGACAACTCTTCACAAAAAATTCTGGCAAAGTAGAGTAAAAGTTTTGTATTTCAATTATACTACCTATGAAAAGTGTTTCTTTTCCAGTCTCGAAGATATGATTCAAGAACAACAATCTTTTCCCCTGAAGGTAGGATATATAATTATTGTATTGGCGATGTGCTGCACATATGCACAAGCATATACCACAATGATGAGTGTGCTCACGTACCTACTTCTCTGCATGCAGATGATTTCAAAAGCAGAATCCTTGTGTGTGTGCCTTCCATGTTCTCCGTTATGGTACATAAGGCAGCTACTATTGTGAAAATGTAAATTGCGACAAATTCCATGATTACAAATAGTTCAACCACAGGCTTCAATTACACAGATATATGAGCACAGACTTCACAGCTCATTAAAAACTATATTTTGACAGAAAAAACAAACAGTCATTATCACACTGATGATTGTTTGTGCAGTTGAATATGTTGCTTTAAGAAGACTGTAGCATCTCTGTCTTGTTATCTGCCATAGTGAAGCTTCTTGTGATGTTATTTGTAATTAAGCTGTTGTTATTTTCTTTGGGTTTTTGTTTCTTCCATCAAAACCTCAGCCCACAGATAATATCATTAAGCAAGGACATGAAGATAGACTGACAAATGACCAAATGGATGTTATTGCCGGTTTCTTTTTTGGTAGCATAAATGCAGGACAAATTGAGTAGATACTTCTATATTATTTCATGATTAAAAGCAGCATGAAAAGAAAATAAGAATATTTTTGAATCTGGTAGTAGGAAATGTTATGGACTTCACTGGAAGTTTCTTGCATTTCATTGAATCTGCAAGAGTTTTCAAGAAAATGGAATAAATGTTATTTCCAAATTAGTTGTTTTAATCTCATATTTGTTTTGCCAGTTTTAATTTCATATCAAAATATGCCAATTATTATTAATATGTTTAAGAATAGATATACAGCCTTCTCCTTTGCTATTCTAACAACTTCCTTCTAATATTCATTTTAGGGAGGTTATTCCAAGTTGAATATGCCATGGAAGCAATTGGTCATGCTGGAACATCACTAGGAATTTTGGCTAATGATGGTGTGCTTTTAGCTGCAGAAAGAAGAAATACAAATAAACTACTTGATGATGTTTTCTCTGAGAAAATCTACAGACTTCATGAGTATGTAATTATTTCCTATATTATTATCATTTACTACTTGCAAAGTAAAGCACAATTACTTTTCAGTGATTTAGGTATTTGTCTATTTTGAGATTATTTGTTGTCTTAATGTGGACAGGGTGTTTACATCTTTCCATGCTCTCAATTTTCAATCTCTCTCTGCAAGGTCAGTAGAACTCAAAGGAGGCCGCAAAGATTTGAATACAAACTTTTGTAGGCATTTGGGTTGTGATGCAAAAATTCTATGAATTGCATCTTTAAATACTATCATTATTCTGTGGTAAGTGTTATCATAAAGCTTCTAACATTTCAGTGACATGGCTTGCAGTGTTGCAGGCATAACATCTGATGCAAATGTCCTTACTCGTCAGCTAAGACTGCTTGCTCAAAGGTATGTCATCACATTTTTATCCCCGTGAGAAATAGAATCACTAGTAATCAACATAGTTGAAGACTGTCATTGTCTTTTGTGTTCTGTGTCTGAATTAAATTGCCTTTCTGAGATTGTAGTTGCTTCCTTTTTTAATTTATTTAGTTATTATTACTTTGTGTTGTTTATATTACTTTGTGTTGTTTATTTGTGTATCTTGTACTGTTATGAATGTCAACATCAGCTCATGGAAGATAGAATTTTCATTTTTTCCTTTACTCTTCCATAAGAGTTCAGCTTCCTTGTTGAATTCATACTGAGGCTGTTCTTTCTATTATCTACGCTGGCCTCATAATCGATCCGGTATGAAATCATATCTGCACGATACCGTATTCACTTCATACCATATTCATAAGCGTATTGAAATAATGCCGTATTCAACATTGTCTTCGTGTATACGGAAGGCAAATACGGCATGAAGACATATCTATTCAAATGATCCTATGCCGTGTAGACAGGGTCTAAAGTATTTCCTACCTGATTCAGTAGGACCAATTAACAGACCGTATTTTTGATTTCCCTTTCAGATATTTATTGACATACCAAGAACCAATCCCCTGTGAACAGTTGGTGACCAAATTGTGTGATCTTAAACAGCAATATACACAGGCTGGAGGTACATGTTGTTGTTTGTGGTTCATCTCATTCATTTTCATTTATAATATTTAAACACAAAGCCCTATCAGCTACTATGTATTACTATACAGATTTTATATATATATATATATATTTATTTATTTATTTATTTATATACATATATATATATATTTATATATTTATATAGAAGTTAGCATCCTTCTCGAAGCACGATCCCCAGGAAGATGAGCAATACTTATCGACTCTTTCTATTTTTTTCTTTGCCTTATATATGTATATGTAAACGTCAGAAAGCTACAACCAACCAAGTATTTTTAAGGTATACACATAATTCAAGAAATAAAACTACGCAATTTCAAACGTTTCGGCACAAGCCTTCATCAGTAAGGCAAAGAAAGAAAATAGAAATAGTTGGTAAGTATTGCTCATCTTCCTGGGGATCGTGCTTCGTGAAGGATGCTAACTTTGCGAGAATTCATTCAGTTTCTTTTTGAATGTGGTTACATTAGATTTATGTAAATACGAGACACATTTGTCGTATCTGTGGTTTTGAAGTCTGCTTTGCTCATTTGTATGCTATTCCCTGCAAATATTAGCTAAGCATGACCTGAAAAAAAAACAAAAATATACATACGTTAATGGATCTGTACTTTACGTGGAGAATTTTTTATGAACCTCTACTTAAGCTTTGAAATATGGGCATGATGTTTTCTAATGGGTTTATCATACAAGAACTCATTTTACCATGTTAGGAAAAGATAGAAACTTTCTAGATCCTTATTCACACTTGGTCGTTGGAGTCGGTGGGTCTCGGGACCAGCGACCCAGAAGACCATTTGGGAACGTCTGGTAAATATCTTCCAACAGCCTCAGCGACTGGGTCGCTGGAATAGAATCAGGTTCTATGGTTCTATCCCGTCGGCCCAAACAACTGGAAAGACCCAGCATGAAGCTTGTGAGAACAAATGACTATGATTCCAACGACCCCAACGACCCCAGCGACCCCGACGACCTAATGTGAACGTGTCATGTTTTTAGATCGCTAGGATTTTTTCCAGCGACTTCAGTGACTCCACCGACCAAGTATGGACGAGGCCTAAATTTAAGTAAGCTGATTTGCATGAGGATGGACATGCTGTTTTTGTTTCCCGCTGCCACTTTTTGTTCTTTTATTATTGAAATGCTGTTTTAAAGTGAAAAAGAGTACTATAGAAGGACATTTCTTTTTGGTATTTGTTTCGCATTTAGTTTTATATTAGTTTATATTAGTTTACACATTTATATTAGTTAATAGTCTTGTTTGATTTAACATTGAAGATTTCTTTGGAAATAACAGGTACTTTAAGCCTTAGGAAATGCAGAGTTGCTATGTCTCATGGAGATGAATTCTTTTAGGATACAGGCCATTTGGAGTTTCTCTTCTATACATGGGTTGGGACAGAAGACTTGGTTTCCAATTATACCAAAGCGACCCTAGTGGCAATTATTCCGGTTGGAAAGCAACATGTATTGGAAATAACAGCGTGGTATGTAAACTGTTATCCGACTTCTTTTTTTCCGCGGAAGCTTTTGTATATAATTTCTATGTGGTACAAAGTAGAAACATTGCTTTGAAAATTCATACATTATGGAAGTATACTGATGGGTCATTCAACTGACACTCTTGGGGATGCAAAACGTCATCACTGTAATCAATATATTCCTATACAGTATGGACTCAGCAACATGCGAAAGATTTTGTGACCAGCACTCAGATAATTTTTAGTTGTATCTGGGATAGTATAACAGCTGATCAGTTTATATTTTGTCAGCAAATTGATGCGAATCAAAACGTACGATTTACTGTATCGATTGCATGCTTTTGCGCAACACGATTACTCTGAAATGAACTTAAATTTCCCTCATGGAAATTCTATTTCATCAGGTAGCATTCACTTTGAGATTAATGTCATTTTTCTTCGGAATTTAGGACCTTTCTTCTTTGTTGTAATCGATCTTACGCGATCATTGCACATTTAGATGAGTGCAGTTTTAAGTGACCACCATAGGATCTCATGCAGCCATTTGTCAGTTGTTGTGAAAACTTATGCCCAAGACTTGTTGAAAGTTCTTTGAGTGTGCGAGTACACGCCAGGATATAATGTATGGCTGGATACAGATAACTTGCAAACCTGTCTTATTGGGTTGCCAGCTGCTCTAAGTCATGTTACACTAACATATGTAAATGGCAACATCAATAGATAGATGTAGATGTGATCCAGGGTAAGGCCTGTATTATGCATCCGACTGAAATCGTTAGAAGTCTATTCTCATGGCATGAAGATTTCCTTGTTTTAGGCAGCAATTTCTATGTTAAAGCAAGAGTATAAAGAAGAAGGGATGCCGCTCAGTGAGGCTTTGAGTTTAGCAATTAACGTACTTAGCAAGACTCTAGATGTGCAGAAACTGTCACCAGAAAAAGGTTTGTTCTTGAGTTTCGGAATTCTCATTTATAAGAATCAGAGCTGTTTCCACGTACTTTCTCAAAGTATCATACTTAGAAAAATTTTTTAATAAACAAAAGGTTTTACCAGAAAAAGAGTTGCACTTGAATTTGACACTTCTGTGTTGCAGCATGTCGGGTAACTTTCATGCCCCTCCTCAGCTCTCATCAGAGCTTTTTGAGAGGCATTGGCCTGGAGTAGAGAATTAATTGGAAAGCCTATTTGTTTTCTTGTGTATTTTATTAAAATAGGGTAATAGGTGTGCCTTGCGTGGTTAACTGTTACAAACATCAGTAGGACTAACCAAGAATGGTCCAATCGAAGGACTGTTGGGTCTGGGTCTTTTCACTGTTCTGTCTACCCTTCACCCCCCCCCCTCCGACGGTGCCCGAGTCTTCAAACAGGCATGCAACTGTTCTCCCCAGTGTTTCTTCTTTTGCATAATTCCAAGAGAATGGTAGGAGTAGGTTGGAGTTAAATGAGGGGTATCGTCACAGGATATCACTTTTGTGTTTCATGGCTTTGATCGTCTAGATATCACTCTGTATTTTGTACGAAACATATTTCATTCAATTGGCCCAGAAGGATGCATTTTTATGAAGGTTAACTAATTTGTTGCAATGATTTTGAGTGTGAAGATGTTCTGTTAAAAGCTGAGCGAACATTTTTTACCCAAATTGACGTATTAATTTATGATGAGATAAATGTTTTCTTCATTTCCAGTCGAGATTGCAACTTTAAAAAGGATAGATGGAAAGACTGTATTTCATATTTTGACGCAAACAGATGTAGAAGAGCTGATCAAAAAATACGAGGAAGAACAGAAGGAAAAGGAAGCAGAAAAGGCATCCAAAAAATAACTCAAGATCTTGAGTATCTTCACAAAACATTTTATGATAGTCCAGGTAATGATAATGAGGGCACGCACGCCAAGTGATAGGATATTCAATTTTATTCAGTCCATATTGATTTTCATGTTTAAATGTTCGGAGAATGTGTTACTTTGCACAGCGAATATTTCTATAACTCTAGCGGTGAAGGAAATGATATGTTCTGGAAATACTGTTTATGTTCTGGTTTATCTTGATTGTCTCATTTGTCATTATGCTGTGTGGAACATCTGCGTCTAAGGTACCATTACGTGTAAGCTAAAAATCTCTTCCCTGGGAGGTTTAGCTGTCTGTTGCCATGTACAAGAGATGGATTTTTTGTTAGCTGCACGATGATGGTCTCCATGTAGTATACAGCTGAAAGTTCTGCTAGCTTTTGTAAGTTCTTCTGGGCAGTGTTTGGTTTCGAGCAAGCCCTAAGGGCATACCTAGGATTGTTGTTGTCTGTGATGCTAATGGCCTACCACAGACAAGCAGTAATTTGCTGGTAGTTGTTGCAAGAAATGCAAAATCAAGTATATTTCTTATTTTTTTTTAAATTCTGGCTTTAGTGAATTTTCAACTGGAAGCTAGTGTGAAGGGTCCGTATTGGCATCTTTTTCCTGTACGTTTCCGGCAAACTAAACGTGTCTTATTTTGTATGTGACACGTGATGTGACACATAGTAAGAAAGTGCAGATGGCTTCGTCTTTTTTGAAACTATCTACCGTAAATCCTCAAATTGCCCCCCTCAAATAAGCCCTCCTTCGAATAAGCCCCCATGCTAGAACTTCAAATTGTTAATAAGCCCCCTCGAACAAGCCCCCACCCCAGATGATGATGAAGACTTTGATAACGACCAAAACCTAAATTTATGCTATTCTTTTAGTACTATGGAGAAGAGGAGCTTTGACAATGAGCTTTTTATGCGAAATGTATCAGATAATTTTATATGCCCCCACTCGAAAAGTATCAAAAATACATAAGCCCCCAGGGGGCTAATTCGAGGATTTACAGTACTTGACAGCCTCATATCCCTCCTCGTAACAGAATAGTATCAAGCTTAGGAGGAAACATCAACTGCTGGGCAGGACTTTTATTGCTGAATAGTTTCCATTTCCATTTTAATGGAATGATTCATGGTAGGTTTATAAAATTTACGTATTGAATCTGCGAGAAGGCTATAAACATGCTTGCGAAAATTTGAGTTATTGTTTTATGGAATACGAAAATACGAAGTACGAAGGAGATTCAAAACAAGGAAATTTTGAACGCCTGTATGCTGGTTAAGTTACGGGCCTCCCAGACAGCATAAAATAAACGAAAAGCATAAAATTTTAGGTTGAACATAGTTTTTTTCTAAGTTGGTATAGAATGAGGTGACAAATATAAATTATCATAAAATTGTCATAAAATTATCGTAAAATTTCATAGATGTTCTAATCAGAGAACTATTGTTAACCATACTTGGTCGTTAATGAGACAGATAACTCAATAAGAACAATGAAATAATAGCTATATGCAGGTGCGTAAATAGCATAATTTCTTTTTGGGGGGCGTCAGAGACTTCTGCCCTGCGAAACTGGATATTCCCTTGCGAAAAATGAGATCTTTAACAAAACGTATTTGAAACAACAGAAATATAGCGATGGTAAATGTCAAATGGTAAAGGATTCAATTGCTCTGCGAATTGTTCAGTTTCATCATCTGTTGGGGGTGTCACACTCCCCACGGTCCCCAGTATTTACGTCCCATGGTTGTCCATGGGAAGGACATAGGATTACATAAGTGAAACCTTAATAAGAAAACTGATAATCTAGTAAATTTACTATGGATGGTCCCAACTAGTATCCAGATCACAGCTGTACTGGTGGAAGGTGCGAAAGTGGCCTTACATGTAATTTACACTACAAGGAAATAGCCGTCCGCGAAGCTTGGTTACTTTATCATTTGCAACAACTGCTTGTCTTGTCAAATCCCTGCTTACAACAGGACCCTTGACATAGATTTTAGCACCTTGTCCTCAATATGTATATATTTAAATGTGTAGTTACTGTTGTAACGATATTCGAAGCCCACGAAATCTGTCACACCTTTATTGTCCATGAGAAATCTGGGAATACTGGATCTCAGACCAATATTACACGACCGGATTACAAACAATGGCAACTGACACGTTTACATATTTAGGGCATATTTGTATTGCAATGTCATCGATAAATACCATTTACACATTTACGTCATCGTAACCTGTTTTGCGTGAAAAGAAAGATACGTGGAAGCTCTTTTGCAATCCAGCTACGCTTGTCCACGGCCAGGACAGCCTGATGGTAAGTTGACCTCTTTTCTTTCTATTTAATTTTTCTTTAATTTTATTTAACTTGTCAAATTCATTGCTGGATGTTTGACAGCCACACAGGGATGTTTTTTAGAGGATCATTTAGAGTTGCACATTATTCCTCTCAGATACTGTAGTTAGGGCTAGCTTTTGACTCTCATTGGCATAAACAAAATACACCTGACGTAATGGCATTAAAAGTATGCGCGTTTCGTTGCCGTGCGTATAGGACATAAAATATATTTATATGTAACGCTGTTCCTCAAGGGGAATTTTCTTAGATTGGTGCATTATGTAATCTGTACAGATTCCTCTCAAGAACTGCACAGAACTTTTTCAGAACCGTACGTTTCAGAGACAGCTTCACTATACCTTCATTTCAACATCTTTGAACAAAATAGTTTATCTGTCACACTTTCAAAGCTATTAACTGTGTACAATCACCGTGTGACAGACCAGCAGGTTCGGGCAAGTTCTGCAAGCTGTGGACTTCGCTTGAGAGATAGTAAGCGCCTCTTATCTGGCATCCTATCTGCATTTGCAGAAGATAAATTGCTTATTATCTTATTCATACTCCGTTGACACTGCTCCAATTTTGTACAAAATCGGAGCAGTGTGAACGAGTGGCTGATATCTACAAAAAACGGATAAATTTGAAAATGGGGCATTAGTTTTCTAACCGCTATGTTTAATGCACGAAGTAAGTAGCTTTTCCGGTAGTCATATCCGTGTACTGCAGACCTAATATTTATAATTACGGCTTCTCAAAATATAACACAGTGCTGCTAGAAACAACAGCAGCAAATCACTCAGATCTCCTAGCATCAATCTCTTTATAGATAAGAACTATATATAAGTAAACAAATATATAAATATTTCGATAATTGGTATCTTGATTTTCAGCCTTTTTAAATGAGTGAGCATTTACAAGTGCACACGTTTTTTCACAAGGAACCACTTTATGGGGAAACTACATGTAGGATGCCAGAATATTTAAAGAACTTATACTACTAAAGGAAAATTCCCTAAGGAGCTTTCAATTTGAAAAGTTTTTGTACCAGCAAACAATCAAGAATTAAGAAGCCGGGTCGATTCATTTGCAACTATAATCAGGATAGATTGCTTGCTATGCCTGTGTCAAGTGTTTCATGTTTTATTGGTGTTAAGTTGTAGCCAAAATTTAAAAGCAAAATTCAGAATTCCATTGTTTACTTGTGTCTGTACCATTGTTTTGTCATTAAATGTGGAGCGAGCATTAAGGAGCTATTAAGGAACTTTTATTACTACAATTTGATTATTTGAGATCCAATAAGGGAGCTTTTAGAACTTGGCTTTGAGCTAGGTTACTTGTAAAAAGCGTGTATTTATCATTAGTTGGAAGCCACATGAATGCCAGCATCTGCAGAGCAAAGATGGGAACTTAAATCGAGTTTACGTAAATGTTTATGGGATCATATCGGATAACTTCAAATTAGTAGCAACAAATAGCTGTTTCTGTAGTGGTGAAACATTGAGACAGTTTGTAATTTCAATTGTTTTGTTATTGTTTCTGCAGCATGTGTACCTGAGCTTTGAGGAATAGTGAATTGAAGTCTGCAAAATGTCACAATCTTCATTCGCAAAACACCTGCTTGCCTCTTGTGGTATTTTTGCAATACTGTTTGGAGTTGGCTCTGCTCTTGTCTATCCATACAGAAGTAAGTTCAAAGTAGAGCCTAATTTCAGAGCGATATTCAACTTCTTACTTATAGAAATATTTAGGCTAATTTGTATATGAACTGGGTTGCTACAGACGCTTTGTTGTCCCATTGATTTATGGTGCACCACTGAGTTTATGTCCTCAGTAGAAAAACTGAGCTTCGTAGCTGTTACATGTGCTTTAGCGATTGAACCCATGATGTAACTACGATGTACTGGGTGTCAACTGTCAATTTGCCATGTTCCATAGTGGCCACCAAAGTTATATTAAGTATTGTTTAGTTTGTGCCCTCTGCAATATTGGACTCTTTATAATGTAATCCATCATAACACGTTTTGACGATCGGCAACAGTAGAATTCACTCTTTTCATAATTTTACTTCAGCATTCTACACTTCATTCGTGTTCGTGTTCGTGTTCGTGTTCGTGTTCAGTCGTGCTTGTATTCATCTATTTCATGTCTGTTTGCGCCGTAGCGTGTAGTTCACTATTAAATCCAAAAAGGCAGGAGATCTGGGTGAAAGATGGGAAATGCACTGTAACCAGTTTTTGCGAAGTTCTGGTGAACTGCACAACTTTTAAGGGAAGCATAATTCTCAGAGAAGCAATAGGGTCAAATATAAAGACATCAATGGTCGCATCATTCCCTGCACTTCGAGAGATTACTGGCTATTTGGTTGTTGTTTACCTCCGGAAGCCTCTGAAAGTCGATGTCTTCCCAAACCTGGCTGTAATTCGAGGCAAAGAACAAATCGTCCATTACTCCCTCGTCTTTTATCGAACTTTCTTTGAGAAAGTAGGCCTTCCATCTCTTACTGTGATAAAATCAGGTGGCGTGCGCTTTGATCACAATTCTCAAATGTGTTATATCAAAACAGTGAAATGGAGGTCAATCGTATTGGAAAAGGAGCACACTGAAGAGAATTTTGGTATTTCGTTCTATAAGAACAACGATAACTGTTTTGATAAGTGCCTTGATAACTATTGTATAGCACCTTCTGGACATGATAGCACTCGGCAAATGTATTGCTTTGGCCCTGGAAATGCAACAAATCCGGAATGTCAAAAGTGTAAGTTTTTTATTTTCAACTCATTTTCTTCGCAATTGCCAAGCTTCAACTGAAATTGCTCCACAATTTTCATGAGTTTGTCTTTGTCAACTGAATGTCTTGGTGATCAAACGATTTTCCCAGTTTGCATATAAGCTCCTTGAAATAAAAAATTTAAACATTTTTATAGTTATCTTTATTTTCAAATTAGCCTCAAACTTTTGTCTATGTTTTATATGTTCTATTATTTACTATCCTCTCACACCAAACAATCTTTAAACTGATCACAAGGCCAGGCTACTAGTGTTGGTAGAAGATCTCATCGTTTGGAGTCTTGAAAAGTTTAATTTGCAGGCTTTGATTTATTTTATTTTTAGTGTGCAATGCATCGTGTGGTGCACATGGTTGCCCTGGTGGAAATTGGCTTAAGTGCTGTCACAAGGAATGCCTTGGCGGTTGCTCCAGACCAGGTTCAAATCGACACTGCTTTGCATGTATGAAATATCGAAGTGGAGGAGAAGGAACATGTGTATCACAGTGCCCAGCAGGCCAATACATCGTAAGTAATATCTAGGTTTCTTTGACTGAATGGGAAGGTATCTTTGCGAAGGGAGGGGGGTAGGAATGGATACCATAAAGTGATACTACAGAATGGCACCCTGGATGCTTGTTATAAAATTATGTCATGAAATTAACTCAATTAGTTGTGGTTTCACAAAGATGACTTACACAGATTACAGTTAAATATTGAACTAGCACAAAATTTGACTAGATATTTATTGCACAAAATTACGTAGGAAAAATAGTGTGTCACGAGATTATAATGCGAGATGATGGTACAAAATAGACCAGAAGACAACATCACAGAATTGCCTCAAGTATGTAAAAGGTAATACGAAGACGGATAGAAGTTATAGAACATAGATTAACATAAATTAACATAAATTAGCATTGCGCAATTGAGAATAGAAGAGGCAAATGCAAGAGAGTTTCCATATGGTTGATGTAGTGTTACTATATTTTGACAGTTTTCTAGGATGAAGTAAATCAATAAGACACAGAATTTTGGCAGTAAATCTCTGGTCGTTCAAAGTTAAAAAAGGAAAGAGCAGCAAAGATACCTGCAGCAAAATTGCATTTAGTTCTTCAAGTACTCCTTTATCTAAAGAGTGTTCTCAGTGTTCATTCTCAAAGATAAACACTGAGATATCCTGACATCCTGGAAGAGGGAACTCCAGCTCTGCCTTATATAGACTAACACATAGTTCAGACTTCACCATACAGCTGTTATTTATTTAGAACAGATACCACATTTATTGCTCAGGCCTATTTCATTGAGTTATGATTATTGCTGACACATTTAAATTGCTATTTTTAAAGCTTCTACTATTTTACAATTGCTTCCCTTCTGTGACTGTTCACATACTTTTCAATCCCTTTCAAGGTTGATGATTTTGAATGCAAGTCTGCATGTCCTACTGTACCTTCCAGAAGTTTGCAATCAAGATACTATATACACGAGGGTAAATGTGTACAGGGTTGCCCAGCTGGATTTGTGCCTGATGATGCTACCAGGAAATGTCGCAGCTGTCAGTCTTGTGACAGAGGTAATCTATCCTTAACTGTGACTGTTCTCTGGATACTGCTATATCATGCATTTCTGGAAGCATGTTTGAATCTAGGATTTGAACGTCGGCTGTGTGTCCTTACCACAGCTTCGTCCTGCATAAATTTGCACATGAGCTCCACAGTGCACTATGTACCCAATTGTAATTCCAAAAAACTATACGTGTACTTGTTTTATCTGCCGTTGTAGTATGCGGTAAAGCGAATGGATTCAAAATCGATGGCCTATCGAGTGCTTTAGAGTTATCAGGGTGCACAAATATCACATCCAATATTGAGATTGAGATTAGAGCTGGACCAAGTGAGTGGAATTTTTCAATTATAAAGCCTGAAAGATGGGAGACTAAAGCTGAATCTTAGAAGCAGCAATTAATATAGTTAAGATAGATGTCGATAATATCATATACATACTTAACGACCTATGTATTTTCCCAACCTTTGGAAATGATTGCCCTTCTTTATTTATGCTGCATCTTCACCCAAGTGTTTTGATTGGCTTAGATACTCCTTTGTTCAACTAATTGTATTAGATATAGTGTTTCAAAGCCATTTCATCCTGGTCTTTTCTTAAGAGATAATTTCTTCGGGATATTATTATATTAGGCGATACATTTGGTCAGGTGTGTCATGCATCCGTACAAACAAATGTTTGATGGAAGGAAGTAAATAAGACATGTTCTTTATACGTATTAAACTCTCCTAATTTATTAGCAATTAGTCAATATTTGAACTTCTATTTGATTTGAAGATTCACCGCAGTTTTTTGCTTCAACATTATATAATCTGTACTTTTCCTCAAAAAGAATGCAAAGTATAGCTACAACGCAATGGCGTTGAACTTGAGTTATACAGTTTGCTCCAGAATATTTATTTAGCACAGATGATCATAAGTTTTTGGTATACGTGACTTGTTTATTTGCAGACAATATTATGCAGAGACTTGAGGAGAGTTTAGGCAAAATACGACATGTGGATGGATATGTCAAAGTGACTGAATCAGAAGTTATATCCTCATTGAAGTTTTTTAAGAGCCTTCGTTTTATCAACAATACGGTTTCCAAACATACGTGAGTACATTTTTAGTGTGTCAGTGTTTTATATTTTACACCATGGAAATTTTTCAGCTATATTTTGGGGTGGCCTTTTAAGGTAATAATGCTCTTATATTTGGCACATTTTTTTAGGAATCCATAATTTTGCATAGATAATATTGTCTTCTATAGAATATTTATGGAATTTTTGAACGTTTCTTCAGATCAATTCATCTTGAAGTGAAATTTAATCACGAGATAGAGCAAAGGAAGTAGATATATTCCTTCAGCATAATAAAGCTGGAAAATACTTCCCCTCTCTTTTATTGAGTAAATCTGCTTATTTTTTCAGCTATGGGCTGCTGATAATGAGCAACTCGAAACTTACGTCACTGTGGAACCCAGAGACGTTGGTTATTGGGCATGGGAACGTATTAGTTCATGATAATATAAATCTTTGCCAACCGGAAATTGATGCATTTAATAAATCGACAATGTTTACGAATAAGGGAACCGTGTCTTTCTCACAGAATGGATATCTGTGCCCAGGTAAAGTACTCGAACAGTACCATTTGTAAAATGGATAAACTAACATTTGTTGCATTCAGTTTTGCAGTGGACACTTCCCTGTCAAGATCTGTTCTTTTTTAAAAACTGTGAAGAGAGGTCTGTTGTTTGTAGGAATTTTTTGACTGAGACCAGATGTTTTTTGTAAAAGAAGTATCTTCTACTGCATGAAGTCGTTCGTTAACACTCATTCTTGATAAATAACTTTTAGTGATATTGAAACAGAAACAACGAATTCAGTCGTAAATTTAATGCAAAGAATATGCAGTTGGACACATTTGTTTATCTTGCATTACTTCATGTAAATTCCCATTCGAGGGCCTTTCCTGCTGTGCTGACATTTCCTGCTGTACCAGTCGTTTAGTCCTCAATTTTGTTTCGTTACTAGTGGTAATCTTATCATTGGGCATTGACGTTTTGCAAAGATGAGTTTTTCATGGAAGTTAAGAAAAGCAGTATGTAGTTGCTGATGTTTATTATCAACATCTCATCTCCCTTTTATTTCCCTTTAAAATACCTCACAAATAACTCATAACTATAATGCAAAGAAAACTTTCAGTTTCCAAAAGAGATTAATGGTTGTGCTTTTTGCTTTAGGAAATTTGCAAAAGTTCAACATCACTGTGAAGGAGAGTGTGTGCAAAAACTTGAAGGTTGAAGGCAAATGTGTACAGGTCACGTGGAACCATTATCGAATGGTCGACTCTAGGAGCAATTATTTTATTGTCCATTATCGAATGTATGTATCAATTATTTGCAATGTTTTTTTGTTGGCATTTTGAGTATTATCCTTTATATATTAGTTCATTTTTATCAAATGGATTTCATTTAATAATATATTTAGTACCTGGAATTTTGTGTTTGAAACTAATTCTTCATAGCCGTCATGCTTCAATCCACCGGTAGGCCAGTCAAGTATTTCAGTAATTTTTTCAAAGAATACGTTGGTGAGTAAAAATTTATGAGACAAATTCTTTGACAGCACAGTTTTACTGACTTTTTAACTTCCTAACTGATATTGTAGATCGAAATGGACTGTTGGAGAAAAAGTTATCGAAAGAGATAACTGTAGCAAAAGGTAGGATGGTTTTTAGACTTTCCTTAAATCTATCAATAACGTTATTTGCTACATGTCTATTAATCTTTTATCAGAGGTTGTGATGAGAGGAGCTTGACAAATCTGATTCATCCTTGATCCTCTACTCCATAGTTAACAAACGGTATAAACGAGCACAAAGAGGACTTTCTCCAACACAAAAGTTTAGCAAATATTAGAAGAATGCTCTTGGGCCATCCTACCATGGCGTTATTGGTCATCTTGATAGCTTTTTTGCTTATTGATATTCGCTCTTGCTATTTATCTTTCCTGATATCCTTCTTTATAGTTGCGATCATCTGCTCTCAGAAAATTCTGTATCAGAAGCCATTAACGATGCTATCTAGCCATTTTGTAGCATTAATTCAATCTTGGTATTAATCTCAAAACATAGTATTTACCAGAAATAACAGATCAAATTTGCAATGAGATATTACTGATTGAGGCTCGGCAGAAATATCGAGCTAAACTCACGATTTTTCTTTTTAGTATATATTTGAAAGCATTGCTTGTAATATTGGTAGTTGTTTAGTCATAATGCTTTGTTCAGTAAATGGAAGACCCTCCTTGACAGCACTTCTGATGACTGAGGCTTTACTCTGTGAATTTTTGTATTATTATGGGTTCATTTCACTCCAAAAACTTTTTGCTGAACTTTTCTTGAAGTTCCAGTGGTAGTAAGCTCCCTTAGAGCCCCAAGACTTTCCTTGTGATCCTGACTGTATCCAGCAACACTGTGGCCTGCAAGATTCTGGTCTTCGTTCGAATCCCGATTTCGTTTAATCTGCTTTGCAATTATTTTGGAACAGTTCCCAAGGCCCCAGTAATTGTTAGAGTGACAGTTACTTTCGTATTTCATGGAAGTTGCTGTTATTTTGACAAATCCTGGTATTTCAGTCTTTTCTCCCCTTCCTTCATTTCAATTACTCTATTATGTGCTATTACATGTTTTTGATATTGTCTTATTTTTAGATGGTGCAGAAAGGAAATTGACATTCCATCATTGTCTTCTGGACAAACGTGAGTACCTGGTCCTTTTATCCTGAACATTACCTTTTCCTGATATATTAAAGACTCTTTGGCTCATACGTAAAGCTTATTTCATTCGAATTTTTGTAACTGAAACTTTATAAGTACCCCCTTGACATTTTCTTAACTAAAATGCAACTTAAAGAACTTTCAGTAAAGGTTAATTTTCAAGTCGTTACTCAACTTTGATTCTCAGATCAACTTGAAGTTTCCTTTATAAAGAATTGATCAACTTATGAACATTATTGCTCGAAACAATGTTTGAAAAAGTCATTGCTTAAAACTTGAAACCTTTCATTGCTTTTCCCAGCATTTTCATATAATCACATCGATTTCTTTGCAGAGGAAATGAAGATCCGAGCATTTTAGTGCATGCTAATTTAACCAACTTAATACCATTCACAACTTATAAGTTCTATGTTGAGATGTATTCACTTGAGACGGGAAACGGACGGAGGAGCTTTGAAGTCGAACTGACCCTTACCGAGTCTGGTATGCTACTTTTAAATTGTAACGTAATTTGCTCTTAATTATATAGAAGCAGTATAATTCTGGTCACCGTTTGATGTCTTTATTTTTTGGGGTGATTTGAGACTCGAGTGTTGTTGACGTGGTTCATCTTTCAATTGTTTACTTCTGAAATTATTATAGGTATTTAGGCCTCTGAAATAACAGTTTTGTATGACATTTTGCACTAGTATGTGTACATGACTACTCATTTGTAACACACGTAACTTAATTTCATAAATACACTCTTACTTGATAAATGCTTTGTTCGCTAGCATGAAAAAAAGTTTAGGAATTTCATTGTTTTTTCTTTTAATTTTATCTGAATGTAATAGCAATCCTCTTGCAAGTTCAATCTCAATGTTTGCTAAGAGGGAACTCTCGTAAAAATAGTGTGGCTTTTTGAATTTATTTTTCTTGGTTGATGGAATGGAGCTACTTAAACAATAGAATCGTTGTTCACATCAAGGAATTATTGTAGATAACAGGGAAAAATTAACGAATTTAGGACATCATCTTCAATTAATTACTAATCTCCATCTCAAGTTTTAAAAGACTGGAAGAAATCGTATTTGAACGACTCATTTGCTATGACCTTTTTCTTTTTGCAAGTTCCGGGCATTCCAATGGGACTCAAAGCTGCATATTTATCTACTTCTGAGCTAGAGATATCATGGCAGCCACCAGAGAGGCCAAATGGCATCATAACAAGTTACGTAATAGTCTATAAGGAAAAGTCATACTCATTTTGGAATACAAAACTTGACTGGTGCTCTCGAAAAATGTCAACTGCATCCTCAATCAAGAATACTGGAAATTCTAATCAGAATAATGGAACGAATGGTAATTGTATACCAGTTGAATTTTTCCTATGCTCCTGTTTGCCATTCTCTTTTTGTACATGTTGTGTCCTATGTCAGGGAAGTCAGGGAAATCAGGGAAATCAGGGAAGTCAGGGAAGTCAGGGAACTTACACGAAGACCAAAATTGTTAAGGAAATGTCGATACAATCGGATCTTTTTTAATTAATCAGGGAAATTTTAGGAAATTTTAGGAAATTTTAGGAAATTTGGACTGATCTACGAAGAATTTTTAAAAGGTCATTCATTCTGGTGAGATACATTATCCATATGATTTACAATGTATTTATTTGTCTACGTAATTCATGGGTTTCTATATTAGAGGCCTACAACACATTCATTCAGATCCCAAAACTGGGGTTCAAATGCTCCACCTCATCAAAGAGGAAATGCACTAAAGGGAATTGTCTGGAAATATCAGAGAAAGGCAGGAAAATCCATTTGGTCGATTTGGCAGAAGCCTTGTTGTGAAATAAAATCAAAGAGCTCTTCGGCATAATTACGTTACTTGTTGTCACTTGCTAGCCATCCTGCTTGTTGTTTCCTAAACAAATGTTCCCTTTCTTATTCCTGCGTTTGAATACTTACGCTATCTATTGTTCTATGCGCAGATTCTTGCCCTACGAAGAAAAAGGATGACTGTGTTGTAAAAGAGATAGAATCTCGGATCATACGAGAAGACAAGAATTTTGTTTTGTTTAGCAATAAATTTGAAAATGTACTAATTGGCACGGTTTTTCAAAAAAATGAAACTGCTGAGAAGGACAATAGTAATGGTGGTGGAAATGCAACATCGCCAGTGATGACAACAGAAGCTTCTAGTCCATCTTCCACGGCCAAGGTAAGCTGATTGGTGCTCTGCGTTTTTACCAATTCATTTATGTAACGTGTCCATATCATAAAAGCGTGGTCTTCAGACGTGTAGACCAACCGCTTAGAATGCTACGACAGATTAATATGGATTTCTGTCAGTGGACGACTTTTATTTCTTAAATTGTCCCATTAAAGTGGTAATTTCAATAATTACAACTTCACAGAAAAGAACTCCGATTACCCTCTTCTGTGACATTTTGCTCTATGGTAAAAACTTTTAATTTCGCATCATTGTAAATAAGACGATGGCAGAACATAATTTTATCTTATCACTTTCTCCCTTTTATCAATGCAATTTAACATCTTAAGAAGTGCACATTTGAACTTATGCCGTTCAAACTTTTTACAATCCATCATTGAAAACTTTGTACTTATTATCGAGGAATTTTGTCCGTAGTTCACGTGTAAACAGTACAATAGATTTATTTTTTGTTTATCAGGAAGCTTATAATCGTATAGCAGTACCCTTTATTATCACTTTTATTTCACATGCAAAGACGAGTATGTCACCAACACAGGATGGAGTCAAGACAACGAAGCGAGTTGTGCCGACCGACAAACCTACAAGGCCACCAATAACAGGCTTAAAGTTTGTCAGTGGTACAACACACAAATATGTCATACAGAAGCTAACATTCTACCAGGAGTACGATGTCAGAGTGAGTATAAACAGATGAGGTTCTTGTTTTTAGACCTTAGGTAGAAGATTGGTCCTCCGCTTGAACACTAAATGAATTAATTTCGATAGGCCTGAACACAATCTGAATGACTATATTGGGTACAGGAAAAGGCTTTGGACCATTTGGTCTTGGCTGTGGGTAGATGTCTTGGAATTAGGCTGGTCACTTGTGCTGATAAGCTTTGACTCGTGAAGTTCACGGTTGTTATACTTAAAATATCGTCTTTGTAACTGGGAATCGTTCTGCCTCATTTCCAGAACATTATGTGAGCAACAATCTGAACTGGCTCTGTATTTTTTGTATTTATTTATTTGTTGACATAAATGAAGGATACTCCTGGGATTACTTTAAATCTAAAGCAGCATGCTTACTGAATCTTTGACTCGCTAGATCATTGCTATCTGCTAAGCCATTACTCTTTTATAGGTATGTCCTTGCAACACCGCTGGTTGTGTGTCATGGCTCGAGTGTCCAAACGTGTTCGGCCAAACTGACGCAAGTTCAACCGCAGATCAAATCCCGGATCCGGTTATTGTCCGTGTGAACGAGAAAGAGTACCGCGTAAACTGGACTGCGCCAACACAACCGAATGGTGTGGTGTTGTTTTATGATCTCCGCATCAGGTGATTATATTCTCATTGTATAAGTCTGTTTGCTCATTTTCAACCCTGTATTCCCACTCACATAATTGTCAAAGATGTAGCAAGCATTTGTAAGATAGTGATTGTTTGGGTCCATTTGAGTCCACACGGAAAATCTCCCTGTACTATGGGTATCCGGGAAGTTAGAAGACGAGCAACGGGGCCTAATTCGGTTGCTATAACTTTCTTCTCAAAAATCCATGATTTGAACTTTCTTTGCTACTGCAGCAGTCGAGCATCACTTTCTTATGAACCACCTGCTTATTAAAAAGTATTATGCTGATTCTGTATGGTGAATCTTTAGATTAGAGTTTCAAAAAGAATCAATTCTGTTGATAACGTTATTTAGCAAATGATACAGTCCCTTACCCGCGCAGCTCATGCCAGAATAAGACCCCTTCCATCAACAGATAAAAATATGGTAGCTTATGATAATAATGCAAAATTTAATCTCATTGACTAGGCCAAGATGATTTGCTGTCTGGGATTCTGGTAAATAAAGCTAGAGAAACCAATTTGATTATTTATATGAAAATATAATCAGTGATATATGCGATCTTAGGAGCGGTTTTCAATAACATTTTGCACATCAAAACATTTCTGTGGTGACTTTTTAAGGCCCATTTGCATATAATTCGGATTTATTGTTCTAAGTCCATATACCCGACCATCCTGTGATTTGTGAACGCTCGTAAACATACGTGGTCAGGTACAAATAAGAATACTATGAAATGGGAAAGTACAGTTTGCTTGGAGCCATAGAAAAAAGGACGTATTAGATGGTATGGTTTAATGCAAAATTTTTCAACGAAGTACCAAAATTTCGGCACTTTTCTGACAAATGTAGCATTGGTAATCGTTGAACAGAATATTACGACAAAGTAGCAAAAGTCTCAAATTTCCGATTGATTTGTGCTAGGGGGTCTATGTGCCCTCAATAGGAACCTTGCCCCCCTGCCCTCGGTGCGGGTAGGCGTGCCTGCTTATCATTTTGGGTTTTAGAGGTCTGACTAGGATGACGTAATCTAGCAGTACTGTACTGCACATGGCATTTCCTTGTTTACCTATTGGGTGTCATGGACTTTGAGTTTCTTGATACATCGAAGACTCTTAACTAAAAAGGATATTATGCAGACCATATTGGTGCCTGACCAATATGAATTTGGCGGCAAGAACCTGTGGTTTTTATATTATCTCTGTTTTCTGCATCCTTGCTTTACATGCTGTGACACAAACATTCAGCAGCCAGTACAGCTAGGCCAAATCTGTCATTTTCTTCAAGTTCATTGTTTTAGTAGGAAGCATCTGCTGCACTCTGTAAGAAAATATGTCGAAATATTAGAACAGTTGAAGTTTAGGATAGTGTTATAGAAACTAGATTTTTTATTTCATTATAGGGAACAACATTTCCAGGAACTTTTCTTTGGTAACCAGGGGCGAAAATACCGGGGGGAGTGGGGAGGTGTGACACCCCCCATACAAAAGAAACTACACAATTCGCAATTTTTAATTGAATCCTTCATCATTTGACATTTATTACCGCTGCATTTCTGTTGTTTTAAATACGTTCTGCTAAAGATCTCCTTTTTCGCACGGCAATATGCAGTTTCGCAGGGCAAAAGTCTCTGACATCCCCCTCAAGGAAAGCATGCTATTTACGCCCCGTTGGTAACGGCTAACAGCAACTTATTATTTGATCTTTAATAGCAAGTTGCTCCCTCAGTGCAATGACATTTTCTAGTAAGACGCTAAATTTGTTTTGATGTAATCAGTCATTAGATATAAACTGACTTTTTGTTTGGCTTTTTAGGAGTCCCATAATCAACTTAGGATATTTTTAGCAAGAATTGGTCTTATCTTTCACACAATATTTGTTTTTCGAGGGATTTATTAAAAACATTTTGTTCTGTAGGTATTTTCATCACTTAATGTAGATTTTATTAAGCCAGTAATACGGTGATCTCAACCACCCAACCATCTAGTTTGGTGTAAAATTAGGTCGGAAAACAGCAAAGTAGCCTTCGTATTTATTAGTTAAATGAGTTATTTAGTGTCTAGAGCTATCTGCTGGACAAATGATTTCCTCGAATGTTATTAAACTTACAAACTAAACCATTTTTGAACAGGACATGACACATTTGCTGTCTACCATCCATGTGAAATTTTTCTTTTCAAAGAGACATGAGCAGGACCTAAAATAGGCATTGATCTGATTCACTGTTGAATTGTAAATGAGAAAAATGTGGAGTTTTGCATATGGGATGCCTATTTATTGTAAGTAGGGCCTCAAAACTAAAATAAATAAATTAATATTTGTGTTAAATATATATATCATCATTCATTAATTTGTAGATACCATTAAGACTTCTCCATTTACTTTATAGATTACTTGCCAGTTTTTAGTTTTTGTCATGCCCCTTGTGTAATACCGAGTAGAGACCACACCAACTATTAAATAAAAGTGTAGATCTGTAACAATTTTTAATGCTAGGATCTGAATGCCATGAATAGCTACGTCCAAGCTTTTTGTCAATTTTTTCCTTGGCCAGATATTTTCCTCCAGGAACTGTACGAACGCAGCTCAGAGCGGGCGCACTTTAGACAGTACAGTTGATAGTAATGGACCTCCCAGCTTTTATTTTCAGTTTTCATGTTAGTATTTCATACAGGCTGCAAGAGTCCCGGAAATGTTGGTCAAGAAATTAATTTGAGAGATGAAAATCTAATATTCGCTATCGTTTTGTGCAAAATTTTTTAGAACCAAAAAAAGACGATTGTATTTTGTAATCAATAGAGGTTACTTCTTAATGCTTCTGATTTCATATAAAAAGTGGAATGTCAACTTAGGGAAATGACCTGTACAGGACTGCTTTTTACTTATTATCGTAAATATTTACTATGTTGTAATTAAGAAGTGTCCCATCTTTTTTACAAGTCGAAAATCAGCATTCTTGAAAGCCTAGAGTTTCATAGTTTTAGTTCGCTTCGACTTTCAATTTTCGGAACCTCCTTTCCGAACAGGCATAGTCAAAATGAGGAAAAGCAACACTGCATCCTTGGTCACCTGCCGACCACTTTTGTCGAGAAAGGGGCTGCCCCTGGCAATTACTCCATACGTATCCAAGCAGTAACCCCGGCTGGCAATGGAGCATGGTCGACACTTAGCAGTTTTAACATCAACGAACAGACCACCACAGCAGAAAGCTCCAATGCAGTGGTAATAGGAGTTGGTTCAGCTGCTGCATTAGTTCTGTTGGCAATCGGAGTTTTCCTCTATGTAACTCACCAGAGAAGGTAATTTATGCTGTCATATTTTCAACGTGTTTTGTAATTCACAATAAAGCCCCAAATTCAATTTAAATCAAATCAAAACTAGTATCGGCAGCAAGATTCATTCGACTTTACCCCTGATATATATTGCAGGATAGTAAATTCAACGTAGCTTATCAAATCTAGCAGGCCCAGGAAGGAATAGGAATCGAGAAGGGAATCAAAGAAGTTTGAAGAGAATCGAAGTTTAATCCAAGGGAGTTAGTGGAAATCAAATGTACTCATGTGAAATAAAATCCATAAGAGATTTACATAATACACTGTATAATGAACTGGCATATTCTATAAGATTATGGCCTCTATTCAAAATCTTGTGTATCTATTTAAAATCAAAGTTAACTTTAATGTTTCAGGAAGGCAGCAGCAAATGCACCTGTTGTATTATATGCATCCGATAATCCAGATTACTTAGATTCCAGCGATGGTAAGACATATAACAGTATAACATTCTTCATCATCTTAATCGTATGATTTTTGGATTCACTGATTGGATTCCTTGGTTTGCACTCAACTATGTTCTAGTGGTATTGTATTATTGCAAAATCGTTCAATATGTTATATGAGTAAATTTTACTCTCATATTCTAGTTTATGTTCCCGACGAATGGGAAGTACCAAGAGACAAGATTGAATTGCTACGGGAACTAGGGAAAGGCTCATTCGGTATGGTTTTTGAAGGCATTGCACATGGACTCGTAGATGGTGAACCGAACTTATACGTTGCAGTGAAAACAGTCAATGAAAATGCGTCCATGAGAGAACGTATCAATTTCCTTCAAGAAGCATCAATTATGAAAGCGTTTGATTCTTATCATATTGTGAAATTACTTGGCATCGTTTCGCAGGGACAACCGACACTAGTTGTCATGGAGCTCATGGAGAGGGGAGATTTAAAAGGATTCCTTAGAAGCAGGCGCCCAGGGGTCAGTGAGTTGTCTATTTTTCATTTAGCTACGTCTGGAAGCCGGTTGAAAATTGCGCTAGTGCCTTATATACCAAAAACAGACTCTGTCATTTGCCTAATTGATTTTAAACAAAAGTCGTATACTCTATTACCTGTTTCAATCCCGAATGATGTAACCATTTATTGTTCTGTATAATATCTTATAGGCTCAAATGTCCCTGATTCTTCTTGCATATATTTTCCGTATTATAAGTTCAAGCCGGATGCATGCAGAAAACGCAGGAAGCAAAGGGGAGCAAAAATGGGCATTACCCGCGAAACTAAAAGATTTGCCCTTCTTTGCTGGTTCAAAAATTTAAACGTGGAAGCATTTTTTGCTTACAATTTTTAGAAATCTTTTTGAAAATTAGAAAATTTGACACAGGAGGACAACCAATAGCAGCAGATGTGAATGCATTTGTGGCTATCTTTCAGTAACTTCTGAAACTGTTAGGATTTGGGGCCTATGCGTGGCTTTGCTTCCACCTTTCTAGCGCTTACTTCATGTCTGATGTAGAATCACTAGGACAGTTGTATGTCCTGCTCCTGTTCTTCATAGTGAGACAAAGGTACGGCTGCTCATTTTGAAAAGTCATACAGGGAAAAGTTGGGTGTATAAATATTTAAATGTCCTGCTCTCTAAGTGTTAAACTGTTTACAACCCTTGGTTGGATTCTCATTATCATTTAATCATTCTCCATCATGTGTTGTCTTTGCTAGCATTTGCTGTGGATATATTTTTCGATCAAATTGACCTCTCTCCATCTAAAACTTTTTAGTTAAATCAAAATAATATTTCTCAGAGTTCAAATTCCATGGGACCTCCAACACTTGCCGAGATTCTTCAAATGGCTGCCGAAATTGCAGATGGGATGTCATATTTGGCTGCACGTAAATTTGTACATCGGGATTTAGCTGCAAGGAATTGCATGGTTGCGGCGGATTTTACCGTTAAAATCGGCGATTTTGGCATGACTCGTGACGTATATGATACTGATTATTATCGTAAAGGAGGAAAAGGTTTGCTGCCTGTTCGATGGATGGCACCCGAGAGTCTTTATGATGGGGTGTTTACAACGTCTTCTGATGTTTGGTATGTTTCAGTCTTTAAATCTTCAAGTTATATGTCTTGCATTCAGATATTAAGACCGATTTTCGAATTGCTTTTCATATATCAGGACCATTGAATGGCGTGTTCAATTTTAAATTTGAACTGATCCTTGAAAGTCTTTCCACCTATTTCTATTTGAGAGACTGGGTTTCTCAAAGAGGAAAGGAGAAAGAGATAAAGAAGAGAGAAGGGGAGAGAGAGAGAGAGCCTCTTTTGTATCCTTTCCTTGAGAAAAAATGTGAAGAGCATTAGATTCAATAACCCTTTCGAGCACGAGAGAATTCATCACATTGAGTAACGCGCTCTATCTTTGCTTTACTGCATTGTTAGACATATACAAGATGGGGCCTAGTTCAAAAGGCAAGTTCCTGAGATAACATGGTAGTATCCATATGCAATTTGAATAGTCTCTGCTTTGCCATTGATATTATCTAACCTTCTCGCTATGTCTGAACAGATGCTGGTCTGTTAATCCTAGGTCATATGGTATTGTGTTGTGGGAAATAGCAACACTTTCTGCGCAGCCTTACCCCGGTAAATCAAACGAAGACGTGCTTTCGTTCGTTGTTGATGGAGGAATATTAGAGCAACCGGAAGACTGCCCAGATCGCTTGTACAATATGATGTGCAACTGTTGGAAGACTGATCCGAGAGCACGGCCTTCCTTCCTGGAAATCGTTCAGTTCTTGGAAAATGATGTAAGCGAAACATTTGAAGATGTTTCTTACTACCATGAGATGAAACGAAGGCTTCTTGAATTGACTGGTACAGCTTCCTATGCAAATGAGGCAGTGAACAGTGAACAAGGGAAGCGATTTTTCTCTCACGTTCAGGAGGAGACACCTACGCACAGAACCCCAGAAAACGATGACTGGATGACAGAAGTGGATAGAGATATAGGCGGATGCCAAGTGGAAATTTGTCAAGGGATTGAAAATTCAGGGTTTCTGGAAAATAGAGATGGTGGTCAAGAAATAAGGTATGTGGAATTTCCGATGAAAAAGGCATGAAAGGGCTGTATTGCCTGGAATACAACATTTGATGGTTTTTCCAGCTTTGAATAAAGTTTAAGATTTATGTACTTCTTTGAAAGATTAAATTAGTTTTTAATTCCTTTATACACGCGTTTTTTATAAGGAATCACTTTATATGGAACCTGCATGTAGAATGCCAAAATATTTACTACTAATATAATACTATTGGAAAATTCCCTACGAAACTTTTCAATTTGAAAAATTTTAATAGCAGCAAATTATCAAGAATTGGGAAGCCGGTTCTGTTCTCTTGCAGCCAGAACCCACATAGATTGTTTGCTATGCTTCATCCAAGTGTTTCATTGACCTTTTTTGGTCTTAGGTTATTGCCATAATGAGCGACACAATTACGAATTTCAAGGTTTTATTTGTGTCTGTGCCAGTTTTATGGCACTAAATGTGCAGTGAAAAATCAGGGAACAATTAAGGAACTTTTAGTGCTGCAATTTGATCATTGGGAGCCCTGAAATAAGGAACTTTTGGAACTAGACCTTGAGCTAGGTTCCTTTTAAAAAAGCGTGTATGCTATAAACAAATATTGCCAATTTAGATGATTGCAATCGGAATTAGAAAAGACTGAAACGTTTTTGAATTTGCATAACCATTTAGTGCTCCATAAGTGTGCAAACAGCAAGCTCAAAGTGACTGTTCATGTCCATCTAATTCATGCCTTCCTTTTCGCTATTTTCTACAATAGTGGGAGACACCTGTTCTTACTCGACGTCCGTTGTAGGCTCAAGACATCGAGTATCCAAATGTTTCCATTCGTCTTGGCTTTGCTCTTGGCTCTTGGTACTACCCAAAGCATATTACTCTATGTTCTGACCTTTTCATGGTGGAAAGGTGAAGGAAAGCCAAATGAGAGCCAGTGCTAGGAAATAGTCATTTTCTTGTTGTTATGCAGCGTTTCATACTCAGAGTAGTATCGGATAGAAGAAAACGTTGGTCATATCACTATTCTTCAATCACGGAAGAATGGCCTCATACCATTGGTCCCATGGAGAGGGAACTCGGGGGGTTCACCCCTTTGTTGAGATGATGAGAGTTTTAGGGGAGCTTGACCCTCTATCAGCGACGGTGTTTTTGTCCGTTTATTTCGTAACTTGATAATATAAAGGAACCCTTTATGACGGGTCAATATATATTATTAGATTTACGCCATGTATGACTTTGTATATATTTGAAATTGAACAGTTGAATGAAATATTGAGTTTGGTTATTGGCGTTGGTCATGGCAGTAGCTTACAGCACAGTCCCCATTCTTCCCCGTCTTAACATTTTAGACAGTGCCTCTGACTCTTAGCTACCTGCAATGGTGGAAGCTTGGTTCGTTTTGGGGAAGGGGAGACAACAAGCTTTGGATTGAGACTCCGTGGAAAACTTTTCTCATTATTCCCAAAAACTGTTACTTTTCAGAAAAAATACTGGGGGGCGGCCACCACCTTGCCCATCGAAGCCTCCCTCACTTGTTGTCTTTCGCTATATTTTGTATGTATCTCTTATCCTATGAAAATTATGGATTATGTTCCTGGTTTTCCTTTCATTTCTACCCAAACTTTGGGTTTCATTCACTTTCGAAGTTAAGAACACTTGATAACTAGGTCAGTGAAGCTTTGAAATCAACTGTTGTAATATTATAACTGTTACCTTTAAATTTTGAAACAATTAGTAACGTGTTTCGTTTATCTCATATTATGTAGAATGCTTACATGATGGATAATTATCACTAGTGAATGAATCTTGAAAATCTTTGATTCACCATCGGTTTTTCCTGCTTTATGTCACAATGTTGTGTAATTCAGATTACGATATTCCTGTTGCTGATAAATGACAAGCAGACAGGCACTGCACTAGCTTAAAAATTGGAATGTATTAATAAAAACGGGGAACTTATACAAACTAAGTAACATGCTCCCACGAGCATCACGGGAGGAAAAACACTGCAATGAGAGAACACCCACCTTATACGGTATATGTAGAAACAAAGTAAAGGAAACTGGATGAAGGACTAGCAGCAGAATTGGAATTTTATTGTATATGAACTTAGAGACTTGTTACGTCTCAAAAACCTAATACTGAACTTTTATAGCTTTTTGAGCAGTCGAATAATACTTTCTTATAAAAACCACTTCCTTAGGAAAGCCTGTATTCGCCCCCCCACCCCCCATTGGAGGCTTTTGCCAGACCCACTACAGAATAATAACTGTGTTTGAGAAGCAATTTTCTTTCTGTTGACCATTAAATTTGGAAAACGAACTGTCTACAGGAGTTGAATGGCTAACGGCTGGATACTATGGAATAGTACAGTGAGCTTCCATAATCTTACACTCATTTCAGGCAGAGCAGGAAGGTGTGGACCAAGTGCAAAGGCCCAGCATAATAGCAGCAAAAGTCCAAATGCCGCCTTACTGTCTCTGGCATAACTCTTTCATCATACATTGAAAGGGTTGTGACTAAGACATTAAGAAAGCAGTTTATTTGCTGATGAATCTTTACCTCGCTATCACCCTTCAAATCAATCTTTTTGAAATCGTTTATTTAAATGGCGATAGATCTGTAGATATCTGTCTCTATGTTTTGTTTCTATATTAATCAGAGTATGATTGTTGCTATGCTGTGAAGGTATCAGACTAACTGAAAGAATCTTGCTCTGCCCACAATATCACAAACATTTGTATCTAAATAAAGATATTTTTATTAATTTGTACCCTCATTTCCTTCTCTCTACCATGCTTTTAAGCCTTAAAATCTTCTTTGAAATAGTTCATTATAAACCGTGTAAGAAATTTGTGAGATTCCAGTGAGTAGAGATAAGATGTCCAGCGATTCTTGTGATCTGAAATTCATTGAGGGCCATTAGGGGTCTTGGAATGTTTTTGTGGGCTTTTGTGATATTTTCAATGTATCTTTGAGGCTTTTAAGATTTATATTCTTAAGTCTTGGAGATGTTCTCTACAATATCTATAAGACCTCCATCTTACCGTAATTCCGCAGAATGGCCCCCTCCGAATACGCCCCTATGTTAGAATTTCAAATTGTTAAATACGCCCTCCTCGGATATCCCCCGATCATAGACGATGATGACCTTTTTATAGATTGATGCTTGAAGGGGGCTTATAAAGCTATCTGAGAGACCCCACATAAAACTAATTTTCTAAGCCCTTTTTGCCATAATAAAGCTAATACATATTAGCTAATATCTAGACCGTTCTGTTTTTATTATGGCAAAAAGGGCTTAGAAAATTAGTTTTATGTGGGGTCTCTCAGATAGCTTTATAAGCCCCCTGCAAGTAAGCTCTCCTTGGAATAACCCCGTCTAAAAAGTTTGACAAGTAAATAAGCCCCAGGGGGGGCTAATTCGAGGATGGTACATTTATACGAGTTCTCACGAGACTCGCCCTAGATAACACCAACAATTAAACTTGAAGAATTTGCGGTATAAAATAACGAGATGTTTTGTGTTTGTTTAACTATTTTAGCATACAGGATGTTATATATGATCTCTATTCGATAATAATTTTGGCTCCCTGAATGGGTAGATATTGAATGCTTTGAATGAAGCAGAAAATCTGCAAATAACGTTCTTTTGCACTGATTTCATACTTGAGGGGGCGACAAGATATCTCCATTAAACAGTGTATTGCTGGCATTAGCCGGCGACAAGGCGTACTCACACAGTTTAAACATTAAATTGGAAGAAGAGATGCATTGTGGGCACTGTTGTGTAGGGAGGTGATGATCGTATTATTTTTGAAAGGAACGCCTCTATACTGACCAATTTAATTGTACACAACATCTATGAAACAGACAGAGCCTTCTTCATAACGTGTATTGTAGACTCCACTGTGGAGTTCTACGTCAAACAAATTTAATCCAACCGAATACTTTATCGCCAAACCTCAAATGCCACAATCTACCCACTTTCTCCATTTCTTAACTTAAGTTTTAGGAAATGTATGATGGGAGGTTCATCAACGCAAACACCTTCAAAAACATCCTTTTCGCTTGTAAGAATAACAATTTTTCGCTGAGCCTCAATATTCGTAAAATTTTTTATTATGAGGTTAAGAATATTCTTAACTTATTATTCTTAAATTTTAGTGATTTAGAGATTAATACTCGTTATGACTATATTCTTATACAATGTGTGTGACTTATACTCCTCGAAGAGTTGCTAAGTCACATCATTATCTAATGACTCACAGACCCGGTAAGTGAAGTTTACACTTATTTTGTTTTCTAAAGAAAACTCAAATAGGCAACAAATCTAAGCCTCGTTGAAGCTTGAGTTTTGCGCTAATCTTAAATTATTCTTATATTCAGCGATTTTGAGCCTTGATATTCTATATTCTAACAATATCTGAAGACTCTATTTTAACAAACAAAGGGTGGACATGGATTAGACACAAATCATAGGGATTTGCATCCATGCATGCTCATATCATAGTACATATTATATCTGACCATTTTTCGTGTCAAGCAAGAGATTCTAGCTCATTTTACCTATAGCTTAATGTTTAAGAAATAACTTGTAAAGGAATTTGGACATAGTTTGTAAACTTATGCCTTAAACAGTTTTTGTATGGTCAAGATAGAATTGACGACACAAATATACATTACAAATATACATTATCTTTTACCTAGCATTTACAATCACCAATGAATAGTATTTATTTGAACATACGGTTTGTGATTTCCACAGTTTTAAGTAGATTACCAAGAGCACATGACTAAGGTTAGAGATTCACCAATTTTCAAATCAAAACAATTTCTTCGGAAACCAGTCGACCACGTGACAATGTTATGTAAAGAATGGAATGGAATCATGAGCTATGACGACGGGGGTACCATGATATGCAATGAAGTTTTGCCTCCCATTTAAGCACTCTGGTCCATGAAAAACTCACTGTCTTAAAGCCCACCGTACACGGCAGATTTTTGTCTCTTAAAGACGAAGGTTTTTGTCTTTTAAGGATGGTCTTCGAAATTCAACATGATAAATCTCAAAGACTGTCCGTGAAAGACAAAAATCTTCATCTTTGGGTATCGCACAAGACCAATTTTTGCCCTTGAATGAGCAAAAACAAAAGTCTTCGTCTTTGAAAGACAAAACCTGCCATATGCGGTGCGCTTTTGGAAATTTTCCTTTTATACTTAAAGAGGAAAGGATGAAATTAGTGAAAATAACAGCTTTTGTCATCACAAAAATGACTCAACTCTCCAGTCATCTTACAATTAGAGACATGATTAGTGAAACTCGCAGTTGTTTTGTTTTTTAAAGAAAGCTCAAATAATCACCAAACTGTCTAAGCCTTGATGAAGATTGAGTCTTATATTATTCTTAAATTATTTTTAAACTTCAGCGATTTTGAAACTTAATACTCTTATAGACTATAGTCTTATGAAAAAAGTGTGCAGTCATTGGTAAAGTTGACAACAACGAAATCAGGAAACTTCCTGTTATATTTTTGCCGTTTTTAGATCTGAAAAGTATCACTCCGAGCTATATCCTCTTACAGAAATTATTAGCTGTGTCATAGACCCGTGTTTTAAAAAACTCCTGGTTACCAAAATTCCTGTTATCTCAAAGGAAAGGTAACAAGGAGAGGGGGTATTGATTCGATTTGATAAGAGACTTGATGTGATTGATTCCTGTGATTTGTTAATGAGGTGCAATATCGTAAAAGTATAACCTGTGGTATAACACCGTTCTACTTAAATGCAAGTTTGATGTTTAGAAGCCCATCTATTTTGCTGCAATAAATGAGTTAACTCATTTTGAGTTTTTCCTTGGATAACAGTCACAACCAAGGTCTTTGCTGAGATGAATCTAAGCATTTTCTGTTGGAACCTCGTAGATAGACGTATGTATTTGATCATTTTAAACTTGAATTCATTGAGTTATATTCATACTTGAGTGGCCTTTTGCAGGGTTGAAGGCAAGGATTTTGCATTTTCTGATATTTTGATAATGATATTAAGATTATAATGTTTCCCAAGAGGTTTATTGTGCTTAGAATGATTTTCACTTGCAGCATTCTGTTTTACTCAAAAACAACACTTTTAACATGTTCAAGATAAGCTATTCTGTTTATTCTGTTCTGTTTCAGAAATTTTCCACTCGAGCTTTATAGAAAAGGTACTAGTAAAGATTTTATTGATAACTTTTCCGTAAAGCTCAAGTGGATATTTAGCACAGAATAAAGAGGAAATAGCACAGAATAAAGAGAAGATTTATTCTTGGACTGATGAAGCAAAGCGCCTTTAAACACACCATCTCTCAGTAAGGCATTGGCAGCTTGTTATGATAGTACCCCCTGGTATCAATAAAAGGATTATTTCTAAAAGAAGGGAAAGTGGAGGAAGGGCATTTTTGACGATCTATGTGATCAGAAATCAGGACTGATCAGTTGCGGATTCGTCGACGAACGTGTTTTATTCAAAGTAATTGAAGTCTGAATGATTAGCTCTCTGATGAAACCGCGTTTCAGTGGTGTTTTTGTTAACTTCGTTCAAAATCAATCAAGGGTGTCTACATGACGGTTACCAACTAGAATCGAGGACAATATCACTAGACGTTATTTCAGAGTTTGTGCTGGCCACTGTGGGACTATGAAGCGAAGTGATATCATCATATCCTTGTTTGTCGTTTTCACTTTTTTGCTGCAGATAGATGTCTCTGCCAGAGGAATTGTTTATCCCTACAAAAGTGAGTAGTGCTAGATTCATTATAGGCCCAATCCATTCATGCGAGTCGAAGGTGAAATTATTAGACAATTTGTCAAAGTATTATGTTTGTTTGTTTACTAGTCATAATTTACCAACGACGTCTTGTTGGGAGATTGTTTGTCTTCATCTCCAAAGATCAAGTCTATTGTCGCCCTAGCACCAGCTATACTGTACGAGTTCTGGCATCCGTTTGTCGCCTTTTTGTCATATAGTCACTCTTTTCATAAAATGTCGTGTGATTATTTTGCCGGCGAATATGTGTGAGAAACTTTTACACAGAGTTCATATTAGGAAAAAAAAGAAATAGCCCATGAAAATGAAGCGACTCATTGGTATGCTGTAAATATGTCCTGTAATCACGGCTACTCGAGAATCCTATTATACAATAAAACGCATCTTAGCCATTGATCTGCACTCTGCACTCGGTCACGTAGCAATAGGGTTTGTGCATTCCTATGGGTGGCTTGGCCCTCCTCCTTTTCTTGCTCACTTGTCACTAGATCTAATGTATTTTCATTTAAAAGCTCTTTAATGTCGAAAAAGCAGGTTAAATATGTAAACTTATGTAAACATTGTTTTCGAATAATGAAAAGCCAGCACTAATATTTGTTTAGGTTATTACGCCATGAATCCATAAAACTATAGTCAAATGATCCCCTTATGAACTGCGTTGCACACCCGAACAGCCTGTCACGGATATTAGTTTTGTAGTAGTAGTTTTTAACCAGTGTATGAAAAAGACTGGCAGCCCGGAAAAGAGATCAGTCGAACGCATGGGGTAAGACTTCCTTACCGGCCTGTCACCTGGCATAAGAAGGAGTACATCTACAATTGGACGCCTGACGATTCTTACTGTTATCAATTACTACAAAGTCTTACAGTATCATTTGCAGAACAGATCGAGGCCGATAGTCCGTATTTCTCGTTTGCCATAGCACCCTTCGTCATGGGCATAGGAGGACAGAAAAGTTGGGGGGGGCTGCTACAAACTGTCTGCCAGAATGAAAAAGAAGAGTAGCAGGATGGATGACCCCTTCCTAGCACCCCTTCCAAGTAACAGCATCACATGGGGACTGGGGGACATGCCCCATTTTCTCCAGCATTAACTTGTTTTGTTGCCTGAAGTAAGGAGAAAGGGTTTGAGGTGGGACTTACGTAGGATCATTACTGCCTCCCATCCTTTGGTTGCATATTTTATTGTATGTTGTATTGAAGGGCTTGATAGAAAAAGATGTGGTTTGCTAAGATCCCCAACCTAGCCTGTTACGGCTGGTGCCACCCCTGCTGCTTCCTATGTCTGTGCCCTTCTGCCAGGTTTGCCTGGATTTTTCCTGCTATAGGCAAATGGCACCTTACTGCAGTTGAATGACTCAGTTGTTCCTAACTTAAGGAATATCTTTGTAAAGTATCAAAACATTCATTAGGAGTGCCAATTCCTATAAATATTTTGGTGCTTTTTCAACACCTGTAAAGGACAGCTGTATGAAAAAGTTGGAGTGGATAAGCAAAAACATGGAGAGATATCACAGTCATTTAAACATCCTGTGTTCACACACCCTGATAGTTGATGGATTTTGACTGAGTTTGAACTGTAAGAGGAAGATAGCCTTTATGTTCATAGCATATGAAGATCTTGTGCATGGCTGTAGATAAAGGGGGCTCTGGGGGGCTCAATCCTCTTCTACATTTTGAAGAGATGGGAATAGTTTCATCAATATTTGTTGTCTCATGCCCTTAACACTAGAAAGAGCCCCCTTGTTCAAAATTTAGCTCTACACCACTGGTTTTGTGCTTAAAACCCACCATTTAATTCCAGATTAAGCAGTGTATGGAGAAATAAGTGAAGCAACTTGAAAAGACCAATATTTTGGTGACATTATGGGTTTATAGGAGAGGAGGAGCCTGAAAGAAAATTTTAATGACCTCGCACATGTTCTATAGGAAATGCATTCTTGGTGTAGTGTACTTTCATGCTCTTTTCCATCTGCAAGAAAATCAGACAACTGCAGTACCCACAAATTCCTACAAATTACTAAGTTTGATGTTCAAGATTACTATTTTAATTTTCATTAGTAGTTACCAGCTCTATTTTTAGGCCCTGTTTTGATATGTCAATATGTAGCAGTACTGAGATAGTAGTCAATTCATTATAGTTTTTGCTTGGCCACAGTTGAACCCAGCATATCAGTCACTATGGGTTGACTAGTGCAACCCAAAAACTCAATTTGATATCTTGGCACATAACCTTTTCAGTATTGAAATTAGGTAAAAGCTATTTGTCATTTATTTGCGAAATGACTGTTTTCCATAGTTATTAGTACAAACAGGGAAAGCAGGCAAATTGTTAGTAAATTTATTTTTTATATTCATAAATATTGGTAGCTGAGTGATGTAAATTCCTGCCATTACAATGTGATGATATCTTGCTCAGAGATTATTTAGAGAGCATCATGGTCTTTAAGTTGGAATTTGATAGATAGCCAGTTTGACAACTGGTAATTTTTTTCCTATTCCTAATTCTCTTCAGAGTTGTTCTTGGGGTGGCCACAAGGAGATTTTTGAGTTATAGCCAAACCAAGGAAATCCAAATAGCATTCTCTGAGAGTAACAGAATTTTATTCAGCAAAATCTACTTGTTGGCATATTTGAAACATTACTTGGTAAATTTAGCTTAGCACTTTTCCCATGATTTATGCTTTAGATCATGGAGGCATGAAGAGAAGGGATATTTCTCACATGCATTTCAGCTAGCATTATGATAGATTCTGCCACTTAAACTTCCATCTTTCCTTTTGAATCATACAACTGAGTATTCACATGACTTCTTTTGTATACATATTTGCTTTTAAAGTTGCTTTGTTTTGCATTTTAGAATGCACACCAATGTTATTTACCCATCATCAGTTATGGCTTTCAAAAGGAAAATGCACAGCTTTGAGCAACTGTGAGCCATTAAGGAATTGTACTACATACCAGGGAAGCATTGTGGTCAGAGCTACTTTCAACCCAAATGCGAAACCTCTCTTTGATGCTAGCTTTCCAGCTCTGAGAGAGATAACTGGGTATCTGATTATAATATACTTGAGAGATACTCGCAGCCTAAGCAACCTTTTCCCCAACCTAGCTGTCATCAGGGGAGAAGAACAGGTAGTGCACTACTCCCTTGTCATTTATAGTACTCTTCTGGAGAAAGTAATATTACCATCTCTCACAGTCATCAAATCAGGTGGTGTCAGAATTGATCACAATGATCAAATGTGCTACATCAATACAATTAGATGGAGGTCAATTGTCTTAGAGAGAGGCCTTACTGAGGAAAATTTTGGAATTGCTTTCTACAAGAATAATGAGAACTGTTACAATAAATGTCTGATTGGTAGCTGCTATGCTCCATCTGGGCTTGGTAGTGCAAGAAAACAACATTGCCTTGGTCCTGGAAATAGTGAAAATGCTGAATGTCAAAAATGTATGTATTCTTAGCTCTTCTATGGTTACTATACTCTAGTTACTTTCTGGAACATGCTATTGCAGCAAGTTCATCTCTTTAGTTTTCATTTGATTTATATATTATATATATAAATGTTATGTATTTTATATAAACGGTATTATTCTCAGAAAAATCAGGAGAAAGTAAAACTAACCATCACTTGGGATCGAAACCAGGGTGTTTTGTTTTCCAGCCAAGTGTTGTAACCACTGGACCATGGTGGCCTGTTTTAGCCCTTCTGATTTTAGTACCTTTGGGCTTTCACCAGAACTCAGTAGCTTGTAAGCAACCATATATATATAAACATACGTACATATATATATATATATATATATATATATATATATATATATATATAGAACACGCGAAAGCGATTGTACAAGACAGTCGATGCAGATGGCGTGCGATAGAATCAAAGCAAAGTACTTGCCTGAATAAGGTAACCTGAATGTAAAGCAGGAAGGATACATGGAACGAATTTTTCAAGAAGTTCCGACAGTTTTATGCTTCAAAGCTCTTAACGTGGGATAGTTATTCCGATTGTTACAATAAGCGTTTTCACATTACGAATACGCTGTATAATATATGAAAATAATTCTTAAATAACCGTCAAAGGGAGCAACTCACCAAATATCAAGCACAGGGTCTGGTTTTGAAATTAATGTTCTGAATTCAACATAGTTTATTTAAAGTAAAATGTGTTCTAAATCCTGACTCATGAAAAGGAGATATAGGAAGTGGGCATTGGGACCTCGACGCACACCGCTCTGCACTCGATAGCCCTTATGGCATGCGATGCATCGCATGTGAACTATTTTCGTCCCGCAGAAGGTTGCTAAAACAGAAGAAAGAAATTTAAAGAAAATACATGTTTTCTGGGCCTCTATATTTCATGCTATTGTACTTGTCATTTAGACTCTATTCTCGATTCTAACAAGGGCTGAACAGAGAGGGAGCTTAAAGGAGGGTAGCTTCACAGACAGAGAGAGCGCTTACAAGAGGGGGTGCCGAAAAGAGAGGGGGCTTAGAAGAGAGGGCAAGAGAGAGGGCTTAAAAGAGAGAGGGCTTAGAAGAGAGTGGGCTGTAATAGAACTTTTAAGGGATATTGCGTGTAGTAATCGAATATCTTATATAACAGTGTGCCAGGCATCGTGTGGTGTACAGGGATGTCTCGACGGCACTGTTGACCAATGCTGCCACGAAGAGTGCCTTGGTGGGTGCACAAGAAAGGGTTCTAATCGTCATTGTCATGCCTGCATGCATTACAGAACCGGTATCTACGGGTTCTGTGTATCCAGATGCCCAAGTGGAATGTATGTGGTAAGTAGAAATTGCTTCTTTAAGATTTTTTAACAGGTAGTCCAACAGGCACTTTAAGTTTTGACTTGCTTGTGAAGGTTGTGTGACAGTACAGTCGTCCAATCAAATTTATTTAAAAGAATGACAGCATGCATTATATAAATATGACCGCAATGTAAGACTCATAGCCAGTGGTGTAAAGAAGGTGAGCCTGGGGGCTCAGTCCCCCTCCCCATCTGCCCGCCGTCAGAAGATATCTTGAAGTATGATTAAACAAGCCACTCAAATATTATTAGAGATTAGTAAATCTGTTACATTCCCAAAGGAATAATTTCAGTTTATCAGTTAGAGTATTAAAATTCATTCTTTTTCTGGATTACATTCTCAGTTTCTTGTATATATATGTCGAGTTCATAGCGTCTTATGAGAATATGTATATGAAAAGAGCCACAATAGTTGTCAACTTACTTCTATATCACTGTCTATAGCCTGTGTATCTTGATATAGAAATATACAGCATGCTCTACTGTCTGATCAAGAAACGTTTTATCTAGTTTGCTTGTTTTACTTACATAGTGGTAATGCATCTGGTGGTACTGTCTGTTTTGTGTGGTTCCACATAATCGCAAGGAATCACAAGCAAGTGATACTGTCTGATTATATCAATGGTTCATGAGAGAGTACCGGTAGATTGAAGTAGTTGCAGGACTTTTTTAATATTGTCACCAATATATTTATACCGAATTGTAAACAAGTTAGTTTTGCAAGGGGTCACTATTTAGGCTCAAGGGGCTCCATTGTGTAGTAACGTAGTGAGTAACGATAAATTGTATCGAGAGATGTTTTTCTCTGTCAGATGCTACTTACAATTAAAATTTAAATATCCCTTTCCCTCAAGGAGTCAGTTACATATGTTTACCACATGCGATGTCTTTATACACGAAGTAATGTACCGTAACTGGGGAACTGAAGCAAGAGGAAGGGTTTAAACACCTGAAAAGCTTAAAGTATGGAGTACGGATTATTGAAACTTCGTTAAATAACTTTTTCGAAGCCTTTGATTAATGCTTCAGTTTCTCTTCTAGGTTGACAACTATGATTGTCATACAACTTGTCCATTTTGGAAGTATTGGGGCTCTCCTCTCTTTCCGAAATTCTATGAGCATAATGGACATTGTGTCCGGGAGTGTCCGGCAGGTTATACTGCGAATTCTATAACTAAGTCATGCCAGAAGTGTGTTACAGATATGTGCCCGAGAGGTATGTTCTGTACTATAGATGTTTATTCGAATTTTTAACAGATAATTTATTTGGAAGTTATCAGATTTCTCAACTCAGGTTAGTCAATCTTATTTGGAGTTCTTAGATCCGAAGAGCCCATCTGAGTTTGATTTACCTAGTCAAGAATCAGCGCAAATTGGATTCGTCAAACCAAG